>CM074977.1:21650753-21664821 GCA_037576825.1 Pangasius krempfi
GTACCTCCATTTTCAGGGGCTCAAAGGTATTTGGACAAAGTGACATAATTGTAAATATAACCATAATTTTAATACTCAGATGAAAATCCTTTGCAGTCAATGACTGCCTGAAGTCTGAAGCCCATGGACATCATCAAGTTTCCACTGAGTTTTCTCCCTGGAGCTGCTTTGCCAGGCCTTCACTGCAGCCACCTTCAGTTGCTGCTTGTTTGTGGGTCTTTCTGCCAAAATCACAAAAACTCCATCACTGTCCAAATACTTCTGGACCTGACTGTATATATGTAATACTGGGTTATATGGTTACCATAGTTTTTTCTCATGCCATTGCACCCCTAGTTAAATGTGTTAGTGTTATTCAAAGGCCTCTTACAGCAATTCCAAAACCTGACTTCTGATTTATTGTTTATTTATTATTTACTTATTAGTTGAAATTCTATTAAAATATTGATAACAGCCCATGTAACCTCATGATCGTGCTGACTTGTCATGCATTCTCCTCAGCAAACCCAGCTATGATGAGAACGCAGATCCTGGAGAGGGGCTGATGAATATGCTGAAGAAGATCTACTCAGAGGGTGATGACGAAATGAAGCGCACTATCAACAAGGCATGGGCAGAGTCACAGGAGAAGAAAGCCAGAGGAGATGAATTTGACTTCTGAGTCTATCCTGGCTACGACTGAACTACAGTTTCTCACCTACATGCCATTCCTGTATAATTGCTTTTTATTTAACACTCTTTCTTTTTTGACATTCACTACGGCTGAAAATTCTTATTAGGACACAAGTCTATAAATTTGTTTGACTTTTCTGCAGTTGTTATTTCCCCAAGAGTGTCAGAAAAACTGTTTAAAAACACATGTTCCTAAAACCTAAAATGCTGCGCACTTGATGATTTGGTTTTCTAGATTGCATACTGATAATGGCAAATAAAATGTCGATAAAGAAAATTCTGTTTTCATGTGTCCAGTGGCTGTTCACCCTTGAGCATAGGCATAACTTGTTCTGGGGTTGTGTTCCCACTTCTTTTTGAAAGTATGGTACATTAAAAATATCATATGTAACAGGTTGTTTGTTTGCTTCTCAGGGTAAGTGTCAGGCCAGTTTACTCAGCCTGTGGGATCTCGCTCTTGGGTTTTTTTTTTTTTTAATTCCAAGTGCCCAGTGAAGACAATGTGTAGGTAATGTAAACCATGTCAACTAATTTTTAAAGACTTACAACGCATCCATCTTTCCATGTTTACCTTATGTGCTTATAAGTATTTGTGGACATAAAAACAATTATATGTTCTCCACAGACTGCTGAAAATGATTTCAGTGTAGGCCTGGTGTTTTTAAGCATTTAAAAAAACCTTACTACTAAAAAAAAAACCTTAGTTTGCAATGCCCAAATTTATGAGTTTCCCCACCAAAGTTTTTACTTAAAATACTGTCATGTCAACAAATAAATTTAAGTTTTTTAAACCTAAGAATTTAGGTTTACCCCATTATGCATTTTAAGCTCATGAAGATTATTATTTTCAGTGCGATAAACTTCAAAATCTACATAATGTTCCTTTACTTCTAATTAACTTTAAATTAAAATGACTTGAAACTTAAGACAACTGGTGAATATCAAATGTTTTTATTGTTATCCTTTCATCATAAGATACACAGACAGTGTTATTGGTGATGAGAAATAAATCAAAGCATAAGAAAAAAAAGGTTCTGTTCAAATTACTGTGTAGTTGAGCCTCAACTTTATAATGTGTGTCTGTACCAGTCATTTATGTGTGTTAACAGTTTGGTATTAACAGTACTGGTATCTGTATATGTATTAACAGTTTGGTATCCATGGATTAAAAAAAGGCAATCCTGGCCTAATGGTTTCGAGAGTCAGCCTTGTAACCCGAAGGTGAACCCCAAGATCGTGGGTTTGAGTCTCAGGTCTGGCAGGGATTGTAGGTGGGGGGAGTGAATGACCAGTGCTCTCCTCCACCCTCAATACCACAACTGCCTTGAGCAAGGCAACTCCCCAACTGCTCCCCAGGCATCAACTTAACCTTCCATGAGAATCTTTCCTAACTTTAACTGAACAACTTGTTCTTCAAAGATACAATCTTGATGAAAGTTTTTCACTGTCTAGCTCAAGCAGAATTTTCTGGAAAAATTCAAATGTATACCTAAGTGTTTTAGGGTAACTCAGATTCACATTCACAGGCCAAATAAGGCAACACAGGCCTTTGCAACACCTGACAATCCTGACAGCACCTGAACACCTTCCAAGACGATTCCTGCCTCTAAAGGACTGCCATCCGCAGAGCCCCCTTCAGTGGCAATCTTCAGTGTGCTGTGCGAGGTCATCTTGGCTCATTGCACCATGGATGTCCTGAAAAAAAACAATGGGATAATAAATGTATATGGTCCTGTTTGTACACCTGTATGTATTAACACTAAATACATACACACTATTGATCAATGGAGCCATGCTGACAGACTGTTAGGCTAAAGCTAAAATGCCACTGATCATTGAGCAACATCTTGTAACTTCACAGATAAAATTAAGAGAAAATGTATTCCTTTATTATCTTTGTTGCCTGTGTATCATAAGGAAATTGAGGAATTTCAAAACAAGATGGCCAATGTTGTGATCGCAGACCAGGACTCTCTGGGGAGGAAAGCAACACGGTATCATCTGATGATCTAAACAAAACTGACAAGGTATCTGACGAGGCATCTGACGGTGGTGAAATGCTCTCAACCATAGTTAGAGTCACAAACACAGGCTCGACATAAACCACTTTAATCTTATCTTTGTCATTAGGATCTGTTGGTGGAGTCAAAGAGAAAAAAATCCACAAACTCCTTATCTTTATAATGCAGAGCAAAATTTCCAGTTAACTAAAGTGTCTCTCTGTGGCGCTTGAGGATAACCATACATATGAATGTTGTGAATGTTCCTGAATGAATTTGTATGCTGTACCACACATTTAAAAATAAACTCTTTTCCCTCAAAATGCATCATCCACATACCTACAATGGGACGAAAGGACTCAATTTCTCCATTGGAAAAACATCCAAAACTCTATGTCTGTACTCAGAAATTTTGGTGCCTAAGTAGCAAATTGTTTCTTATGTATGGACTGGAGCAACTACTAGCTCAACAATTTCTTTCAGGTCCATTAGAATCTACCATACTGGTTCATTGGGTGGAACTTTCAGCCCAGTGAGAAATGGAAGAAATCATACTAGAGCCCAGTTCTCATGAGCATTTCCCCCAATAGTTTTCCGAGTAGAAAAACAGAGAGGTACAGATTTGGGACAGTTAGTTCTGCCTGACCATTTAAATGGATAATGTTGGATTGAGTCATTGATTTCTGACAAAGTCAAAGATTTCTTCCGTACGAAGACATTCAAGCATAAGTCTATTTCCATGGGAACAATTCCTTCAAAAATGTCATGCAAAATGTCTGGTGGATAGCGCTTTAAGACATGAAAATAACTCCATTTTTCTGTCAGGGCACATTGTCTTTTTATACCAAAGGAATGGGTACAACTTAGACCTTGCATTGTTTGAACATGCACCAAGTGTTCCTGGTCTGTCCTTACTTGGACTGATAATCTGACTGATAATGTAATCCAAGACAAAATCTGCATGGGTACTGTCCTGAAAAGCTTTCCACAAATCCACCAATTGAATGGACACCTAAATTGTCTGTGACCACACATTGCACTGTACCTTGGATATATCTCGCAAGACTTGAAACAAAAAATTCCTTCCCTCTCCAAAGTTGCAAGATCTTTCAAAAGTGGTTCTAGAAACAATGAATATGCTTTGACCATGCTTTTTGACATCATCTGCCTTGCTAAGCGTTGCCAAATAAACCAACCCAGACCATAGATGTGGCGGTATGTTTCCTAACACCCAATAAACAGCAGTTATCTTGTGTTTTCTTTAAAGTACCTGTACTGCATATCTGATCTTAACACCTCATTTTTTGAGTTTTCATAGCTTTTTCAAAATATTATCATTGTTTAGGAGTCCAGACAAAGACTTAGGAAGTGGGACATACTGGAAACTCATTTTTCCCCTTTTTCACCACTCATAACAGTGATGTACTCCACAGGCTCAACAACACTGAAGTTTTCTTTAAAATATCTTTTCCTTTTATACCTAGTGCAGAAGGGACCATCTACCCCAAGTGCTGTGCTTATGTTTGTGTTTCTTTATAGTTTGTTCAATAATATTTCTAAATGCTTGAGCTGATGCCTCTCCTGAAATAAAATGTTAGGTCTTCTACTAACTGATCAATGCAGTTGCCTGGCACATCCAATGCCAAATAAAAACCATCATCCTCGCTTTCCTCTGCGTTATCTGCACCATCAACAGCATTACCAGGATCTGATGTTCTCTGCAGCACTGCAGGTTTAAAATCAGTTACTGAATGAGTTGAATGCTTTCTACATTTATGAGAAGCAAATGTTCCATACACATTTGTCTGATAATCACAACCAGTGAAAACACACTCAAAAGATTCTTGACAGCTCAGATGATATCTAAGGTGTGCAAAAAAAATCCTTCTCTAAGGTAAATTTGTTGGAACCACAATTTTGACACGAGAAGGACAAGAGTTCACAGCTTCTCAGGGTATCAGTGCAATGGTGCCTTGCCAAATGTGACCGAAGCGCACTCAGAGTCTTAAATGAACAGGGGCAATCAGAATGCAGACACGGCTGTGACTGGTTCCGTCCTAAACAGTAGTGATTTAATCTGTAATGTTTCAGGAGGGCTCCTTTCTTTGGAACTACTGTCACAAAATTTGCATAGCCACTTCATTTGACACTAGAGAAAAAAAAAGAGAACAAAAAAAGACTACTACAAGCTCAGTAACTTGTGATCTGGTGAACCATTAAATTCAGATTTAAATTTATATATATATATATATATATTAGCACAATATCCTATTCAAAAGATTTGACAGTGGTTTTGGATTTGGCTGCTAAGAACTGGCATAATGCTCACTGAATTTATGCAATACATGGACACACACACAGGTTTTGCTACATCATCTTTAAAAAAAAAATAATCACTGCAGATGTTCCTACCTGTATCCAAGTCAATTGTCACAAACAAATTTTTTGTTCTTAATTCTTCCTTAACAACACTGCTGCTCTGCATCGCCTATGCCTCGATCCACCACTTGTTCCCGACGATTTTACGAGAAATGTTATTACTGCTGATAAGGATTGTTGAATTGTAGGTTGTTTATTAATGATCAATAAATAACAGAGGCAATGGCGCTTTACTTTGTTTACTCTTACGCACCTAAAGGATTCGGCGCTACAGCTCCTTCAGCCCGCTCAGACTCCTGAGCTAATTAGCCTCACAGGCCCAGTATACTGTAGTTTTGCTAGCCGTAGTATATTAAAATAATTGAGAAAAAAAACTCTACTGATTTAACACTATGTTAGAAGTTACTTACCTCTGAAATAGCTTTTTACAAAAATCTTCACTCTGTCCACGAGCTTCACTCGATTCAGTTACGTGTTACATCACGTGGTGTCTCAGAGGCTCTTAGAAAATTAGGTTGGGTTTACTAAATTCCAGATTAACGTCGAACCCAAAATTATTTGTTGACTTTCTTTATTATTGTGAGAAGAGTTAAAACTCAGTAGCTTGTGCCGCAAATATAGCTTCAAATTAAGTAAATTTAAAAACACAACCTTTTTATGTAAAATATGTTTATTTTAATGAGAAATATTTGTTGAAGGCAGGAATAATTTTTTTCAGTGTGATCAAGAACGATTTTTTTTACTCTTTTCAAATTACCCAAGAATGTGTATGTTGGATAAACAGCAGTGATTGAAGTTTGACAAATTTGACCAACTGTTCAAATTCTGAAAATATGAGTTTCAGAAGTGCTGCCAGGCAGAAATGGGAAACTGCGTGCCAACGCAATGTTGAGTAACAGTAGTGCAAAATAAATCCACCAGGGGGCAGCACATGCTTTTTTTTTTTTAATTTATTTTATTATTAATAGCATTCCACATGGCATACGTTGATTCATTTATACTCTACGTGCCCGGGCATTTTGAAACAAATTGAAGGGTTTACTGCCAGGGAAGATGAACGAAATTGAATCGTACAGTAAATAAGACTGGATCGGGCCACACCTCTGAAAGAATGTGTAAATCTTTTGATTTAGGCGAGTTGACAATGGGAATAAATGAAGATACGGTCTTGATTACAGAAGACGAGACGACGCTGGCTGACACTTTCAAAAAACATGTTCAAATATTTAATGGTCGGCCTTTGATATTCATTTGATCCAAACACACCGATCCGTGATTGGATCAATGCGGGTTTCATTCACCATTTCGATCGTTTTCATTCCGGCTTCCGCTACACTTTGATGGACGTCTGATGGTAACAAATCACATCATCGTTCTTAACATCGCTCCTCCCATTAGGCCCCGCCCCCTCAGTGACGTCACTGTGGCTTATATACCAGGAGTCGCATGCTCGGGCGAGTTCCATGAGGAGGTGAAGGTGTAGGGTGGTGGGCTTACGGAGACGTTTTGCGAACCAGGAGATCGCGTCTTAATGAATGGATCCATCTTGTTTCAGCACAGTGCAGCGTCGTTCCTGTCAAATGATGAACCCGGATTTGTTTAAGCCGTCTGCGGAGCGCTCTCCGCCAGCCCTGACGCAAAAACCGAGCCGGAGCAAATGTGAACAAACGAAAGTGGAGCTGGCGCAGGTGGTGATCGATCCGAAAACTGGACGATCGTACTCCAAAGGAAAGCTTTTGGGAAAGGTACTTCAGTCTGAATCTATTTCCTAATTCCACAGTCTCGTTTTCTTGTCGAAGAGACGGGCTGTGTTCCGGCCCGTGTGTTCTTGAATGCCTTCAATCTGTTTGGCTTTATCCTGAGCTGTATGAATTTATTCCAGGCCGTCTGGCTTTATTCTAGAAAATTAATCTAGTGTACATCTTTATGTTTAGGTGTATTGGTCACATATGAATTCACCTGAGGCCAGTGTCTCTTCTCGATCCTACCTGCGGATTGTGTTCAACTGCGATGCAGCTCTTTCCTCATCTTAACTAACAAACACGTTTATTCCTTCGGATGTTTTGTTTCTTTCGGATGTTTAATGTCCCTTAAATCCGATCGCGATCTCTCGTGGTTTAATGCATGACTTCTGCATCGTTGGGGCGTTATGTAAGGCAATAAGGAGCATCTTCCTCTTAACAGATTTTTAGACCATTATCGGCGCTGCGAAAGTGCAGTGTCATCGTCGCTGATTTTAAGTGATCACATGACTATTCATCACGCGCATTTTAAAGCAAAAAAAGGTTATTTTCGCCCACAGCTGATTTATCTTTGACAGACCTGCATGTTTTGTTGCAGGGAGGGTTTGCTCGCTGTTATGAGATGACTGATCTGTCCAGCAACAAGATGTATGCCGTGAAAGTGATTCCACAAAGCAGAGTGTCCAAGCCGCACCAGAGAGACAAAGTAAACAAGGATCTGCTGATTTCACCATGTCAAGCTTCATACTGATGAAAATCATTTGTCATGTGTTCATTCTAACCGCTGCCATGTTGTGCTCCTTAGATAACCAATGAAATTGAGCTGCACAAAACCCTCCAGCACAAACATGTTGTCAAGTTTTCTCATCATTTCGAAGATCAGGACAACATCTACATCTTCCTCGAGCTCTGCAGCAGAAAGGTGAGCTCATTTACCAGTAGATGTACTATGTTTGGTAATAATACAGGTCTTTGCCAATGATGACGACTGCATTAGGTGATAAAATGAGGTTAACTGTGTGCTTTCTTTGCTGCAGTCCTTGGCACACATTTGGAAAGCGCGACACACCCTGACAGACCCTGAAGTACGTTACTACCTCAGGCAGATAATTTCTGGCCTCAAATACCTCCACAACAAAGGAATCCTCCACCGAGACCTCAAACTAGGTACTGCATTTTCAGTTTTCTACATTTCTTTGTCTTATGACCTTGTGGACTTGATTTTGCTGTGCTGTGCTTTTGAACTGATGTAGCTGAGCACAAAACCTTTTTTTTTTTTTTTTTTTTTATAAAAATAGGCAATTTCTTTGTGAATGAGAATATGGAATTGAGATTAGGAGACTTTGGGCTGGCAGCAAAGCTGGAGACTGTTGAGCAGAGAAAAAAGTAAGTTATTGTCTTTCCTCAAGTGAAATCATAGTTCTGATCAATACCATTATTTTGCAAAGAGGTAATTGACTCTGTTTTGCAGAACTATCTGTGGAACACCAAACTACCTGGCACCAGAAGTATTAAATCGTCAAGGACATGGGACTGAGTCAGATGTTTGGTCACTGGGTTGTGTGATGTAAGTGAATGCCATATTCAGGTTTATTTAATTCAATATTAAATATAATATCAAACTAAATGCAAAAGTATACAATGGGAAATACTGTCACATTCAGTTTCTTGACCATGGTCTATTTCTCTGATTTGGTCAGGTACACACTTCTGTGTGGGAACCCTCCATTTGAAACATTAGACTTGAAAGAAACATACAAATGCATCAAAGAAGTGAAGTATACACTTCCACTGTCACTCTCTGCAGCAGCACAGAAGTTAATCTCTGCAATTCTGCAAAAGAACCCCAATGATCGCCTTACTCTTGACCAGATTCTGGCTCACGAGTATTTCAGCAAGGTTAGTTATTGCAGCACATTGTATCTGTTTAATCTTGGATATTTTTGGATAATGTAACCCATCACTGAAGTACATGGTATACTATTAACTCTTCTCCCAGGGCTTCACTCCAGACAAACTTCCTCCCAGTGCATGTGTGATGGTGCCGGAGCTCAACCCACCCAGCCCTGCCAAGAAGTTCTTCACCAAGATGGCCAAGAGCCTCTTTGGCAAGAAGAAATCAAAAGGTAAGGATTCCCATCACTTTTTTCACATCAGCTTTTCTTTAAGATGGAATTTCTTTAAATGGAACCCTTTCAATATCATTATGTGAACTTAATCAGCTGTTTTGTTGACCTTCAGCAGAGAAGAACCCCAGTGAGGACAAGGAGGACATCTCCAAGCTTGTCTCAGGCATGGTTAAGCACTCAATTAGCCGGCAGATCAGCTACAAGACAGTGGGAGTGAATGAGGTATGTGTTAAGAGCCTTAATACTGCTTTGGGTTGGTAAACATTCTGTTATACAATTGTTCAAATGGCTTTAGCCAAATTTCTCTCGAGATACCCTGTGTTGCACTTAATCTGTCTGTCGCAGAGTCTGTCTGGTTGATTTATAAAGACACTGTACTTAAGGAGGTATGATGAAAAGCCAGACTGTGCTTTTGTTATATCGGCTGACTTGGCAGCAGTGCTATATGGGGAGCTTCTGTAGATGAATAACTTGAGTACAAAAGGCTGAGAGAACTCCCATATAATAAATCACATGTGTGTCACAAGGGCTAAACAAGGGATTTAATCCTGAACTGCAAACTAATTACACATGCCACACCTTTTTCAGAAAAAAATGAAGATTAGAATTGAATAACATACCAGTGCTATGATTGGCTGCTTTTGAAATGAGCAGAAAAAGAAACAAAAAGTTAACAGTCCATTGCTATTTTTTTTTATTTCAGTTTGATTTCGGTGTGAAATATAGCTCAGTGATTTGACTTTTGTCTATCTCTCCATACAGGTTGCATCTCCAGCAGGTCAGTTGGCTGTTTCAGGACCCTTAGACACACCAGCTGAGGATGAGTCCAGGAAGTCAACATCCCGTTCCTTCAAAGGCACAATGGCCAGCAGTACTGATGGTGTGTGTGTGTGTGTGTGTGTGTGTGTGTGTGCATTTGTTAATTTTACTTGTGTGGATCTACTTGTGGATGTGCTATTTAGATTTCACCCTGAGGTTTTTATAGTGCTGTATAGTTTGCATTTTCACATGAGCAACACAATAAAGTGACTTCTATTTTTCTCTTATCAGCTGTATTAAATTTGTGGTGTACTTTTGTTTCATGATTCTTCACCATTGACCTGTTTCTCTGTGCAGGATGTGAAGACCCACTGACCCCAGATGCTGTGGCTGAGGCTGCCATGAAGGTCCTCATTAATTGCTTGTCCAACATGCCAGCAGGTTTGTTCTGTTCACACTGTAATAACCAATAGAAGCTTTTTGATGAACGTGTGTATCACTCAGAATAATGGTCAGAAAATTAATGTTTGGATTCTTTTGGTTCGTCAGCATCTAGGAACAATCCATGTGTCACAAATACTAAACCTTTTGTCTGGGTGACAAAGTGGGTGGACTACTCCAACAAATATGGCTTTGGCTATCAGCTCTCCAATCAGAATGTGGGAGTCCTATTCAATGAAGGCACTCATCTGAGTCTGTGTGACCAGCGAAGGTAAATTTGTGACTACAGTTTGGTACTTCACTTAAAACTAAAATAGGTCTGGACATCAGTCAAATCTATAATTGATTAATTATGGCCTTCACAAATGTATTGAATCAAAGTGGCCAGATCTTGTTTCAGTTTAATTAGGTTATGACCTAGAATTATCACCCTCCACAGGGTAGTTCGTTATTGTTTGACCAACAATAAACACTTCACCTTCCAAGCGGATGCACTACCAGAACAGCTCCAGAGCCAGAAACACATTGTGGAGCTGATGGCCAACTACATGGAGCAGAATCTCATGGAGGTGAGGAGCTTTTCAGACAACTTTCTGAAATTCATTTCTAGGGCTATTTTTGCTTGAAATCACTTGTGGTTACTCTCCTTACACTGTAAGTAAATTAATCCATGGGGCACTGGGCGTTAAGATAAGCTTTGTATCTGTCCCTACAGGGTGGAGATCTGGGTTGTGATGAGCAGCCATCTGCTACTGACTGTCCGCTTCTCCTGCAGTGGATGAAGACCGACCATGCTTTAGTTATGCTTTTTAACAATGGTTCTCTACAGGTTAGCTTTGTTTCTTTTATCCATTTTGATTCTGTTCATATAAGAATCTTCTAGATTAGCATGTAGCCTGATGCATTTCAGGAATCCTTGTAGAAAAAGAGATTGAAACTTATTTAGGTCTTATTTAGGTGAGGAATGAGAAATTTTCAACTGGTTAAAGAGCCATAAATGTAATCCTACTTGATTATCTTTAACAATTACAATATGTTCTTTTTCTGCTCCCAGGTGAACTTCTACACCGATCACACCAAGGTGATACTGTCCAAGTTGGCAGACACATACTTGTTGACCTATATTAGTCATGAGCGGATCTCCTCCTCATATTCTCTGAAAACACTAAGCGAGCACGGCTGCTCCTCTGAGCTGCGCCACCGACTCCATTATGTGGTGCAGCTGCTGCAGCACTACACCAAAACATAAATGAACCAAAAAAAAAGACTAAAACCTGAAAGGTCTAGGACTGAAACCACATCTGGAGAAGCTTGCATCTTGCCACAAAAGTTCTCCCAACCTATATTCTGGCCTCCTTGGACTTATGGTGCACTGTTTTGGATTTTGTTTTCTTTTCTATGTCACACTGACACTACCAACTTGACTTCACAATGTACACAACAAAGTGACAAGGAGATGATGAGAACTTGCGTGACATCAGGATGAGGCTTTCTGTTTATCACCTGCCTTCCCCTTTATTTAATAGAGACCTTTATTATTTCACTTCATGGTACACATCATGTGTGGAAAGCTGGTGATGCTAAACATTTTAAGCAGAGTAATTTAGTTTTAACACTGGTGGGGCTAGTAGTTGAAATCTGCAGCTGGACCGGCTGTAACTCGTGTTGAGGTGTGAAGGGAGAGTAAAGTGCCTTTCTGAGGGATGTCTTCTGGGTTGTGCAATAATGGCCCCTCTGTATCTTATAAGCTTAAATAACAAAAAGGTATCAGAAAGGGCTCATGTGGTGGAGCCTTTATTTTCCTGCTTTCAGTTTGATTTCGATTGTGTCTAAATGGATGGAGGTAAGCACTACAAACACTTGCTAATAAGCTTTTTGCCTGGTGCAAGATATTAGTCATGTAATATCCTCTATCAGATGAGAGACAAAATGTTTTTCATTTATGCCTCCAACTGTTTACATCGTGACTTCCACCATGTGGCATTGTTCTAAATACTGTGACACTGACTGTAAAACGTTAAATAAGTATTGGTTTTTCTTTTCATCCCACCATTGTGAGTTATCTTTTCAGGCAAATTTTTTTGGCACATGTATTTGTTTATATTTATTTTTTTTATTTATTTATGTAACTCCATGGTGTTATCACTGTGTAAATGTTCAATATCACTTTTTTATGTATTGGTATCTTGGAATCTCGAGGGAGGGTGAATAAAGTTTGTTGAAATGCATATATTTTTTGAAGGCTGACTTTGTATTGTGTTCAGTGACAGCAACTTATAAATTATAATCAAAGCCATGAATGGGGAAAAAATGGCTACTAATTATTAGCTACTAATAGGACAAATGACATAATTAATGATATGTCATGTGAATTAAAATGGGTACTGCTCATTACTATGTCTGTACTAATAAACTCCAGAAAAGTTTGCTCACTGCATGTTTTGCATGAAAATCAAGGTCTTTTTTTAAGTGCTTCTCACAGGCATATATGATGCCAGCAGTGACAAGTGAGTGATTTTGAAAGGCAGCCATTGGAGTTGCAGCAGGCTACCTTCATGTGCTTTTGATCATGTAGTCCCATCACCACCTGAGTCACCAGATCATACCCAGGCATATTAACATCTTTCAGCTTCACAAATACTATATCAGCCACCATCTTGGCACAGCTCGGTGTAGTTTTCAGGATAGCTGCCCAGAGTGGCTTGAAGGATTCACTCAGGTCTTCTCACACTAAAGCAGCGGTCAGGTTTAGTGTGTGTTCTCCAGATGGACAGCCTGGCTGGGCTGGTGCGATGCCAAGCCAGAGAAACTAAACCTTCCTCTCTGAATGGCTGTGGAATCCTACCAAAAGAGGCAAGGTTGGGCCCTTCTTAGAGTTCTGGGCTGCAAAGGCTCATGATAGTCTGGAGCTGCAGTTGGTAGAATCATTCTTTCAGATGTAGTGGAGGAGGACACAATCCTGATTCTGACACCAAGTTTTTTAGTGCCTCCTGAGACTGGGGTAGTGGCTGCATAGTCATGACCAAGCAGCCAAAAGTCAATACCTACTGTGAAGTTGCAAACTGTACAGTATATGCCCACACTCCGTTTTCAAACTGTTTATAAATATTCCATTTTATACAATTCAACCTTAATTTTTGCTAACCTTTATGTGGTTTCCAGCCACGTTATGTGAATTCAGTTGATGAAAACCAAGATGAAAAATGTTTGTCAATGAATTTTTCTCCACGATCAAAACTATATAATAACTAAAAAATAATTCATACTTCTGATCAAAATATATGGCAAATTGCAATGGTATTTTCCTCAGTGAATAAAAATGAGGCACAAATGTAAGGCACAGGCGATTATACAAAGAAAATCTCATTCTGCACTACATGCTTGGGCATGCTGCTTGAGGTGGGGCGAGAGGACTGCTAGATAGATTCCAGACCTGTTTTCTTTGATTCGCCTATTTTTGCTAATGTTAAAGGTTCATAGTCTGAAGAAAGATGATGTGATACTCCTTGCTTGTTTGGTGATGCTAGTAACCGTTTCTAAAATAATCAGTGATGGGGTGGTGTGAAGCATAAATATTATCCATAAATATTAAATAAATATCTCTTCAGATACAACATATCAATGATTATACATTTTAAAATATTTAAAAACCTGCCCATTGCACTCATATCTTGGGTTCTTCCTCAAACTATTGCCACAAAGGTGGACGCACACCATTTGTATAGTATGCTCCAAAATCTAATAAAAAGCCTTCTCAGAAGAATGTAGGATATTATAACAGCAAAGGGGAACTAAACCTAGAATGGGATGTTCACATAACACATATGTGTATTATGGTCAGGTGTCTACAAACCTTTGGCCATTTATTTAGGAGTAGATCTAGGGGACTCAGGGATGTTGAGTCTTATAGTGATCTGGTGTGCTTGGATGCTGTCTTCCTCACTCT
>CM074977.1:21681444-21694982 GCA_037576825.1 Pangasius krempfi
TATATATATATATATATATATATATATATATATATATATATATATAAAATAATTAAAGTTGCAAGCAGCATTTTCGGGGTTCCAAGCACCCAAACTCGGTAAGCCATACATTCACAGACACGCTAGAATTGTTGCTTAAGCAATCACAGGAAAGCAGAGCCATAACTTTAGTGAAAGGGATTCAAGAGTGATTTATAGTTTCAATTATGATTAGGAGGAAAGGTCTAGATGAACAAATGGGCAGCAGGGTGGCACTGCTGCAGCATTGTTTAGACAGGTGTCAAGATGATATGAGCCAAATTTCATGAAGATTGGACAAAATTTGGAGAAGGAGTAGCAAAAATGGCAGGTAGATGGCAAGAAAATTTGTTGCATACCCTCAGGTCATGGTCCTGAAGATGCCTACCAAGTTTTTTGTCAGTGCGCAAAGTTGTTGCTGAGATACAGAGTCAGTTCCTGTTTGGCTTCGTCATCAGATTCGTTGGCCCATTATGGACAAAGTGTTTGGAATATTCAAAATTCTTTGATAATTTTTGTGAGGCTTATTCTGAAGATGATGTATGCCAAATTTGGTGATGATTGGAAAAAACTGTTTTTGACAAAATCAAAGAAAATCTAATCAGGCGGAAATTGACGTCATAGAGTGCACTGAAGTCGTTTCGACCCAGGGAATCTAGGGATGACTTTTAAATTTTGGACACATGGTTCAAAAGTTATGACCATAAATGTACTTCCAAATTAGGCCCAAATTTGACTCGATGGTGGCGCAAAAGCATTGGCAGCACTTGGCCCAAATCTGGTCAGAATGTTCCTTAGACGCTCCCTAATCAGTGTGCCAAATTTCATAACTTTTTACCAAACAGTTCTATGGGCTGCCATAGACACCCTAGCCAGAAAAAGAAGTAGAAAAAGAAGAAAACATAAAATAACAATAGTGTGCCTATGCACCTTCGGTGCTTGGCCCCCTAATAATAATAATAATAATACTTTCAGTGCTTGGGACCTAATAATATGAATAACAATAATAACAATAGCTCTGTATTGAAAAATTATCATAAAATTGCAGACTTGACTTGGATGTTGCAGGTCTAACTTCAAACAAATTTGAAACCAATTTTCAACCAATAACAGTTAGGCAACAATTTCCTCTGCTCTATCATCGTGCAGCAGAAAGACATGGGAGTAAGTTACCTGTTGGACACCTTTCACCTTTCACATCGTCGGTTACTTTTTTTGTTGTCTGGACTTGTTGTGGACAGTGCAGAGGTAAGGAAAATATAAATTAATTTTGGCCATGATAAAATTTGTTTATTATTTTTATTTTTTTCTGTGGTACATCACGAGCTTGCGTTGCCAAGTATCGTTCTGTCAGCAGTGGAGTTTTGTAAACTGGCACCATTTGCCACCTAGTTTTAAATACTTTGAGGTTGACTTAACTGCATTGCAAGATTAACATAAGAATGATATAGAGCAGAAGCTCATCACAAAGTTAATCAAACAGCTGATTGGATATTTCTCTGTACTGCCACCTTGAGATGATAGTTAAAAAGCATCAATTCAGATAAGCAAGTTGTAAACCAGCGATAAGGTAAGTCTCAACAAAGAATAAATTAACTATAACCTTTTTTTGTTAGAGAGTAATTTTTGTGGATGTGATAGCAATATTGTACGAGTGATAGCAGAGACAGCATAGCAAAAGATACAACGAATGTTATAATACAACTAAAGAAATTGCTAACCAGGCTAATTTACATAGATATTCATGTACTGAATTAAGTTACGTTAGCCATCGAAGCTAGTTAGTTGACGTTAGACCCAGTTCTTGCAACATTACAGCAGTGTCTCTGCCTCTCATCACTGCAGAGTTGGTCCAGACAGTAAAGGCTGGTTAGCAGTTATGAACCAGGCTATGTGGCAGGGAAAAAAATAAAGAGAGCAGCAGGCCAGCTGCTCGCTATTTGTGAAAAGCATCAACAGTTGAAATCTCTTTAACTTTTGAGGAGTCACAGCATGTACATGCAAGAATGTGTTAATGTGCATGGCCCTTAAGAATGTCTGCAACTTAATGTTTTTACTGCTTACTGTAGTCAATCATATCCTATATTTCCCATAGAGTTTCAGTTTCAAATATTTCTTACAGAGGGTGTCCAGAGGACTACAGAGAAACACGAGAAACGAGAATTACGGTGACTGTTGCCTTCTGCTTGAAGTATGCCCCAGATAGGGTGGGAGGAGGTAACATTAAAAATGTTATAATAAAAAGTTATTTTGATAACCCATTGCATGTCTGTTATTTATCCAATAAAACTGCCAAACATCTGTGGATTCTATTTTCACTTAGATTTTAAAATTTGTTAACTTTTCTCTGCTCATGTCTTAAAATAGGTCTGTCTGACAGTGGATCTTGACATCTGTCTGACCTTGGTATTACATGAGTTTTTCAGAATGTAGATTTTTCATTTACAACAAAAATCTGGCTCTGTTAAAACTTTGATGTCATGTCAACAAAATCCATACTAACCAAATTTCACTTCCAAATTTCAGGTTTTGACAGATATCTGATTTTTATTACCAACCAAAATTCAATGTCTGGCCAACATTGGAGGTTGACGACAATCCAACATTGGGTTTTGATGGATATCCTATTTTGATTTCCAACTACAATTCAACCTCTGTCCAACATTGCAGGTTGACATCAAGCCAACGCTGGGTTTTGACTTCAACCCAATTTTCATTTTCAACCAATATTCAATGCCTGTCCAACATTGGAATCCAACTCCTTTCTGACATTAAACAGATGTCCAGTGTCCGATGGGAAATATCTCATCATTGTACCAAATTTAATGGAAAACATATATACTCTTTTAAACAAACATACTTTGAGGAAAAGGCTTAGTTACACTATGTTGTTCCTCTTTCGGCTGCTGTTAGGGGTTGCCACAGCGGATCACTGGTCGCGTATCAGATTTAGCAAAGTTTTTACGCCGGATGCCCTTCCTGACGCAACCCTTCCCAATTTTATCCGGGCTTGGGACCAGCACTGAGAGAGCACTGTTGACTCAACCCCAGTGGCTGGGGTTCCTTCCCTGGCCAGGAATCGAACTCGGGCCGCAGCAGTGAGACTACTACTCCTCCAGGCACCCACACTATATATACTATATATAGACTAAATATATGCCACCCTTCAAATCAAAAAGCAGCCAATTATTTGTGCCAGCCATTCATGTGACTAGCAATGAACCACCAATGTTAGCTGGCACACTTTTACCCTAAATCGTCTCTGTCCTCTTTCTCCACTGACTGTCAGTGTTAACACAGCTTGTTAGAACACTTAAAAGAAGCACCAAGAACCTGGTTGCCATGGCAACAGCAGCAGCAGTAACACTGTCATTTAACTGGCCAAGTATATGGAGTAATTATTCAAAGGAGTAAACGTCAGCACACATACGCACATACCAGCAGAAGTATAGGGTCCTCGGTGTTGCTGATGGCAACTCGGAAAATCTGAGGCTCCGGGATGAGCTGGGCGTTATTCGTCAGCACCGCTAGGCTACATGAAGTCACTGCTTACGTAAATAAATGATGGATTAAACTCTTTGAGTTCACCATGCTGGTGCTATTTGTCTATACCTTTAGCACAACAGGGTATATGTCTGTATGTTTTGTATAAACAAGCTTAGGGGATGTACAGAACTAAAAATATGTAATATGTTTAAATAAATTTCTTATATTTTTATCAAACTGAATCTATATTTCAACAGTTTTAAGTAGCTGCAACAATCTCAAAAGACAAAGCAATCTAATACTCTAACCCTCAATATGGCAGAGGATTACATAAAAATGGAACAATGTTCTCCATACCTCCAAAAATGATTCTTCAGAGCTAAGAGCAGCCATATTTCCTGCTGAAATCTCTTTGCCTCTTATACCGAATCGACTGTGGGCTGACAGAAGATCAATGACAGCTTGGGAGCATGGCGTCATTTCTTCATCTCTTCGGCCACAGGAATTAGGTTATGCATCACATACTTTAATGGACTTCCTGCTCTGTTCCCACTTTACTCTGTTTTTATCTCTCTTTCCTTCCCGGAATTCTCAAGGCAGTGCATTTATGTTCATTCCTTCTTTGGTTAATTTATTCATTGAAGGTCTAAAAGTGGTGAGGTCTTATTACATGCACATCAGGGAAAAAAAACAGGAATGGGTTGAGAGAATGATTATGACCGCACACTCATTCAGTGTCCCTTAGCACTTCTGAGTGAGGGTACTTCACACAGGCTGAATAGTACTTAGAGAACAAAGTGGAAAACATGAGCAGAATGCAGTTTTTACTCCATTTAATAACATCAGGCATTTTAGTTATTTCTAACACTATGATTTCACACAACGGGCATTCATCAAAATTGGTCGCTATAAATACTGCCAATATAATTTGTATAAACAGTGTAGCAGTTTATTTGTATAAGTTGACCTGCTTTATCATTTCAGTAGTCAAGTAACTAACACTGAATGCATATTTAAATAGTGAACTACATTTGTATACTGTCCAACCAATAGTGGCTATAAAACATCTACACACCCCTTTTAATATTGCAGGTTCTTGTGATGTTGTTGTGTATGCCACCACTCTCTGCTCCAGATGAGCCTAACTGCAGCCACATCCCTGTCAATCTGGTCATTAGTGTTGCTAATATAGCTATGGCATTGCTGGATTATTTTAGTGTTTCTATATCAAACATATTTATAATACAACATCTCTCTTCAGCATCAGATTGCTTCAAAGCAACTCACTCTCTCTATTCCATAGATGCTTTTAGTATGATGCTAAGTACAGTGGACATTAAAAGTCTACACACCCCTGTTAAAATTTAATGTAAATTTGAAATTAAGATAAATCATGTCAGATCTTTTTCCAGCTTTAAAGTGATATAGCAACCAACAAAATTCAAAAGAAAAACAAATAGAAACATAGAAAAAAAAATCATATTTAGAAAATAAAAAAATGATAAACTTACAAAAGCCTGTCTGCAGACGTGTGCATTCCCCTTAACTAATACTTTGTTAAAACGCCTTTTGCTTGTAATGCAGCAGTCCATCTTTTTGGGTCTACCAGCTTAGCACATTTTATTTTGGCAATTTTATTCCACTGTTCCTTGAGACTGTGAGAAGATACTAAAAGCATCAAGGAAATATAGGCGAGTTGATTTGAAACAATCTAATGCTGAAGAGAGATGCTGTATGTTATGAATATGTTTGATATAAAAACACTAAAATAATCAGCAATGCCTGTATTAGCAGCACTATTTACAAGATTGATAGGGGCGTGGCTGAGGTTAGGCTTATCTGGAGCAGAGAGTGGTGACACACAAACACACGCACATATTCATACACTGACATATTACAGTGAAACGTGAGAAAACTTAGAGCTCTACATGTCGAACAAAATGAGAAACGAGAGCGTAAGAGAGAGAGGATAAAAGACTGTACACACATTGGGCTCCAGACTCCTGCTGTTGAGCCTGTCTGTTAATGGATGCAGTGCCTGTGGAGAGTGAAAAGGCATGCTGCTGGGTTAGCATGTGTTGCAGCGTGCCATATACACTCATCCACACACAAGCGTGACACTGTATAATGATGTCATCTCCACCAGACTCATGTGCCATATACAGTCCCATCAGAGCTCGGCTAAGTGCATGCTTACATAAGAGTCATCTCTCTTGGCAAAGCTAGCAGAAGGGGCCATTAATTCCTGTTATTCTTCAGCTGGGTGCAAAACATTCAGCCAAAACACTTTTTCATGATAATGCTCAGAATGCAGCTTCATTGTATTGCAAGTAATTACAGGATATATAAAAGAGACAATATTGATGTGATTGGGTCTGTTAAGAAGTTAGTTTCAAAATATATATGTAATGTATTACATTATACCAGCAGTACAGTACTGTAGAGTAACAAAGCCATAATTCCATATTTAACTGTTATATTCTCTGTGATCTGTATCATAACTAATTACTCAAGCTGAATTACGTTGGCCACACTGCACTGTCTGGTGGAAAGGTACTATAACTCTCATATTCTCAATAACATTTTAAAATAATTAATCATTCTTAATATTTATGAAAATGGATCAGGGAGAACATTCCTGTTAAATATAAAAGCATTCTTCATTAATTGCATCCTGACACACCAAAGACAATTAGCTTTTGGCTAGAAAGACAAGGACATAATTATTCTACCTCTTAAATCATTCATCTTTCATTGGCTGAGTTTTAGTAGGACTGCAGAAGAAGAAGTTGGTCTGCAATCAATAACAACTGCATGTTGTTAGTGTTCATGTGTCCTTTGATGGACCTATTTTAAATACAAATGTGCCTTGTGTTTAAATGGCTTTCTCTTTGAGTAAAAAGAGGTACTGTGTTGTGCCGTTTGGGAGGCGGCCCAGGGCTTTTGTGCATGTTTGAAAGGCAGACAGACACACACTCTGTGTCTATAGGGCTGGGGCAAGAGACAGGGGTCTAAACTCCATCTGCCATTCCTCCAGCTTGTCTGGGAGAGAGAGGGGCCCTGCGCCTCTGCACACACAATGGAGATTCTGCTTCTTCTGTCAATCATAAGAAAAAGTGTGCAGGGCACCATCGCGCCCTTTCGCTCAGCTAAACACAACTATTCAGTTGTCTGCACATATGGGCGTGTGTATGCCTGCACCTGTCTTAACATGACTCTTATGTATTGTTCAGTCCAAAATACCAGTTTTCTTTTCTTTTCTTTTCTTTTTTTACTACAAATAGAATACAGAGAAGTTAATTTTCCAACAAAAATATCACATGCTTAGCTCAGATTTCAATTGAAGATATTATGTTCAATATGGAATTTCAGATTTTGTAAATGTGAAAAGAAATATTTTACAGTTGTGTTGCTATAAAACTAAAGAAATGGCTGGTGTTAATGGTAAATCCATTTACAAATATTGCACAGTACCTTAAGAGTTAAAAGGGTTTAAAAGAACTTCACACTGAGTTTATGTACTTATGTGTTTTTTATCAGGAACCCTTGACTTAAAACTGCAAGGATTCATTAATGAAAAAAACCAGCTTTATTTTTGAAGCCAAAAGTCAAAATCATTTACACAAAATCTGTTGGTCTTTGAGCAGCCTCTCTAATAACACATTCTTCTAAGGTGCTTTTATTCTTACTGACTTCTGTTATGAGCCTACATTGTATGAAATTTTTCCTTCTCATAACATGAAAATGTCTGAGATGTGACTAACCTGAATGTGACATATGAAAGGTATGAAACATCAAGTGGATATAGTTTGTGTTTACACTATTTCAGCTATTTATTTGCACTACTGTCACTTGGTCACTTTAAACAGAACTGCGTACTGGTCGGTGTTGTAGTCATTGTACTGTCTTGTTCTGTCTTGTGCTGTCTGCACATGTTTGCGCTTGTGCACTTTATGTGTAAATTATGTAGTCCCTGTAGTTCTCTGTTGTTCTGTGATGTCTTATGTAGCACCTTGGTCCTGGAGAAACGTTGTTTCGTTTCACTATGTACTTGTATATGGCTGAAATGACAATAAACTCCAATTGACTTGACTTGACTTGAATTCTCATTCTCACACCAGCGCTCATATTTCTCTTCCCTGATGCCAGAAACACAATATAAGCATCGCTCAAAATTAGTTTTCATAGTTTCTTTATACAATAGGTCTTATACAACTGCAATTAATTCCTAATTTCTTGTGTATGAGTATAAGAAGTGAAATCAACTTCAACATATACAGCCAATTAAAATGTACAATCAGCATTTTCATTTTCATATATTCAGAATTTTGTACTTTTAAGTTGGTAAGTTGGATTTCTTGTTTCTCCGGAGCACAAACACTGCTTAAAAATGCAGCCTCACACCAGTTTGGCATGCAAATATACACTTTTCCTACCCTATACTGAAGTTTCTCTCAGAAATGTGCCCCAAATCAGTTTGAGATGATGAAACCTGAGCTAAGAGGAAGTGATGGCTTGACGTATGTTGTTTTTGGCACAAGCCGAGCCCTACTAAGCTTAATGAGGTGTGTAACATTGCTAATTTTATACCACATCAGTGGTGACAAAAGGACACACACACTCCTCTGTGCTTTTTTGCCTTTTTATTTATAGAGAATGCCCTTGGCTGAGGGTCATACATAGAGCTTTCAAAAAGGTGAAGAGCCAAATCAACATAGAAATGGTAGAAACACAAAATCTATATTTTTCAGTGATCATCTCTGTCCATACCTGTCCACATGCACAAAGCTAAGAACATAAAGGAGCTTAAATTTGGATGGAGGAGTGGACCAAGATCCCTGTACATATAGCCATATAGCCTATAGCCATTGCAGTCAACACTGAAGTGTGTCTGGTGGCTTATTGTGGCCCAAGACCTTACTAATAAACTTGTTTTCATTTATAAGTTAGTTAGAGAAGAAGCCAACATGTGGTTAGTCTATTTGGGACCTAAGAAAAACCTCCTGGGTGACACTGCCTCATGAAATTGATTGATAATTTTACAAAGAGTATGCAAAGGCATATTGTTAAGATTGTAAAATCTAAAAATAGCTTTGATTTGTTTAATACTTTTTTGCACACTGCATGATTCCATATGTGTTTTTTCATAGTATAAACATCTTAATTATTATTCTAAAAAATTCTGGAAATAAAAAATGAAGAAAACTTTTCTATGATCAGATGTGTCCATATGTTTGGACTGATATTAGAAATTATTACTAGTGTATATAAGTCATGTGTATTATCCCATAATTTTAATGTTATTGCCAGACTAGGCTTCTCATAGTAAGATAAACAGACAAGATCTAACATCAGGGGAGAGAGAAGATGTAAACAAGCCCTTTTATCTTTAAGGTTATTCCACGTGGTCCTGAGGCACAGGTCAGCATTGTCATCTCAAACTGTCCTCACACATTCCTGGGTCCCTCCAGTTACATGATTTACAGTAACAGTAGCCAGGAGGAAACAACCAGGTTGAATCAAATTCAGACTCAAAGACGCAAAGTGGGGTCTATGTAACTTGCCAGTGTCTGATCCTCATGCTGATTCTGTATCTGGATGTGTGTGGCTCTTCTGCCTGTCTAAAAGGGCTGACCTTTGCTCCTCCCATACCCCCCCAATCCTTTGCAGCTGTTGGTGAGGTCCCATCTGTCACTGACCTCCTGGGGGCAGGCTCTTCAGTTTCACTTGATTAACCTGAAAGATACAAGCATTCTCTGTGTAACACAGGGCACAATTTCATTTTTCATTTTACACACACACACACACACACACACACACGGGGTGAACATACAAAACTCCATTGAGAGACTCTGATTTACTAAAGGTTTGTGTTTGTAAAAAAACATACAACCTAAATAAAACCACAGATGACAGTGTCTTTCAAATGAGCAAAATAATGTTTTCTTGTTTTGCATGTTTGCCTTAATGAATGAGCAATTTGAGGCATCACCTGAAAATCACTTCAGGAATGGTAATTGTGTACACAAATTAGTATGCCCAAAAAATGTGCATTACATTTGTTTATGCCAGTTGAAGACAAAATTATACCATCAGCTAGATTTTAATACTGAGAATGCTGGCAAATGATGGTCGTCCTATACCCCTAGGACGCAGTGGATTAAGTCAAGTCATTTCAAAATGATCATAAATTTCCTTGAAATAGTAGCTTGGTAACACTATGGGTAGCTTCCTAAAACATTCAAAGCTTTGCATAAATAATTTCTAAAACAATATTGGAGGATTTTTGTAAGGCTTATGTCAAAACCCAAATCAAATGAGATCATACGAGATGACAAAGGTTATTATGAAGTACATGAACTTTTCTTTACATGAAAGAGAGAAGAAAGAAAGAACCTTAAGTGCCATTCTGGGTCAGCTGCTTGAGGCTGTTGCATCTGTATTTTTTTCTTTGTCTTATCTCAAAAGTTATTATTTTGTCTTTACTAACAACACATTCATGAAGTACCTAGTTTCCATAGGAGTGTGAGATTTAATGCTCTTCTGCTGAAGTGCTGATGGTTTAAAATTATTATGAAGCATGTTTCCAAAACTGCACTTATTTATGAAGCCCATATGAAGGTCAAATGAATGATTTCAATGCCCTCAAACTAAAGTGGTTAAAATAGGTGGATAAGTATGGACAAAAGCATATGGACACCTGACCATAACTCCCATATGAGTGTCTTCCCCAAACTGTTGCCACAAAGCACATGATTGTCTAGAATGTCTTGTTCTAGACAATGTCATGATATCTTTGTATGCTGTAACATTAAGATTTTTCTTCACTGGAACTAAGGGGCTGAAACATGTTCCAACATGACAATACCCCTGTACACAAAGCAAGCTCCATGAAGACATGGTTTGCCAAGGCTGGTGTGGAAGAACAAGTGTCAACGCCTTCTTCACCTGACATCAGTGCCTGACTAATGCTCTTGTGGATGAATGGGCACAAATACCCACAGCCATGCTCCAAAATCTAGTGGAAAGCCTTCTCAGAAGAGCAAAGGAGACTGACCATATTAATACATGGTTCTGGAATGGGATGTTCAACAGGCATATATGGGTGTGATGGTCAGTTGTCCACATACTCTTGGCCATATAGTGCAGCTCTGTTATGAGGCACTCTGTGTAATCTGTACAATCCTCTCAAAGGGTCATGGATGTGATATTAGTAAAAACAGTAAATCAATCAGTTGATCTCTCTCATTTAAAGACAACGTGACAACCACTAATTACAACCACTAATGTCACCTCATGAGTTTGACATAAGTTCCAGCATTGCTCTAGAAATTATTTATGCAATAATCATGAATGAGTTATAAAGGAAATGCGTTATAAAGGAAATAAAGTTACTAGTAACTTTCACTGTGTATGTGTATGAAAGCCCAGCTCACTGCATGATTCTAGCACCTGGTAGTGAGACAGCAATAAATGTGTGAGGTGTCAGAAAAAGCCAAGGAACCCAGAGGCCCGTGGGAGGTTGTGAAATGCCAGAAGAAATGCTGTGATGACGCACACAGGCTCAAGACATGAGGAAACCCCACTCACAGATAAACTGCTGTATGTGGCATGATACTTGCTGTTGCTATGGATACATGCATTGTCACACATTTCCTGGCTCGCTCAGACTTGCCATCACACACAGTCACCTGGTTAATATGCTTTATCTCTAACACACCTCAAACTGGGTGTGTCTGCTTTTTGTTTCCTTAAAGGATATGAAGGTGGCAATATCTGTTAAACATTTTGGACTTTACATTCAGGTCTATAAGGAGTGTCACAAGTTGTCACAAACTGATATTAGGGATGATGAAATTATGTATTTTATTTACATTTACAGTTATTAATCTGGCAGACAATGAAGCAGAATTACAATCTAATCATAACCTGTTAAAATAGCTGATAGTTTTAACAACAAAAGTCAAATCAGTTGTAGGAAGAACGGCAGGGTTGGAGGAAGTGCCGGTACAAACACTACTCACACTGAAGTCAGACTATGAACATGTTCTTGTATGTTCCCTCTATCCCTCCCCCTTTACTAGGAACACCAATATTTCCCAAGACTATCAAGAAGTTTCAAAGGACTATCAAAAAACAGCTGGTATACCAATCATTTTATACATTTTATCCATAAGGTGCAATGGAATATAACTTGTTTCATGTATTTGAAATCAGAGCTATAAAGATTTCTACTCACCTAGCCAAGATCATATGATTGTTACAGCTAGATAAGCCTACCATTTAATTTACCTTAATTTACACAATACATTTTATGTCAAACACACAAAAAACCAAAAATTTGTAAAGCAAATTAATGCAGTTGTTAAATGCAGGTTCTTTCAGCTCAGAACAATCACAGAAATCAAACCATTTCTCTCCTCACATGACCCAGAGAAAGGTGTTCATGCTTTTATTTCATCCCAGCTGGACTATTATAATGCGTTGTATGTTGGTATCTGCTAGTCATCGGTTGCATGGCTGTTTGTGTTTACAGTTAGAGTGTATATGTGCTGTATGTATGTTTGCAAATTTTATTAACTGGTGGAAAATTCTATATTGCACTTTGTGCTGCACTTTAGTCAATGGACATTGTTTTGAATGTGCTTTATAAATAAAATGGACTGACTGACTGATTTACTTATTACTTACTTACCAAAATACACCAACAGCTACGTGTAACCGTTATGATATTTATGAGCACTGACTTCCTGCATCAAAACCACCAAAAAAGCAAAACAGGTTTTGTTTTGGCTGAAGAATCTTGTGGTTGTGGTACACTTTATAAAAAAAATGTTGACATTTGACACATACCTAACTGGGTGTGACTGACACAACAAGCAGATCTAAACAACGTCTGGCTCAACTGTTTGCGTCAGAAGGCTGTGGAGTTAACTCAGATGCAGCATTTCTCTGGAGTTTAAGTTACTTACGTCATCGCCCACTCTAGAGTGCATGTCAGCGTAATCAGAAGCAGCTATCTCTGTGTGCAGAGCATACTGAAAATAAATAACACACTATAATATAGACCACTGTCAGAGATGAAGTTTAAGTCATACATTACTTTACATTACATTACTTTAATACATTTTTAAATTTATTGTATTAAAACTTGTACATATATGTATTTTTTTAACTGTTTACCAGTACTGTTGGAAGATTTTATTAAGACTGGCAAAAGACAGGCATAAGAGAAAAAACTAGATCAGCATATTTCTCCACCTTAATAGAAGATAACAAAAACAGTCCTAGATTCTTATTTAATACTGTAGCAAATTAACTAGGAACAAGACCACCATAGCTGCATAAAAACTAACAGTTTGTAGTGTATTTGAGAATTTGATAACTATTTAGTTTAAAAAAAAAAAAAAGCCTTCTGTTATAAAACCATTCTGGGAAATATTTCCTGTAGTCATCTTTTGTGATCACATGTACAGGCCTCTTGCGTTTTTCTACATTTCTTCCATGATGGCGAATCTTTACCCCTTCAGTCTTATTTTTAATTTCGGGAACAAAAAGAAGTCGCAAGGAGCGAGATCTGGCAAATACTGTGAAGCAATAACCACATTCTTTCTGGTTAAAAACTCCTTGGTAGACAACGCAGTGTGTGCAGGTGCATTGTCATGGTACAAGATACAGTTCTGGGTGCACCATTTCTCCTGACGTTTTCCCGTAGAAGGCTAAGCACTTTGCCGAGGTAGCACGCCACATTCAAATCCCGGGAATTTTTGGATTCCCCACTCATATGTAGACAACAATATAACCCCATCCATTCAGTGATTAGAATCATTTACTTTCCTCAAAAAAACCAAACTTTTGATTTTTTTATGTCATTTATTTCTCTGTATACTGCTTTTAACAATGAGCATTGTCACAATCTAGTGACTAAAGCGAATTAATTTCACAAATTTCTTCTTCTAAGTTCAATTCAATTCAATTCAGTTTTATTTGTATAGCGCTTTTTACAATGTCATTGTCTCAAAGCAGCTTTACAC
>CM074977.1:21709191-21759138 GCA_037576825.1 Pangasius krempfi
GTGATTTTGCCTTTATACACCACCACAATGGATTTGAAATAAAACAATCAAGATGCGTTCAAACTGTAGACTTTCAGATTTATTTTAAGAGGTTCCACAAAAATATGGCATTTACCATTTAGGAATTACAGCCATCTGAACACAGTGCACTAAGTAAAATATCTGCATACTAATAAGCCCTAATAATGTTCTGTATTTCCCAGTCTACCTTATTCCCCTGCTTATTAAGATGTTTCATCAAAAAAAAAAAATTTAAATTAATGCACATAAATCCATCAATGCATCATGTAACCATAGTTCTAGAGTTTCATGTGTTTCATCCATTAACGCACCCAATAAATCCCTTTAAATCACTATTCCTTTCTCCACTTATTATATTGTAGAACTGTCCCAATCATCCTAAACCTAGCCTGTATCTTGAAAATAATTCCATTATAAACATAAATATATATGTGTGGAACTAACTTTTATGCTTATTTGACAGTAGTTCAGTTTTGCAACGTTCAGCTTCCCCATCCGTCAATAACACGCATGACAAAGTTTCCAAATGTAGGAAAACTGATAGAATTAGCACAAGATGTGAGCTTTAGCGCTTACTAAGCTGTTCTGTGAGAAATCTGTTTTATTTTGTATCTAAACTGAAAAGCAAATCCCTCCACACGTTATTCATATACAACCTCGCTATCATTTTAATTACGACAAACTGTACCCAAAGAAATAAAAGGCTACTTGTAAACTTTATATAGATTTTAGCCAGCAGGTGTCTCAGGAGTTCACCAACACACAGCTGTGTGTTTTTCCCAGCGGTAAATCTAAAAATATTAATGAACAAAATGATCAGATTTGCTCACAGGTTTAGCAAATGCCCTTGCTTTTAATAACAAAAGTATCAAGAAGGCTCAAATGAAACGCTCCGTGCATTGCCCTAAAGCATGGCCGTGTGTTGATCGACTGTTTCGGATATCCTCTAATCGTCCCTGAATCCGAGCAGTGCCATGTGACCGAGCTGGGAACGCGGACTGGCTTTTTAAACCGGAGAAGAGCTGCGGTCTAATCTGAGAGTCACGGACGTGAATAAGCAAGAGCAAATTCAAACAAAGTCGCGACTTGAAAAATGCAAGCGAACAACTCGACGGTTTCAAAATAGCCACATGGACAGAAAAAAAGTCGTGTCGTCGAAGGCGAGGAAGGAAAACTGCTGTGTGGATTCGTGGTGCAGAGGAAAGCGCTGATTTATGAATAGCAGTAGGGGAGCTCATCACTATCCGACAAACGGAGCGGAAAACTTTGGAAGAAAAACTTTTGTTTCGCTTCGATTGTGAATTGGGGACGTTGCATCTGTGTTAATCCGAGATAGAATTAAAACATGTAGATAGAAAGATAGAATTAAAACATGGAACTGTAGACTGTACAAAGCGTGTCTTTTAGTCTTTCATTCTTTCATTCTGATTGGGTCGATAGAAAAACTAAGAAGATGAAAAGGACGAGAAACTTCTAGTTAAAGTTCGGACATGGTGAAAGCTACCTCCTGGGTTAGTTTGTAAATTACACACCTCAACAAAATCGCGTTTTTGATGTTACATATCCGTTCTACCTTATCAACCGGATACTCACACATAGCCTAGCTAACTGCTAGCTACATTACTTCTCCATGGTAAATAAACTCCAGCTGGTGTTGACGTTAGTTAAGTCGGCGTTGGTTCATTTCTGTAGAAAACGCTTTTAAAACCAGCTTGTCCCGTGGATGGAGTCTCTGTCGGGAATTTACCGTGGGGGTGTACCCGGCATGGAGACGGACTCGATGACCGGAGACGTGGACTCCGTGCAGGGAGTCTCTTTTTCTGTAGATCCGGTGCTCGACGGCATTTTGATGGACTCCCTTTGCCAGCAACAAGGATGGATGCGCGTATATGGTAAGTTTTATATACGCTTACCTCACCGTTACAAACCCAATCGGTGTTTTCTAACAATCCCGATTTATTTTTGACCTCTTCACCTCACGTCTCATGAGGCTTGGGTACAAGGCATGACGTATGCCCCAAAGAGCTGAAAATAAATAAGGCAACAAAAATGTTAAGTCTTAATCATGACAAATTGAATTTATATAAATGCTAGCTGGCTAGTCACCATATTGCTGAAAGTGAAGAACACAGTAGAGTAAACAAAGCAACATGTTAGCGGAACGCCTTTCCTCGTTATGAAGATTATCAAAAGACCTCTGTTATGGCTTTTTCTCTAAGATTTCTAATTTAATACTTTAAATGTTTAATACATATTGATATATATTATGCTCTGTTAGAATTCCATCGGTTTAGTACGTTTTAAAAGGATCTCTTCATGCCATAGGGGTTCATGTGAAGAGACCTTGTAATATAACGTGGCCTGTGGCTTCATTGTAACTGTTCACATGTGTGATTAGTCTGTAGTGTCATAATCTGATCTCTTGTCTGCTTTCAGATCATATGCCATTGATGTTCTTGGCTGGCCTATGATGTGTGTAATGTGATTAAGAAAGTGCTGGAGGGGCTGGCCGTCAGTGTATTGATTCATTTTTATTGACGTGACACCTAGAGGGTTGGATCTGTCAGTTTCTTTACACGTGATTTATCTTGTCACATGTTGGAGAATCCTGGAGAAAAAAAAAAGCCAGGCCTCATGTAATTATGCAACAATCCCACTTTTTCCACAATTTTCAATTTGATCTTGATAACAGAGATGATTATCAGCTGATACCCGACACTGATCCAGTACTGACATCCTCACACTAAACAAGCCTGCTGTTTGCAAGCATTTGTTGTCAAATATTGTAAGCAGGTTCTGTCCTATGCTAAATGTAAGATCTGTGTTGTCAGTCAACACCAGATGCATTCAGAGCTTAAAATACTGGGCATGTTAAATCCGCTCTGATGCCGATCCAGGATTTAAAGCTGGTATCACCCCCCAATGTCTATACGTTGTACTAAGTGTACAATGTTTTGAATGTTTTGAATAATATTCCATGACTACGGTGTGGTGTAAGTGTGGGTCAGGTATTTGTAGTCCCATTGTCATTGAAGTTGTATTATGGAAGTCGTATTATTTAAAAACCATCTAGTTCTGTCTACCTGTAGACACCCTCGGTCCTCAGGGTTTCGTTTCATCTCCTAAACCTATATATTGGAAAAGAAGGCAGGGTTCAAGATATCATCTGGAAAATAATGGTCTTAATATTATTATATTTATGTTTTGGAGAGATTTTCAGTAAGTCCAGATGTGTTTTGTCTTCCCTTTTTTTTTTTTTTTTGGAACACTGGCTTTATGTTAACTTGCTTCCTCACATCACATAATACTTCTGTCTGTCTTTTCAGATCCATTGTGTTATAACAATGGTCTTATCACTCGCTTTTGCAGTTCTGCCAGTGTTGATTGAAACTGGTGCAGCACTGAGACAAGGATGAGTCACAGCCCGATCATACCAGTGATTACAACCTCTTCCATGTTTGCTTAGTTTTAGTTGCTATGAATTCTACTCAGTGAGGGGACCCAGGAAAAGTTGTGTTGTGTTCCTAAAGGAAGCCAGATAAATGAGAGATGATTATCTAGAACATATTGTTCTTGGGGGATATGTCAATGTCATGGAATGTCTGCTTCTGTTTATTCTTATTTTGTGTTCCTGAGAAACTGAGAGAACAGCTTTGTTTGAGTAGACAGCATGATCTTTCGTAGGATTCTGTGTTTTTCTTATTAAAAAATGTTTTAGGCATAGGCTAGGTCTTTGTGACATGTATTGTTTCTGTGGGCATCTGATTGCAAATGGAGAGATGTGTTGAAACGCTTCCTCCCACAAAGCTCTTTACAGACCTGGAAAATCAGTGTACCTGATTCGTCAATGAAAAGCAAAAGGTGATGAGCTCAAAAGTGTGCTCAAAAGCCTGCTGTCCCACTTAGGTTGTTTTATATTTCTTGGCACATTCCCAGTCCTAGTTGTTTTAAAAACATGGGTCAGTCGTCTTCTGATGGGTGAAGGTGAATGCCGTTCTCTGTCCAAAGCTACAGGAGTCTTATTACAGTAATTACAACATCATTGCTCAGATGTGTTTGGTCTTACTGAGGAAGCTAAGAGAGCAATTTGTGTGTGTGTGTGGGGGGGGGGGTGTATGGTAGTTGGTTTCGGTACTACTGTGAATAGTGGGATTGTGTAAAACCCCTGCCCTGTCATCTCTCACCTTCTTCCCATCATCCCTCCCTCCACCCTCAAATCCCTATCAGCCCCTCAGTTCAGTGGGAGTGTCATAATCCAAGATTGAGATATGATGTAAGCAGCCCATTCTGTGAATGACCTCAGTGGGCAGGCACCAATGGGCTCGTCACTGCGTTCCAGAGCTGAAATAACTCAATATGGCCCGTACTGCTGTTCTCTCTCTCTCTTCTTTTCCTCTTTTGTATATCTCCTTCCTCACATAGGAAAAGCATGGCCCACCTCTTGGCTCATCTTGTCAACATGACTCATGTGAAGTCATATGGACATTCAAGAGGAATGTCTTTTTTCCATGCTTGGAATTGTCTTGTTGATCTTAACTTGATTCATTATTTGCCTCTGTTGCTAAAAAAAAAAAAATGTTGCGTGCTTCTACATGAAAATGCTATTAAAGCACTGTTAGGATTGAAAGTAAAGATTCTGTGGGAAATTCTGTTAGAAAGTACATTTATATTTGGAAAACATGATGCTTATTCACCATTATCATATCTTTTTTTCAGGCTATTAAAAACCTTATGGATTAGATTCCTTAGTCAACATGAAGTTTCATATGGCACATTATTCTGGTAAAGCTTATTAAAGGTGAATAAGAAAAAAGAGGCATTTTAGGATGTTTTCTAGTTCTTGGCACATTCCCAGTCCTAGTTGTGTTAAAAGCATGGGCTAGTGGTCTTCTAGTGGGTGAAGGTGAATGCCTCTCTTTGTCCAAAGCTACAAGAGTCTACTGTATTTACATCATTGCTCAGATGTGTTTGGTCTTACTGAGGAAGCTAAGAGAGCATTGGGGAAGGAAAGTTGGTTTCAGTACTACTGTGAATAGTGGGATTATGTAAAACTCCTGCCCTGTCCACTCTCAAGATGTGTGTTCCTGCTGTTCCCCCACCTTCTTCCCATCATCAGCCCTCTCTGTAATGCAGCCCTCTCACTCTTCCTTTGCTCTTTTGTATATCTCCTTCCTCACTTAGGAAAAGCATGGCCCACCACTTGGCTCATCTTGTCAACTCATGTGATGTCATATGGACATTCAAGAGGAATGTCTTTTTTCCATGCTTGGAATTGTTTTGTTGCTCTTAACTTGATTCTTTAGTTGCCACTGTTGCTAGAAATTTGTTGAGTGCATCCACATGAAAATGCTATGTTAGGGTTGAACATAAAGATTCTGTGGTCAATTATATTAGAAAGTGCGTATTTATTTGGAAAACTATAATCCTTATTCATCAGTATCATATCTTTTTTTCAGGCTATTGAAAACCAAATAGATTAGGTTCCTTAGCCAGAGGTTTTGCACTACATGCTATTGAATGGCATATTATTCTGGCAAAGCTTATTAAAAGTTAATAAGAAAAGAATAAGGGTGGCATGGCAGTATGTGGATTGGCTACACTAAATTGCCCACAGATGTAAATAAGTGTGTGAATGTGTTTGGGATTGGCACCCGATCCACCATGACTCTATCCAGGATTAAGCTTTAATGATGAATGACTGGAGAGAAAAAAAAAAAAAAAAGGTTTGCGGCAAGGGTTTATCTTTTGTGTTTCTCTGCTTTGTACAAGTGGCCATGGAATTATGAGGGACAGTTGCTGATACAGATTATCTGTGATCTCTGCTCCACTGACCACTGAATTCAATTTATCAAGGGACTGCAAGGCTTATATTCTTTTTGGTCTTGGACGATTTGAAGTCAGCTGATGTTCTACAAAGGCTTATTGGTGAAAAGGCTTTGAGCACCAAGTCATTTGCCTGGAGTTTGCCTCATTGTAGTCACAAGAACTTCACATGGTCTCAAACAAAGTTTAGACCTGCTTCTTCTCCCAAGTCCAGTCTCAAAAGTGTCTTTGTTTACTTTTATAACGTTCAACAGAGTGTGGTAGGATGTAGGCTAGATTATTTTTTATGATGCCTTTATGTGGCCTACTGAGCACTTTATTCAGTTTATCAAGGAAATGCGAGGCCTTTGCTGAGTTGTTTTGAAGAGAGAGTCATCTGCATTGAAAAACACACATTTGTCCACTATCCACATGCATTGTCTATACTTTTTGCTTTGACGCAAGCAGCATCATAGGATTAATTGGTTTATCTGTAGAAACACCCCTAAATCTCAATGACTTCTTGTTACTCATTTCACCTAAAGTACAGCTGTGCCTGGGGATTTGCATTTATTAATCTCTGTAATGTGATCACACCAATTAAATTATGCTGTTTCTCAGCTTGTGGCATATGCAGCTTGCACTCTGAAATGTGGTTATAGTTTATTATAAGTTATTCAAGGTCTGTATTCTCTGCATAGTCTTTAGTATTAAATATTCGCGTGCCCCAAGTTAAAGTAAAATTTGTGGAATATTTTGTAGGTGGGGACTGCATGCAAAGATGCCATTCACAATCAAGTCTTCACATGGCCCTGATCTGAGTGTCAGAGTTCTGTCAGAGTTCTTTCAGAGTGCTGATCTAATGCCGCACTCGACTTGGCTCGAAAATGGGAATTTGGATTTGCATCCTTTTTACCTCTGTGCATACGAGCTACAAAGTGGGGAAAAACATGGATGCTTTCTCGTTCATCTATATGTCAGTAACTACCTAGTCAACTATCTGTAATGAGTGATGTAAACTGTATAGTCAGTGATTTAGCATACCTATATACAGACAGGTCCATAAATATTTGGACAATGACACAATTTTTGTAATTTTGACTCTGTACACCACCCCAGTAGATTTGAAGCAATGAAAAGCAATCAAGATATGCTTGATGTGTAGACTTTCAGCTTTAATTCAAGGGGTTTAACAAAAATATTGCATTAACCATTTAGTAATTACAGCCATTTTTTTTCCAGAGGCCTTCCATTTTCACAGGTTTGAAAGTAATTGCATGCTTGACTGATAAGCACTTTCATGGCCAGACGTGGCCTGTTTCCTCCTTGACAAATTAAGGAGATAAAAGGTCTGGAGTTGATTCCAAACAATGAATTTGAGTTTGGTAGCTGTTCGTGGGAACTATCAATACATACTCTCAGCAATAACATTAAAACCACCTCCCTAATATTGTATAGGTCCCCCTTATGCCGCCAAAACAGCTCTGACCTTTTGAGGTATGGATTCTACAAAACCTCTGAAGGTGTGCTGCTGTTGTGGCACCAAGACGTTAGCAGCAGATTCTTTAAGTCCTGTAAGTTGCGAGGTGGGGCGTCCATGGATCGGACTGGTTTGTCTGTCGCCCCGTCGCCTGTTCACCAGTTGTCCTTCCTTGGACCACTATCGGTATGTACATACCAGGAACACCCCACAAGACCTGCCATTTTGGAGATGCTCTGACCCAGTCGTTCCCAACCCTTGCCAAATTCGCTCAGATTCTTACACTTGCACATTTTTCCTGCTTCCAACACATCAACTTCGAGAACCTGCTGCTAAATATATCTCGCCACTTGACAGGTGCCATTGTAACGAAATAATCAATGTTATGCACTTCATCTGTCAGTGGTTTTAATGTTATGGCTGATCTAAAGCTAATGCTTATATATAGTACAAATCATTTAAAGATAAGAAGTGCTACTTTGTTTACTGCTGATGCTTTGCACGGCCATGTTGATTTGAAGTAACTTGCTGAACTCTGAGGAACATGGAGTTGAGGTGACCGTCCTGAGTTCCTGAGAAAGAATTCTGAGTTGAGTGGGTGTTTTCTTCAAGTTTCCCTGGTCGGAGGTTAGGAATTAAATAGAAGAATGATATCTATGTAAACCTTTGTGTCCTGTTACTTTCACTATTTGCATCTGTCTGCACATTCTGCACATGTGTGTTTGGTTCATGATACACTCCTTTAAAGCGACCCAGTAAGAAATCACAGTTTATGTTACAGATTTTAATATTTTGAAAATAATTGTGAAATGAATTATAAACCCAGCATTTAAAATTAATCAGAAATTCAGTGAGAAATTATAATAATAATATAATCTAAAAGCTATATTTATTATGCTAGTCCTAAACAGTGGCTTTTAATGCTGGTAACATTAGAAGATGAATAAAGGTATTTTACACTCATTAAGCACTTTATTAGATTGTTGGAATTCATTCCTTTGAGTTTCTGGTCCATGCTGACATGATTGCATCATGCAATTCCTGCAGATTTTTCAGGTGCACTTTCATGCTGCAAATCTCCTGTTTTACAACATACCACATCCCAAAAGTGTTCTACTGGATTCAGATCCAGTGACTGGGAAGGCCACTGAAGAACACCGAACTCATTGTCCTGTTCATAAAACCAGTTTAAGAAGACTTTTGCTTTGTGACATGGTGCATTTTCATGCTGGAAGTAGCCACTAGAAGATGGGTAAATTGTGGCCATGAAGGGATGCATATGGTCATTAACAATAGTGTCAAATAGGCTATGGCATTCAGGTGACGATTGAGTGGCATTAATGGGCCCAAAGTGTGCAAAGAAAACATTCCCCACACCATCACACCACATACCCCTAATAATGTGCTCAGTGAGTGTATATTATACAGTGGTGATTGAAAGTTTGTGAACTCTTTTTAGAATTTTCTGTATATCTGCATAAATATGACAATCAGATCTTCAGTCTTAAAAGTAGACAAAGAAAACCCAATTAAACAATTGAGACAAAAATGTTATACTTGTTCATTTATTTATTGAAGAAAATGATCCAACATTACATATCTATGAGTGGCAAAAGTATGTATAAGGAGAACACTGAACAACAATGGTGCCATGGCAAAATTGCAAGGAGAAAGCCACTGCTCTCCAAAAAGAACATCGCTGTCCATCTGCAGTTTGTTAAAGATCATGTGGTGGAGGCTATTTGAAAAATGTTTTGTGGATGGATGAGAACTTTGTTTTAAATGAGAAGCATTACATTTGGAGAAAGAAAAACACTGCATTCCAGCATAAGAACCTTATCCCATCTGTGAAATGTGGTGGTGGTAGTATGGTTTGGGCCTCTTTTGCTGCATTTAATCCTCTTTTAAAAGTGAAGTGAAGTGTGGTGACCCATACTCGGAATTTGTTCTCTGCATTAACCCCAAGTGCACACACACAGTAGTGAACACAAACCCAGTGGGCAGCCATTTTAGCTGCGGTGCCCGGGGAGCAGTTGGGGGATCGGTGCCTTGCTCAAGGGTCTCACCTCAGTCGTGGTATTGAGGGTGACAGACAGCGCTGGTTATTCACTCCCCCACCTACAATCCCTGCCGGACCCAAGACTCGAACCCACAACCTTCGGGTTATAAGTCGAGTTACTCAGACCATTAGGCCACGACTGCCCCCTTAAGCCAAAAGAAATGTTGTGGAAGGAAATGAAGCAAGCAGTACCTGTGAAGAAACCCACCAACATCCCAGAGTTGAAGCTTTTCTGTACGGCGGAATGGGCTAAAATTCCTCCAAGCCAATGTGCAGGATTGATCAACAGTTACTGGAAACATTTAGTTGCAGTAATTGCTGGACAAGGGGGTCAGACCAGATACTGAAAGCAACGGTTCACATACTTTTGCCACTCTCAGTAATATTGTATGTAATATTGGATCATTTTCCTCAATAAATAAATTACCGTTTGTCTCATTTGTTTAATTGGATTCTCTTTGTCTGCTTTTAGAATGTGTGAAAATCTGATGATGTTTAGGTCATATTTATGCAGAAATATAGAAAATTCTAAAGGGTTCACAAACTTTCATGCTGTATGTATAACTGTATGATATTTTTTTTCTGAAGCATCCTCGCTCCAGAATGTCAGACAAATATTAAATGTTGAGCAGCTTTACTGCGGTCACAATCTCCTCTTCTTGCAGTTCATTTAATACACTTGGATGCCAGTTTGCTGAGAAGGAAAAAAATTTTTTTTTTCTTTAAAAAGAAAAAGCAGTGTGATTTGTAAAGCTATTACAATGTTGGCAGTAAATCCTGCCATGTGCATAACATGTTATTTAAATGAAGTTTGTCAACAGTTTGACAGTCCAGTTTAGGATGCATATAAAGGCTTTATTAGGAATCTGCATTCGGAATGAATTCATTAAGACTGGGAAAAATCCTTGCATGTAAGTTACCCGTGTCCATGTAATCATATTCCTTATAATAAAAAAAGTAAAATAATAAAAAAAAAAAAAATACTGAGGCATTTCACTGAAATAGATGCAGACACTTATAACAAGGTCTGCTTGCTTGAATGGATAGAGAAAATCCTGGGAGGCAAAGCTACGAGAACACTAAAAGAACAATGAAGTAGACAGTTTAAGAATCATTGTCTCTGCTTAACATCATTGCTGCATATGTTTTGTTGTGTTGATTAAAAAAACTATGATTGATCCTAATGAACATTGATGCTTGGGGAGAAAAGAGGCTCTGAGATCTCTGATATGTCTCCATTACAGCTAGATTCTCAGTGGCAGAGGCTTTGGCCTCTAATATTAATCATACTATCATTATGGTAGTCCAGTGTTGTTGTTTAACTCCAAGCAGCTGATGTTTTAAAAAAAAATTTACTGAATCTTTAAAATTGTAAAATGCCAAATTTCACAGATTATATAAAACTTCCCTTTTTTCTGCATGAATTTATATTGTAGACATTAAAAAAAAGCATCAAGCTCAGTTTGTCATGGGTTTTTAAATACACCAGTACTGCTGGCAGTTGATTAGCAAACCTATATATTGTGATATATACCATGTACAAATGTCATGTATTGTGATATGGTATGTCATTGCTCTACGTTATTAAACACGCCTTTAACATCTGCAGCTGCACTTCTAGGTGCCTCCTTCCACCTCTCTTTTGTTCCATGTCCTTCATTCTTTTAATATAGGTGAATATATGGCTACAAGTGTATAGCATGATTGTCAGAATTGTTTGAGCTGAATTCACACCCTTTTTTTTTTTTTTTTTTTTTTAATGTGACAGAAAGTGTGTTTTGCATGTAGTTAAATACACAAAGTAGTGAAAAGTGTCAGTAGGTGGCACTTGGAAATGGAGACCGCTGGCAAATTACAGCAAAATGGAAGGATAGAGACGGTACTACATATAGGTCTGTGTATGTGTGCGTGTGCATTTGTGTGTGGTTTGTCTCCGCTTGTCTAATGTTGTAAAGCGGTAGGCAGCATTGTACCTGGTTTGATTACTTGATTGAGTACCTTGTGGGGTCAAGTGATTGCTTTCCTTATAGAACTTTCATTTTGATTGGTTGTAGGTGCGTTGAGAAATCTTTCTTAGAGGTGATCACTGGCACCAGTACAATATGCTTACCGACGTGGTGCCTTTGTATAAACAGATAGAAAAGAAGAAAAAAGACAGGCCATCTAGAGGCTGTGTACAGGTTCATTAGGTAACCATGTGGTGAAATTATTTCACTGTTTAATTTTCTAATTGTGAGAGTCACGCCTTGTGCTTAAACAGGAAACATCTCACTGTTGTGGTGAAGTGAAGGTCACATACCTCGCTGAACCTCTGGTGCCCTCTTGTCTGTTATCAGGGGCGTGCAGTTAACAGATTTAGAACAGAAGTCTGAAGGAGCATTCATACACAGACACACTGTTGTCCCACACATCCTTTTCCCATCGCGTTCTGACGCCGTGACAGGAGAGGCGATACAACACACAAAGGCTCATCAGCCGCTTTCAGGAAAAATGAAGGCCCTTCCTTCAATTCCCCTCAGAATGTCTGTCTCTTATAATGATGAAGCTATTTTAATATGATCTAGTGCTGTTTTACAGTGCTGTTCGGATTTATCATTAGGAAATGTGGGACCCGCTAGTATTTTTAAGCAGATATTTTGCATAAAACCTCAGGCTGTGATAGGAAATGGAGTGTTTAGTGTGTCCCTCCCTTTGCCTCTGTGTAGGCCTGGTGGCCTCTGCATTGGTGGGGGTGGCAGGATTTCCCTTGGTTGAGCTATGAATCAAGAGTTTTAATCTCTTGAGGTGGTTAAAAATACACTCCCATATATTTTTGGGGAGGAGGTTTGCCCTTATTAATGAGAAAAACACATGGTGCAATTTGGTCACGTTTTAGTGATCACTACTACTGTTCCGTGTCCAGACATGTAATTGGTAACAGGTCATCTTAGTTACGGTGGTGACTGCATGTGGCTTTGGATCAGAAAACCTGTCCGTCTCACCTAAGAGATGAATTTCTTAACCCGATTAGACAGAAATTTTAATTCGCTTCTGTTGCTGATTTGGCCAGCCTTAGCACGTCACCTGACTTTGGGGACCTGTTTAACGTGATGAGTCATTTACAACTTGACTGTTGTAAAACCCTCAGCTAAGAGGGTTTTATTTCTCAGCTGGAACCAATGCAGTGTGGAAATTTAATTCTGTTAGTGCTGGATTGGCCAGCCTTAGCCTAGCTTTTAGCCTTTTAAATGCAACTTTTAACTCTGCCTCATGTTTTCTCTCTCTCTCTCTCTGTCTGTCTCTGTTCTCGCTGTCTCTCTCTTTCGCCAGGATGATTTGCCGAACCTGTTTATAGTGAAGTGCTATTTATGCCCTTACTCCCCTTGGCTTCCTGCACAGAGCATCGCAATGCTGAAAGCAGATGCTGGCACAGTGGCCTCAGTGCAAGCACAGTCAATGTGTCGTTTTTCTTCTACTTCAAATTAGCAGAAATGTGTCCTCATACATCAGGAGTATGAGGACACATTGGGAAATTGGAAATAATAACTGTTTCTTTCTTGAACAATTCTGAATAAATGCATGAAATGTCATTATTAGACGTTTACATAGATTTAGGTATAAATGCTTTTTTATGTCAGCTGTATTACCGATCTCTGAAGCAAGATAAACACTAGATAAACACTTATTGTTCAAGTGCATATTAATAAACCTGATATTTTATTTTACACTCTCAGAACAAACAGCTTAGTTTAAGCCAAGAGAAGAAAAGAAGTTATAAAAATTGACAATTGATAAATAATCGCATCATGATCCTCAGAATCAAAAGTCAGTTGAATTTTGTGTGAGGTCTTAAATGATTCCACTATTCAGGAGAGGTTAGAGCACAGAGATATAATGTTGCTGAAATGCTGGGAAATGACGTGGTGAAAAACTAGAGAGTCTATGATGACTAATCCAAAACCGCATAATGTCATACGAAATGGTGGCGCTGCATGATGACGTACTGTTTAGTTGTGTATTGTAGCCTGATTGTTTAAATAGTTGTGGTTTATTCTTTTGGTGTATTATTCAGTACAGTAGCATAATGTTTGTGATTAAGCTTATTTTTCAGGCTCTGTTTGCTTTTTAGATTAATCATACTTATTAAAAAAAAAAAATAAAAAAAAAAACTGAAAAGAAAAGTGACCTTTAGCTTGTCATGCTTTAGATCCTGTGGGTGGATGATGTTCTTATTGTCCCTGAGCACTGGGGCTGGAACTATTTCAGTCCTGCAGCAGTGCTCAGGAGGTGCTGGTGTTTAATGACCACTTTCACACCCAGCTTCTGGGCACCTGGTTCTTGCTGCAGCTTTAATAAGGTGTTAATTGCTACAGTCCAGACACATCTCCTCCTGAGGGCTGTCGGAGCACCGGAAACTCCGAGTATGACAGGAATTCAAACCTTTAGCAAATATCTTGTTGAATAAGATTATGTGCATGTTCTAAACAATTGGGATACCTGCAATTCACACTTAGAAGAAAGCAACAGATAAACTTTTTGTGCAGTTAATTTAATAATAAAATATTGTTTTGTTTTTTTTTAGTCCAAGTTCAAATACGTGACGTTTTTCATTCTCAGACAAAATCAACTACATGCATTTGTGCTTCTTCAAGGATATCACATTCCCTGTGGCAGATTTGTGTTGGTGTCTTTAAGAGGTGTAAAGTGCAATGTAAACAGGAAACAGGAGTAAGGAAATAGCTGTGTGTCCCTCGCTGGGGGTCCTACATTTGCAAGTAACAGCTTTCATTCTGACTGCTCTCAAGACTAACAAAAAAACAGATTGGGGTCAACTATGTTTCAGTTTTTTTGAAGAAATAAGGGCTGTGTTGTGGCAGGTGGTAAATGCTTCTTGCATATAATGCTTCTTGAACATAATCATTTGGATGTGCTCAGGTGCTGTTAATCAAGATCGAGTTAACATGCCCCCATGGAAGAAAAAAAAAAAAAAAAGTTCTTCCTCCATATTGTTGTTTCGTAAATAATCCTGGATGAGCACGTCAACAAAATGACTAAATGTAAAATTAATTGCCAAGTGATTAATTTACAGACGTAATAGAACATTACAAGGACGTACACATTTATACAACTGAGCAGTTTAGGGTTAAGAGCCTTGTTCAAGGGGCCAGCAGGGCAGCTTGGTGGTGCTGGGATTTGAACTCATGACCTTCAGAGCAGTAGGCCAAGGCCTTAACTACTGAGCCACCACTGACCTTGTCAGTGTGTGCTGTTGTTGTTGTTGTTTTTTAAATGATAATAATAATAATAATTATTATTATTATTATTATTATTATTATTATTATTATTATACTATAAAAGTTGCTGTTGAATGGTATTCTGTTCATTGTAATCTAGAGGTGGCTGTAAAATTTATAAATGTTGAATAATTTTCATCCACTCAACTCCCTTCACATGCTCTTTTTTAAGCTCTTTGTCTAATGTAACCTTTGCCATGTGGATTCATTTTGGGTTCAGATCCAGTGATCATAGACAGCTAGAGAATATGGACAATGTGAGGACAATGTTTAAAAAAAAATGATGCAGCTGTATCACAAACTGTAGCATCTATATAGGCCTCAAGAGGAAATAATCACAGTTCCCCATAAGCTCTTGGCTTATTCATGCCCCAGGCCTGTTTGAAATGAACAGCAGGAAGATGCAGATAGTGGTCAGTTTGTGAGCTCAGTGGAATGACATGAACCCAAGAGTGCTTTGACCTGTTTGCTTACTCATTTATTTAGCTCTTTACAGTGGACATGTGGCTGATGTGAAGCTTAAATTATTTAAAATTATTACTGTATAACTATGCACTGTTTAGAAATCCTGTGGCATTATTTCTATTGAAATGATGAAATGACCATTATGTTGATTTGCATTTCTCATTTTTGTCACTTGTGAGCTGTGCTCTTGATTGCAGTCCAATACAACTGAAGTTGTCATGCTATAACTTAACTATAAATGGGTTATAAGAAGCATATTGACCAGTCCTTCATTTCATACACACATTGTCACTCTGTCATGTTCCTCAAACCATTCTTGAACAATTTTTGCAGTGTGATAGGGCGCATTATTTTGCTGAAAGCGGCCATGAATTGGATATACTTGGTCTGCAACAATGTTTAGGTAGGTGATACATAGATACATACATACAAAGTAACGTCCCAGCGCTTCCCAGCATTACATTCCCAAGCACATCACATTGCCTCCACCGGCTTTCCTTCTTCCCATAGTGCATCCTGGTGCCATCTCTTCCCCAGGTAAGAGGTGCACACACCCATTCACATGATGTAAAAGAAAACGTGATTCATCAGACCAGGCCACCTTCGGAAGAAGGTCCAGTCCTGATGTTCATGTGCCCATTGTAGGCACTTTTGGCAGTGGACAGAGGTCAGCATGGGCACTCTGTCTGGTCTTTGTCTACTCAGCCCCATACACAGCAAGGTGCAATGCACTGTGTGTTCTGACACTTTTCTATCATAGGCAGCATTAACTTTTTCAGCAGTTTGTGCTACAGTAGCTCTCCTGTAGGATCGGACCAGACAGGCTAGCCTTCGCTCCCAACACGCATCAGTGCGCCTGTCGCTGGTTCACCAGTTGTCATTTCTTGGACCACTTTTGGTAGGTGCTAACCACTGAATACCAGGAATACCCCACCAGACGTGCCGTTTTGGAGATGTTCTGACCCAGTCGTGTAGAAATCACAATTTGGCCCTGGTCAAAGTCGCTTAGATTCTTACACTTGCCCATTTTTTCTGCTTCCAACACATCAATTTGGAGAACTGATAATTCACTTGCTGCCTAATGTATCCCACCCTTGACAGGTTGCACTGTAATGAGATAATGCTGATCTGTGTGTGTGTGTGTGTGTGTGTGTGTGTGTGTGTTTTTTTTTAATATATATATTTATTTATTTATTTATTTATTTATTTATTTATTTATTAATTAATTAATTAATTATATGCAAATACCAGGAACCAGGTAGCTAGTGAATCTCTATTTAAGTTTCATTATCATTCTGTTGTAAACATGTTGAAAATCCTCCTTTGGACATACTGTGAATTTAATAATCACAGGTACATCGTTGAATGTGATATGAATTGTAGAAGACCATGCTTAGAGTTCCTCTTACTTAACCAATAGGAATATTATAGTCAAGGTTACTGATTTCTAGTATTTTTTTTTATTTTATTTTTTTTTTTTTTATATAGTCTTTGACATTTGCAGTTATACAAAAAGTTGCTATTCTGAGTACGTGCCACTTTATACAGGCACATACTCAGATTTTCTGAAGTGCACCAGTATCTTCAATACAAGTTATTACATCACATTAAAATACATCATTCAAATATATATATATATATATAGTGAATAAAAAAACATTAACATATATGAATATATGTTAGCTGCAAACTAAATCTATGCTGTCTGTGCTGTCCAGTGTTTTTTGACATTGGTTTATTTAGGCAATCACTTCTTTTTACTCTTTCTTTGCATCCTTTTTCTTAACTTCTTTTCTTAAAATATAGCAGAATTTCATCAGCCAAAGATAAACATAACCTCAACCAGTGGCACTGTTGTGGAGTTATGCTGTCTGATTGGATAGCGTGAGTAAGCGTCAATGTGTATACCTCATTTCCTCCCAGGAAGCAGAGAAGCAGCGCATAAAGCAGGAAGTGACAGCGGAAGCGACATGTAGTGGACGTGTTCTTAGACAAAGTGGAGTCTGAACGTTTTTTTGCGTACATCCTTCTGTAACATTTTGTCATATAAATAGGCCACACTGGTTACACCAGCTGACTCAGATTTAAAACTCCAATGGCAGACAACATTGATTGAAACAAAGGTGATGATCAAAGATTTCTTCATTTGAAGAACTCTGGCATCAGAGACGTCGTTGACTTTCTTGTGTATTGTGAGTGGGAGCTCTCTGCCTCGTGCATTTATCTGCCTGAATTCACTCTCATCCAAATGAGTCTGGAACGGAAAGCTACCTTTGGGGAGCGTCTGCGGTCTAGCAGAAACCCATCTCGCTGCCTGACTGACGGAGAAAGTCCTCATCGATGGGCCATCCTCAGCAGGCCGTGGCTGAAACAGCGCTCCAATTCTGCCCCCATGGAGTCCTTGGACACTCTTGAGAGCAGAATCTGGTCCAAACAGCCTGTGCTCATCCAGGATCTGACCTGTTCTAACAGGAGCAGCTACACCTTAACTGCCAATGTCCCTGATGTCAGTAAAGTCACCAGCTCAGGCATGCTACTGGAACACGTTCCACCTGACTTGCCCTGCTCAGCCTACAAAAGAGACTATTTACGCTCAACCTCTGAACCGGGTACCAGCATTATAACAGAACCCCAACCTCTACAGGGGAAACAGAGCAGCCACCCATTTTCTGGGATACTCTTGTCCATGTCACGGCGCATAAGTAGGATCCTGACAGCCAGAGGGGAGCCAGAATCTGTGGAGATGGCAGAAGCTGGTAGGAAGTTCTTATCATTCAAAACCTCAGCATGTACCAGTGGCCCTGTCTGTTAGAACCATATTGGCGTCAGTGGAACACAGAGGTTTATTCTGGTTATGTCTTTAGGTCATGAATTACATTAGCACTGGCAGATCTGTTAATTACCCATGTGAGATATAGAAGGAAACAATCAACCCATTTGTCCAAGCGGCGGTAGCATAAGCTAGATTCTTTTATATAGAGACTTTTTTTTTTTTGTTTGGGCATGTTATTACATGCAGTGATCACAGTGAAAGCTGTCCATATTAGATGGCACAATCTTGGATTACTTTGTTAGATTGTCTTGCTGAAACAAGTTTTTTAAATGCCCAGTGTGCGTTCTGTCCCATCACCACTCGTATCTGCCTGTGTAGTTTGAGCGTTTTGAGACAGGAAATGAATATTTCTTATACAGCTATTTGGATGCATTGGAATTCACCACAAAGTCCACCATGTCACTTCCTTGTCATCAGAAAATCAGGGGCTTTTTCTGATGTGCCACATAGACATCTCTAAGGTTTAAAGTTTTAAAGCTTTATTTCATCTGAATTCACACTTCTAGCTTTTGTCATTAGTATGGTTATGGTGTTATTGTTGGAGTTTCACTTCACTGTAAGCTTCCTTATTCAATGTCAGTATTTTCCCCACTGCAAATAACTGGATTTTCCCTTTAGAATTACCAGAAATAAGACATTCCTAAAACCAAAAAAAGCACGTCAAACTCACTAAACTGAAAGGACTCCTAGTCCTAGTCCATGTTGGATGCAATAAATTTTATTAGGCGTACTCTGGGTTCCTGAGTGTCCCTAGCAATATCACTGAGTTTCAGAGGGTGAAAACTTGTCCTAGAGTTGGCCATCAGTTTGTTGGTTGAAACATGTCCTTTTCCTTCCATCCCCCAAATCTGCTCATTGCTCCATTTTTTTTTTGTCCTCTTTTTTTTTCCCTTGCAGAGGGAGGAGGGAAGCTGCTTTGCTCTTTTTGTATGCAAATAACGGTTTCAGCAGGCAGACAAAGAATGAAGCCACACCACCTGAAGCATTATTATCTTTACAAAGACTTGTCAGCAGGAGTCATGAAAAAATTTACAAAGCTCTCTGCCTTTCAAACGGGAGGCATCTCATTGACAGCAGGATGCATTGAGTTCATTTCAGGGAAAACTGGATGTGAAAGTGTTACTTATGGATTTTTTTTTTTTTTTTTTAAACAGTCTAAGAGATCTATTTAGCAAACATATTTTTCTCTTCTCTGAGTCTGAGTTCGACTGCTGCTGGAAAGAGCCAGTATCATCTCACTGAACCTGCCCTCATACCACTTGCCTAGTTTTAAGCTGTATAATGGAGCCACAGCACACACAAAAACCTACCACTGTTGACTCAATGCTGGAATTCATTGTACAATTCCTACTCTGGGGAAAAGAAGATCCAGAGAGATGCAAATGTGCCGGGCGTGCACAGCAGCATATTTAAATATTAAACAATGTTGCGGGTGCAGTGTTGACTTGTGAGTGAAACAACATAGCATTTCCGTGCCCCTGGCCTCAGCCACCCAATCAGAAACCTAATGAAGAAGGTGCATACCAAAAGTGTAATTTGTTTGGTATAACAGATGTGTGTCTCTCTAGGAAATGCATGACTGACTCATGGGATCACAAGTTGAGAACCATCTAAATACATCCAGTGAGTGGCAGTTCTGTGAGCAGAAACACCTTGTTTATGAGAGAGGTTAGAGGAGAATGGCCAGACGGGCTTGAGATAACAGGAAGGGTAGAGTAACTCAAACAGCTATTCTTTACAACAATGGTGACTAGAATACACATGTCGAACCATGAGGTGGATGGGCTACAACAGCAGAAGACCACATCAGTTTCACTCCTGCTAGGCAAAAAACAAACTATTTTACAACTAAATAATGATAAAGCCTAGGCACTGCCAGTCTTGAAGAGATGCTAAAAGAAATAAATATCATTACTTGTCCTGTACAGCATAATGTGTGTAAAAACAAATACCACCTTAATTACATGATTGATATAGCAGTTCTAAATTTGTGCAGAGAGCCTACAGTAATAACTTGGTTCGGTCATCAGAAGCTCCATGTCTATATCAAAAGTTTTCTATAGTTTACTCCAGTATATGTACAAAACATCTAATATTCACAAGCTGTACAGTATGTTTGTGGTGCGTGTGATGGTAAGCTTGTTCTATTATGAAGAAATTTGAGCTGGCTGGCTCCCCAACCCCCGAGTCTTCTCACTTCACACCTCTCTTCTACAGCAGCCTGTGACACCAAACTCAATTATAAATGAAGCTGTTCTCTCCTGTAATTCAGATGGCACAGACTCCGAGCATTCCAGATCCACACTCACTTGCACTCTGCTGAGCTGCTGTGCCACCATCGGAGCTGAGACAGGCATGACGATGTCCACCTTCTTTGATGATTTATTTAGTAAAGAAGCCTGTCTGAAACCATTGTGATTTTTACAGCAACATTATTTTTAGGTGGTCCTTCACGCTAATACTAATTCAGCTAAGATTAAATAGATTAGCTTATTTCATGGCAATTATTTGAGGCCTTATACCAGTTGATTATTTGAGATTTTATCTCTGGCTCTGAGTTGGCTCAGACTCTTCATCTGTTGTCACTGAGCTATGCCACAATGTCCACCAAATGAGCAACAGCACCCATTTTAAAACCTGACCAGTTTAAATGTTTTGCTCCACATTTGCTAGCTGTGTTTGTTAATCTGTGCGTTAGCCTTTTAGTGAAATGTTACTTCTGTTACAGGCTGCAGCAGATTAGTGTCCAATGGTCTAAACTATTTTTTAGTGTCCTTAGTACATTATATCTTAGTGCACTAGATCTCTGTGAGTGTCCGAGTATGAATACACTATTTATCCTAAAAGCATGTAAAGTGCACTGTTTGAGAAATAGGCATTGACTATCCAAACATATTTTGACAGCTTACTGTTGCTTTTATTTAGCAACAGTAAGGCTTGTTAGATAGATTGCCAGGCTGCTGTTGTGCGCCATCTGTTCTGCATTTTTAAGATACACCTCTAATATTATTTAATCTGGTCAAAACACTACTGTAAGTGAACACAGTTGCTAGTTTGCATAAAATTAAGACTGTCTCAATTCAGTTTGTAGCATGTTGCTGTCTCCAGATCCTGGTCTGTACCTACAGTAATCATGAAGTTATTCTGTGTTTATTGCAGGAGTGTTCTTAACCATATTCTCATACTAAACATCTTTTTAACACTTAGTACTGTTCACCTTTATAGTAGTTGCAGAAGAAGATTCATTTTCTTGAGAGTCTTGTTCCTCTGAAGGTTTCATCATGTCATCTCAGGGAGTTTTCCTTGCCACCGTCTCCTCTGGCTTGCTCATTAGGGAAAATCTTTGTTCAGATTTCTGTAAAACTGCTTTGTGGTAATGTCTATTGTTAAAATTGTTAAATAAAATGTTATTTAATTCATTTGTATAGTTACATATGTGATGAATGGTTGTCTGCTGCTTTGTTCACTTGCTAGTGTGGATGCAGGATAGTATGTGATGTGTAGCACCCTTTCTCTATATCGCCTTCCCCGCATTAGTTTTCTGATTAACCAATCTGCCCACTGCAGCCAGCCATGTCAAAACAAAGCCCAGCGTCCCTAAGCATCCCCTGTGTTCACCCTTCAGCTAGAGGCAGCACACGCACCCACGTTCTCACAGAGCTGCAACGATCTGCCGATCTGTTAATTGCAGTCATTTCCTTACTTGTATAGACACTGACTTTTCCCCCTCTCCCCAGATAGCAATTAAAGCTGCTAACATACAGCACTGATAAATAGCCGCCTCTAAGTGGGATCATGACGTGCAGCGCTGTAGTCAGCATCTGTGTAATGAAGAGGTACTCCAGCAATGTTTAATCAGATCCTTCACCACTTACAATGAGAATATAGAAAAGGCTCTACAACTGATTTAATTGACTCATTCATGTATTTTGCTAGTATTTGAAGCCAAATGGAATTCAACATTTTATAAAGAACAAGCTGTGTGTTTCTGTCCCTTCAGAATTTCCAAAAGCTTCTAAGCAGATGCTTTAACTGTCTGCTTTTCCCGTGAAAGTTATAGAGCACAGATTACAAACAAATTGATAGATGCATGGACTACATTCCTGTCAGTCATGTTGCCTGTCATATCAGAGCATTTAGATGTTCTAGCCAAGGCAACAGCATGCATTTGTCCACTTACTATCCCTTTAATGACCATGTCATTTAATGAAATGATGATAATAGAAATGTGTCGGAGATGTTTATGTGAATTTGTCACTGTTGGCACAATGAGTTGCTTTTTATTCATCTTATCTTATTAGTCTTTATAGTCACTAAAAGAAATGGCCAAAACATTGGCTATGGATTTCAGAGAAGATCATAACGTGTCACCACCATACTCTATAAAAAGCTATTTAAAAAAAACATTGTTGAACAACTGTGCGTAGCTAATATTTTTTATGGGATAAGCAAACTGTGTTAAGTTTGTTGAGAGTAGAAGGCAGTGACGGGCATTAAGGAAGTACCATGACCACATCTTGTCTCATACGCACACACACACACTGTAGAATAAGCCAACCCACTCAATATATTATTTACCTTCTGATATGCAACCCCTCCCCCCAACACTCCACTCTGATGATGTAAGAGCTTTGTCTTTGGATGAGCTGTTTGTGTTTATAGGTCGTCGTGACGACCAGCCTTTTGCATGCAGGACAAAGCTGTTCTGTTCTCCTCTAAGATTGTGCGCGCGTGTGTGTGCGTGTGAGTGCGCGCGTGTGCGTACTTGGCAAATACTGTGGGAATTTGCCATACCAAGGTGGTGAAACCAAAAAAGGGTTGAACGGGGACTAATTATGAGTTTGTATTACTATTTTTATACTTGTCTAGAAATATAAATACAAAGGATGTTTTTCAGTGGAAAACCACTTATTTGCACATCTGTGAAATCCAGGCCTTAGGATGAAATAATGGTTATAATAATTTTTATTTTTTGAAGAGGAAAAAAAAAAAAAAAAAAAGCAGAATAGAATGTTGGTGTCATATGGAATCCTGCCTTGTGGCTCTCAGGTTGTAAATAGGTCCTTTGACCAGCAACACCATCCATATTTTAAGTTCCCCAACAGCTGCCTCTTCCCTGTTGTCTAGTTGCATGATACTTCTTCTTTCACTGGTTCTCACGCAAGCTTTGCTAACAAGTTTTCTTATTCCTTGTTCTACAGAAAATGAGTGAAATCTTTTTGCATGTACCTTAAAACTGACTATTGTGTAAAAACCACAGTTTGTGGTGCAGTGCTCTGGTGTTTAGTTTGTAGTTTGCTGATTAGCACAGGCGCAGGTAGTTTTGGAAAGGATTCCTTTATTATAAATAAGATGAATGTTGTTTTTATAGCAGTAAAAGCTTGACTGCTTAGCTGTGAAGCTGTGTGTGTGAGGGGATATTGTTGAGCTCTTGCTGTTTTGGTGGTAATTAGCAGGCCGATGCTTTCTGCCCTGTGAAACCTCATCCTGAACAGGTGGCACCGCGTCTCCCTAAGTAAGAGACATTCCAGGCAGGACAAGATACATATACACATAGTCTTACAATTACATGGACCAGTCTGGGCCTCATCATGAGCCTGGGAAAGTACTGAGATGCACCAGGGTGTCTTTCAGGGTCATACACATTCATTCTCTACATTCGTATGCAGGCGCGCACACATTCAGGTGGATGCGTGTCTTGTTGCTTGCGCAAATCATTCGACTATGCAGCTTTCTCTGTAAGAGGAAGTTGGTCAGCAGATGAGATTTTGCTGTGGAAGTTGTGAGATTGAATGCAGAGAGCGATGACTGAGGTTTTTAATTCCTCATTTATACAGTTCCTGTCTCATTTGTAAGTCACTTTGGGTAAATAAATGTAAAAATGTTATGTAAAAAAAAAAACATGTTAACATGTTAATTCTTATCGATGGCTATAATGCACACCAGTGCCATTTTGCTTTTTTGTAGGGGCTTCTGTTGCTATATTCTGTTGCTTCCTGATGATAAACACATGGTATTAGAGGAAGCAAATGTTAATTACTCTTATTGCATGTGCTTAGTTATGCATCATGACCGACTAGTCACTGTGGATCAGTTCATCAGCTCAGTACCCAAAAAGTCCACCTTTAACCACATATTGCTGATTAGTCTAACATACTAAGATAGTTTTGTCTACCCCCTCACACACATAGTCCTTTGCATTTCTAACAAACCCTATCCTACCCTCCCTGGTGCAAGCTATTTCTGGATATCAGACCCCTCCTAGGTCACAGACTGGTGGCTCTTGTGTTGAGCTGGCACACCCCCCTCCATAATTGTTTTCAGGCAGCACAGCCTTACAGATACCCATACAGCAGCATATGCAGCAGTGTCTAGGACATCAGTGTAATGTCGTTACACCATCACCTTCAGCACTTAAGCGTTACACACTGCAGTGGCACAACCTCAGGAAAGCAAGTAAAAATGAACACAGGTCAAACATTCTTTACATTTGGGCTATTACTCTTGGGCTGCTTTCTTAGTCTAGTAGGTGTTTCAAATGCTAAAGCACATTTTACATGTAATCCTATGTAAAACAGTCACAAGGTGGGCAAAATACAAGCACATTTGCACCAAGTTTTAATTTCAAAAGTTCCTCTTTTCAGAAAAGCATTGAATGACATCAAGCATTTTATCATCTGACCAATCAGCTCGCAGCTCTGGGCCAAGTGATTAAAAACTAGACAGGTGGGTACAACACGGAGCACAAATTCTATTCCATGCCATCTAGCTAATTAGCTGGTACAATCGGAAAGTAGCAGTGTTATTACACTGCATGCATCTTGTGAGCCTTTTTTTCCCCCCAAATAGGCACAAAAGCTCTGGCCAATGCTCCTTTAAAAAAAAAAAAAAAAAAAAGCTTGTGTGAAAACAACCTCAATACTCTTAATCTTTTGTAATATCTTATGTAAGTCTCTATCAGTATAGGTTTTAGTTACGGTTTTGTGGATATGTATATTGGATATGGATATTGTACTCTTGAGTTCTGCTTCTCTAGGCTCCATGGTTGGCTCTGGCTCTCTCTCACACCTGCTGTTAACATGTCTTTTGGACCTGTATTTTCATGTGTGTTTTCCTGATTGTGATTTCCATTTTAAAATATTGTGATCCAGAAATGCTAGCCTAACAAAGAGAGTAAAACAAGCATTTCCACCATTTCAGTTTTAAGGAGTATACAGCAGTATGTAATATTATCAGTTGTGTAGTTGGGAACTGTGGCCATCATGAAAAACTCTGCTCAGTGGCAGAGTTTTAAGTGATTCTGCCGTATAGCAAAGTTTAAATAAATAAATAAAAAAATCTTGAAATAATTTTAGAGTTTTGTATAATATTCAGTTTTCTCTGTTGATGCTGTCAGGAGAGCACATGAGAGAGCACCAGTCAAAAACACAAAACAAAACAGCATATTTGAGCACTTTCTAATATTTGTAGAGTGTTAGTTTTGACTTTTTTATGTAGGCCTATTTAAACTTTTGGGTCAAAATCTTCATCCTTTTTTTTTCTTTTGTTGGAAAGAGTTGCTTTCAGTGGCATCCCTTATAAACTCTTAAGCAAATCATTCCAGATTCACATGACAATTAGATCATTTGCCATTTTTCTGGGGAGAAAAAGACTGCTTTTTTTTTTGTATATTTTTGAGTGATAACTTGTACTAGTGTTTCCTTTCATGAGTTTTGCCTCCATCCATGGTCAGGGGAGTGCTCCAGCATGCTGAACTTTCTGCCATTCTGGGGTAATTTCCACATATTCATGTCTTTTTTTCTTTGTCTTTTCCTTTCATGAATCTGAAGAGAATGAAGTTGAATGGGGGGGTATTTATTCCAGTTGGTTTACTTCCAAAGACGAAAACAAAAGAAAAATATGCAGCTAGCAGACTTTCCCAACTAGCAGGCTCACACACACATGCTCAGTCTTAACCCCAAACTACAATACCCATAATGCAGTGCACCTAAACCCTTTACTCTTTAACGCTAGCATACGTGATTTTTTTTGCAGAAGACCTATGCAAAATGGTTGGCAGGTCTGTTGATATGGTTGGTGATATGTCACTGGATGTCATGGCAATATTGATATATTGTTAAAATGCTCAAGCCTCCTTCCAACTAAATTATGTTTTGAGACACATGAGGCCGGTTTTTTGTAGCTTTTGTGTAGCATTTTATGCTTTCTTGCTATCCATTCTGCTTTTTTATTCTTCTTATCAAAAGAAGTACCAAAGGGACACAACAGTCTTAGGAAAAAGCTTATATAGCATATAGATTTTTCCCAAGAATATATAATATTCTACTTTATGTTCAGTATTTTTTACTGACAAAAAGTTTGTGAACATCACACCCACATGTTGTGCTTCCACAAACAGTTGCCATAGAGTTGGAAGCACACAATTGTCTAGAATGTCTTTGTATGCTGTAGCATTACAATTTCCCTTCACTGGAACACTAAGGGCCCAGACCTGTTGCAGCATGACAATACCCCTGTGCACAAAGTGAAGGAACATGAAGGCGTGGCTTGCCAAGGCTGGAGTAAAAGAACTCGAGTGTACTGCACAGAGCCCTGACCTCAACCCCACTGAACACCTTTGGGATAGACTGGAATGCCGACTGTAGCCCAGGCCTCCTTGCCCAACATCAGTGCCTGATCTCACTAATGCTCGTTACCTTTTGAAAGAATGTGAAGAACGCTCTATAATCTTGAGGTCGTGGAAGTAGCGAATCTTTCTTTGGAGCACCATAATATAATATATCCCAAAATAACTCTGGTCTGCTCTGCTGAAATAACACTTAAGATTGCTTGCAATCTGAAACGGTAGCTTGTCTATTGGTAGTAGGACATCTCATTTATCATGGACAAAACCTCTTTTAATGTTGCCTTACAGATCCTAGGTTTATTAGCATTCAAAAGGAAAGTTGCAGTGCTTCCACTCACTAGAGCTCACTGTCTTGTTTCCACTCTGATTAAGGACAAACTTGTGACCTCACTTTGGGAGAGTGTTGGCACTGGAGCTGTGGACTGCTTCCCTAATTGGTTCGTCTGTGAATAGCATATGATCTGTCTCAGGGAGGCTCTTTATCAGTGGGTGTGATTTACTCATGCACCACTGCCCCTCTACCTACTAGCTGATTGTGTTGGGCATTTGCAGAAAACGTCTGACATCTTCCTCTGTTTGTGCCTTTTGCCTCCCTTTGTGGTCCCTGGATAGTAAGTGTTAAGTAGAAAAGGTTATTTGCAGTTAATTGTCCAGTACTGCCCCCTGCAGATCATATTGTGTACACTCCACCCACATTGCATTAGAATGAATTCATCCATTCATTTTCTGTACCACATATCCTACACTGAGTCACGGGGAGCCTGGAGCCTATTCCAGGGGACTCCAGCCACAAGGCAGGACGCACAAGGCAGGACACACACACGCGCCCACACACACACACTATGGACAATTTAGAGATGCCAGTCAGCCTACAATGCATGTCTTTGGACTGGGAGAAGAAACCGGAGTGCCTGGAGAAAACCCCTGAAGCATGAGGAGAACATGCGTACCCATTGCACACAGGGCAGAGGCAGGAATCGAATCCCCAACCCTGGAGGTGCGAGGCAAAGCGTGCTAACCACTAAGCTACCGTGCCCCCCAGAATTAAATCAATACGACTTCATTTTAGTGACAGTACACTCTGGTCACAATTTGATTCACTTCACAATAGATGATTCAATTTGATTCTCAGACTATTTGGAGCAAAATGTTGAAGAAAAATTATTATTATTTTTTTTTGTGTGTGTTTAATAAACAATGCAAAATAAAATTAAATACATAAAAAATTGCTACAGAGGTTTAATATTGTAAACAAAATGTACTACAGGTTCACCATATCTTAAAAATAAACACATTTATATTGTTAGAAATATTATCTTCTAAGAATATAAATTCTTAGACATGTATATGTCTAAGATATACATGTATATGTCTAGAGTGTGTGTGTGTGTGTGTGTGTTTTATATATATATCCTATGATGTGTGTTGGTCGTTGCAATCCAGAGCTATCGCTCTGCGTGCTCTCTATATATTTTATGGACTGTGCATATTGGGACCTCTGGCGTTCAATCAGTGCAATTGCATTAGATTTAATGAATAAAATGCTCCCATAATCGATGTGAATCGCATTCCCACGATGCGTCGCGTCATGATGTATCGTTACCTACCTAATTTTCCTACCATGGTGAAAGTACTGCGTGTTTTTGAGATGAGATTAATCTTGTTTCAGATTAAACCCTGTCACAAAAAGACTTTTTTTAAATAAACCTAAGCTATGTTGCATATTCTGAGAGCATTATTTTCCAGTATTTGGTTTCCCACAATGCTTAGTGCTGTGTTTGTGCTTAGCAAGGAGTCTTTTCTTTTCCCTGTGTGCAGATGTGAAAGGGCCGCCAAGCCACCGCTTCTCCTGTGGCCAGTCACCATTCTCCGAGTGCAGCGTCTGGGAGAAGAAGTACTGCATCCTGACTGACAACCAGCTCATCCTGCTCAACCGTGAGGAAGAGGTGAGCGCTTTTTCTGCACTCCTTTGTTTATAACTCCTTTCTTCACCCACTGAGAGGATAAGGGATATGGAGAGGAAGGGGGTACTGGGGCACTGAGTTTTTATTGCATGTTTCCGTTCTAAAAAGTGAGGTGGTGCTCTTTCGGAAGCAGTTGACTGGGGCCATTTCCTTTAAGGCAGGGCTTTGGTTTAATTTCCCAGTCTGGAGTTGGGTGTAGCAGTGGCATTAAGCTAGAAGACTGCTACATATTAGTGTTAGTATTAGTATTTGTATAGAATGTTATAGTATTCAGTAAAAAAGAAACATTTTTTGTTTATGTAGCAACATGAAAATTGAAGGCTAAGTGATTAATTCATATTAAATTATAATGGGCTGAATTTAAATGCTGCCATGGTAACTTTTCTAATGGACCTGAATAGTTAGTTCATTAGTAGCTGTCAATGAATTGACTTTTTCTGCTATGCTGTGAAAGCACACACCCCCTGTGACCTCTTTTAAAAGACTTCTGACCTTTTCCCAGATGCCTGCAGAGGTGCATGAAAGCCCCACAGTTTTATCGTGCAAGGGCCGCAGCCTGAGGAGAACAGTCAGCGTGCCCTCTGAAGGACAGTTCCCAGAGTATCCAGCAGAGGGTGCATCCATGTTGGGTGAGACGCTTTATGAAACTTACAATTTCTTGGGAATCTATGCAGAAAAATTTGGGCAGCATGTTAAAAGTCACTGCTATGAGACCACAGTGAACATGAGGTGTATATAACTTCAGTTTTTAGCTGCAGACTTTTGGTTTTGCCTTTTTTCTTTTAGCCTAACTATTGAATTATAGCAATGGTCCATATCATTTTAATTCAGTTCAATTTTATTTGTATAGTGCTTTTAACAGTGGACATTGTCACAAAGCAGCTTCACCGAAATATATAAATATATATTGATAAGTCTGTACACTGTGCGATTCCAGCAGTCTTTTCGGATTATTACTTGTCACACTGTACAAGATGATCCCAATAAGGATTCTGTAACAGACTGTGCAATAATGTGTTCTAGTCAGATTAAGTGATGATAGCTACTATATTCTGCCATACTGGGTGCACAGAGATGCAGCACAGGTTTGTAGCTCTTCAGCTGGAAAGCATAAAAATAGTTTCATGTTGTCTCAATAGTAAATAAACTCTATGAGCCGAGTGTTTGTGTGCTAGTTAGTTAGCTACACAACTGGAAGCTGTAATTCTTCCTCTTTTTCTGTACATGTCTGGTCCCTTTCTGTCCTGTCATGACTGTGATGAGACGCAACGGAGACATTCTGCTGCCGTAGTTCAACAAACTGCTCTTCTTTTAAATCCCATATCTTTTGTTTATGCTTGGTCATTGCCACTACTGTGTTTGTAGCTGTCCCATGAGTTTTGTCCTATTGGTGGATTTTACACAAGTGTTGTAGCAGCCATCACACTCTGAGATTTTGAGCTAAGTTTTCGGACACTGCCACAACTTTGTCATCAACTGTTTTTGGTCACAGCTGCACTAAATCAGCCACCAGTGAGCACATCATATTATGTGTTGTGAGACCACTGATCTCAAAGCTTATCCATTACAATACGCGATTAAGCCTGCAACAGCAAAATTGAGCCGAATATCATACAGGGTAAACCCAGCTTAAGACTTAAGACGTGCACAGAGATTTATGAGAAGACAGTAGTTTTAAAGTCAAGTTTAAAGCAGAAGCCTCCCAGCTCTACTATAGATTACATAACCACCAAGAATTTATGAAAACAAGACAGCTGCATAATAAATTCACGTGGTGAAACACTGTAATGTTTTTTTCCTAAAAAATCTCAGGCACTTCCTTTCTTTTGTTAATTTGATAGTAGCTGATGAACCAAATCTGTAAACATAGTAAATATGGCTAAACATTGACCTCTAAACTGGATAGAGTTCTACACTTTCTCACTAACATCCAGCTGCTAGATACTTGCAAGTAGGGGTGGGTTTTGGAATTTGAAAAGAAAACTGAAGCCTGTATTAGACATTATGTCAGTCTCTTTCTCCTTTTCCCTCCCTCTTATCAAGTGTGCATGCCTCACTCTGGCCTCTGGCCACTGACCCTGTGGGTGCAAAACAGGGTACTGGGCATTGTGGATGAGGGCAATGGCTACAAACATTCCTTAAACTCCTACATGTGAGAGCGCCATTCATTTCCCCTGATATTTCAGGTCAGGACAGAGGGAGAGGGTTATTTAGATGTTAATGTATGTGCTGTTTAACAATGAGTCACCCAAGGACTGAGAGAAAGGAATGGATTTCAGTGGCAATTCACACAAGTAGTGTGGTGAGCCTCCTGATAAAAGGAGGAAAAACTAATATGTTGGAATTTTCTGATCAGCTGGTGTGTTTTGAAGTTCTGATTCATACACATGGTAATGGAACAGGGGAACGCAGGTTTGTTTGGAATACTTCTTTTTATTATATATCAGAACTCAATATTTGATTCTATTCTTATTGGTTGTTTTACTTTAGAAGTGATCGTAGTGATCTTTAATGAGCATGTATTTAGTGTGCATTATTTGGTAATGAAACAGTTGATTCAGCTGAGTCTCTTCTCAGGTGTTGGAGTATTTCCCTATATTCCCATTTGGTTTCCCCAGTAGGGTGATACAGTGGGTAGCGTTACCATGTCAAAGCTCCAAAGTCCTGGGTTCAGTCCTAAACTTAGGCTACTGTCTGTGTGGAGTTTGGCGTGTTTACCCCAGCTATACTAGCTGTATACCAGCTATTTCCCCGTGTGAGTGTGTGACTGAATCAATGCTACCCTGAAATGGACTGGCGTCCCATCCAAGGTTACCAGGCTAAGGTGGTTACTGAAGATGAATGAGTGAAAACCGTTTACTCAGCTGTGATAAGATCAATTTAACTTGTTAGGAACTGACCAGCAGCTTCACCATGTGCTATTATAGCTTACTTTTTTTTGGTCTTTAATAATTTGTATTAGTTTTGCGTTCATAATTATTGTAATGTCACATCGGAGTTCAGCTCCTTGAGCTCAGCTAATTGATTTCAGGCACAAATCCTTGGAATGGGAAGTATAACATCTCTCACACTCCTATTCGAAATACCTCCCAAGTTTCCCCACGTCGAGTAGGAAATAATAGCGTCTGCACCTGCTGTAGCGCACTATATTGTGCAATAGGGAACTGCTGGAGCCTGAGACTGCACCACTGCTTTATTGAGCTGCAGCTTGCGCGCATATGCTTAGCTGCGTTTTGCCGGTTTGCACATTAATGCTGCTTTTGTTTGGCTCGTTTCAGTAGCCTCACAGAAAGCCCGTGGGTTTGACTGATCCGGCATGCCGGCTTTTCTGCATTCCAGCGTAGGGTGAAAGACGGAACAGCACAGAAAAACACAGTGGCTCTGTTAGTTACTCAGTTACTTGGTTTTGTTTGGTCTGAGGGATGTAAGTGGACTATCGAGGCCAATATGGAGTATATGGGTGAGTTTTCAAATTGCCCAGTTAGGACAACTTTCAGCTGTAAACTGCTGTTCTAGCAGTATAGCCGAAATTTGCCTTCTTGACCACTGTAAGGTTGTATCTAAACTGCTTTTTAGATATTTTATAAGAGATTTTTTTCCTATAAACAAATATTTTAGCAAGGCACTAAATGAGCAGCACTGTACATTTTTATACGCAGGCTGCATCATTAATGGTAACCGTGTGATTAATCATCTGTCTACAATCTATTTACAATTTTCAGAATGATCTGGATACCTAAAGACCTTCATGGACTTTTGAGCATGTTGGCATGTACCCTGACATGAGATTGATTCAAATCCCCAGTAAATGTTTCTTTTATGTGCTGCCAAAAACAGACTTATTTAATCATTTATTCATTTATCATTTTATTTATTTGTCCAGGTGTCTGAGTAGCCCTTGGCACTCATTAGATTGGTGATATTTCTTTGTGTACATCAAGTGCCAGGTTTGTAAATTTTGACAGTGTGTGATGCAGAAACAAGGCAGTGGAGTTGTACTTTCCCCATTGCTTTCTGTTTGGTCACAGTGTAGAAGTGTTAGTGTGCTGTGAAATTCCCTCGGTCCTCAGAAAGAAAAACACCTGCAATCCAGAGGGTGAACACTGAAAAAATAAGTGATACCTTGTGAGTGGAGTGGGGCATCACTTTGTGCTTGTCCTGAGATTTGATCTTGTCCTTGTTTATAGACAATTTCTCTACAGTTATTAGATGAAATAAGGAGGAGGACAAGATTCTACTGAGCAAAATTCTATGAGAGCTGCAATATGAATCTTTCCTGTAAGTCATTCACTCTGTGGTTGCGTAGAGAGAAATGGAGTCTGTGCTGGGCAGAAACCTCAGTATGGGTGGAGGTTCAAAATCACCTTGGCTGATGTCCCAGTGAATATAAATAATTAATTCCTGCTGTGGTACATTTAATATCATATAATATCTCATCATAATGAATGCAGAAAGCTGGCCTTAGGAATATGTCATTTCAGACGTCACACTGAGAGTTGAACCTTGCCGAGACAGTGAAGATCTTATTGAGCCCCTCTTTCCCTCATTGCTGATGTAAATTAATTAAACCTATGTACTTGAATGGTTCCTGAGATTGTTTGGAATGCCAACCACCTTAAATATTAGTTTTTCATAGAAATCTGTAGAATGAGGTAACATTGGTAAGATTGCTTTAGGGAGAAAAATGAGCCTTATCCTCAAACGGAATTAGTAATGGTAATGAAAGCAAGTGGTGATGCAAAAATCCTAGAATATTTTCCCCATATCCCCAAGCCAAACATTTAAGAGCCTACTATGCAGGGGAGAGTGAATGGAGAGAGTTAAGATGAAGAAGCCACATGCATGCATTTTACAGCTAAGGTGGCTACAAATGCTGCTACAAATAGAGCTCTATACAGATGGCTAGCAGCTTGAATGCAGCATAGCTTCTATAATTGTCACTGTACATGTACCCATGATCCTCTAATCATTTGTTCTTTTTTTTTTTTCTTTCCAGTGCTGTACAACTCGCTGTTCAGTTAAAGGTCCATATCACTGAAAACCTAATTGTGACTTAATTGCCTAGTATGCTCAGTTATGCACTCTTTGAGGAGGACCTAAGGGCTTAAGGCTTAATAGAAACTGTTTTAATACAAGCCAATAATGTCAATTTTAACCTAGTGAAAATTTTAATAAGTAAGTAGAGTCCAGGATGAAAAAAAACTATATGGTTTCAGTAAATATGCAAAATATTATTTTACACATATAAGTTATAATGCAAACTTGTTATTTATGTTCGGAATTATGCTCGTATCAATCTGAGCTGAGGGAGTCAGTGGAATATGATGGTTAAAGTCTCTGGATGCAAAATTTGTGAACCCTTGCTGTAGAAAAAGAAAATTTGTGTTGGCTACTATTGTTGCTTTAGGTTGCTTTAAGCCTCGAGATTCTTCTCCAAGTGTCCACTCTTAGGAAAGTTGTTAAAGTGCCAAACTAACACCTTGAGTTCTTGAGGGTGCACAGGTTTACTGAGCATCTGAGCAATTAAGTCACTGTTAGGTTTTCAGTGATGTACATCTCAATTTAATTCTTGCAAACACTGAAAAAAAAAAAAAAAAAAAAGTAAAAATAGGTCACAGAATGCTCATAACATCTATGTTCTGACATCTGAGCTTATAGAGCTACGTTCTGGAACTAAACGTAACTAAATATAACTGGAACTAGATGTACGTGAGGACACTTTCTTTAAAAACAGGTACATGTGCTTTGGTGCCAAAGAACAGTTCACCTGTTTGTAGCTGTTATGGCTTCACTCTGCTGCTTCCATCATAGTGCCTCATCGAAGTGCTGTCAGTATTGCCAGGATTGTTTCTAAAAGTTTTTGTCTTGTTTATGTTGTGTAGAGAATTAAGGATCCAACTTCATTCCATTACAGGAGCATATTGTACATTGTTTTCTGAATTTGCTGTTGAAATATGGGCCTGAGTAACAAATGTTTTTTGTGACGTTTGTCGATACAGAATTTAGATTCTAATACTGAGCCATTCACAGAATGTACAATTGCAATGAATTAAGATGGTTAAGAGGTAACTGGTCTAGCAGTAATTTTTGTCCTCATTAAACTCTTCTGTATCTTTCAACACGTAGAGCCACAGAGTTGAGTCCTGTGGCTTTTTTTTATTTTTTTATTTTTTTATTAAGCCTTTGGAAGTGTGCATTTCTTAATTTGTCCTAATGCTTATTCTTCTGAAGTGTGTGTGTGTGTGTGTGTGTGTGTGTGTGTGTGTGGCTACTGCAACAAGAGCCTGATGCATAAGGAGAAAGAGAGGGTGGGCGAAAGCCTGTGTGAGGTAGGCTGATCGAGGAGCAGAGAGAAAGGAAGTGCTCCTAGTTCTGCTGAAAGGAACAGGGGAGTGAGGTTACAGCAATTGATTAAATAAATGCGGTAAAATCTCTTCTGCTGGTGGGCCAAAAAGCAAAATAAGGAGAGGCCAATGGACTGAATGCTGGAACTCCAGCTGAGAGAGATACAGGAGGCTCTTTCCAAGAGTGAGTGAGACTTCATTTGGGAGGAAGGAGAGATATGGAGATCTAGAGAGAGCGGGAGAGGAGATAGAACATGCCAGAACGGAGAGTTAAAAGGCAGAGGCTCTGTGAAGAGGCTGCTCATAAAGAAATCTAGTGGAATAATGGACAATTAGGAAGAAAGCACTACAGCTCATTGGATGAGGGGCAATGGTCTCACATTCTGACCTGGTACATTTACTGAGCAGGTGATGGGTAACAGCTGCGATAGAGGTATCTATCTCTCTCTCTCTCTCTCTCTCTCCCTCCCTCCCTCTCCCTCTCCCTTGCTCTCTTGTTCTCTCATTCTCTCTCTCCTTTTTCTCCTCTACTGTTTCGAATTAGATTGTTGTGCCTCCTTTTCTGTCAGTGCTAGTTGCTTATTAAGTTGTGTGGGTCATGCTGTGGAAGTTGAACTTTGCATCTGCATCACTGACCCTCGGCTTCAGTGATGTCCTTTTTATTCATAAATGCTGCAAGTATTACGTATGTTTATTGCTGAGTCATATTGCTCTTCTCTTTTGTCAGATCATGCATAGCTAAGAGTGCAGACACACACACACACACACACACACACACACACTGTCTACAGAGTGGGAGTTCTCTCTGCAGAATGTGGAGATACTGTGAATGAGAAAGCAGCCAACCTCTGAAGTAAGACTGAGAAAGAGGGAGAATTTAGAAAGTTCACTTTTTGCACATTTAGCCTTTCAATAGTGCTGACTGCTGCATACCACTGTCTCCTCTCATCATTCCAAATTTAAATGTGAGCCATGAATTTCTCGAAGAAATGAGAGACAGCTTGGCCAAGTTTCAGTTCTTGGACAGAAGTCATAATACTCAGTGTCATCCCTTAAGATGTGTAAGTGACACAAAATGACAGGCTACCAGGTATGGAAGGATGACTTTAGTGGGTGTTGAGAAACAATATATGGACTTGTACAGTAAGCTGCCCATACTTGTGCAGTAAGCTGCACAAACATGCTTTGCAAGTGTGCATGTGTGTATATACTATAGGACATATTAATTGTCAAAAAGCTATGACAGTGAATGAAAAGAGCACCACTGGGCTGAGCTCCAAAAACATCCATGCATTGTGTAGGACCACTGGGTCACGGGGACTGAAACTCCAGCTGCCCCATGGGCACAAGGCACCAAGCCATTGGCAGCTGCTTCTCTTTAGCATTCTGAGCACACACGGTCCATTACAGCTTATGATCACTAAAGACAAAACAGGCCACATTGCCTGGTTGTGAAATTTAACCCCAAATTTAAGAAATTGAATTGAAGTATAGCGGATATAAGGAAATTTATTGTGATCCTCGTAGGGGCTTTAAATCTGCACTTGTTCCCGGTTTTATAAACTGAGCTAGATGTGGTGCTATGGAGACACTGCAGGGAAAATAGTGCAGATGTAGGTTGTGTCCCTGTGCATCCTTGACACACATACAGTGGATATCTGTTTCCAAAAAAAGATGCTGGCACTAACTGCTTTAAAGATGTGGCTGAATTTCCCATATTAAGAAGTACAGACAGTTTGGCATCAGTGTTAAGCCACTGTCCCAGGTGTCCAGCCCATTGTCTAGCTCGTCTGTCATGTTTTTATCAAGTATTTAACTCAGATTTCTTTAGTTAAATTAGTGGTCAGTGCTGCAAGTAGCTGTTGGTAGTCTATCTACTGTATAGCTATAGCTTGTGGGTGTGTGGTCTGTGTACTTTGTCATTCTTTCGCTATTCTGTTTTTAAACTGAAATGAAAAAAACAAAAACAAATGGTTTTATGATTTTTTTTTTTTTTTTTTAAAAGCTGTTAAAGAATAATTATTTCCCTTTCAAAATATTTGGAAATGTAAAATTCAGTATGATCTCATTTCTTTTTTTTTGTTCTATTAAATTAATGTGCTGAAATCATAACATAGAAAAATGAAAATGTAATAATGAAAAAAAAAATAAAATTCTGCTAATTTTCAATGCTATGTCTCTATACCCAGAGTTATTCTTGGAAAGAGATCCTATCAAAGTTGTCAAAAAGACAAAATTCCTTGCTATAACCTTTGATAATAAATTGCCTTTTATCCCATACTTCAAGAATTTAAAACACAGTTGTTTTAAAGCTATGAATATCATAAAGAATTTAGCCAAAACTAAGTGGGAAGCAGAAAGCTAAAACTATAGAACACTGATTCTGTCACGTCTGGACTATGGGAGCATGGTTTATGGCCCAGCCAGGAAATCACACATTCGGCTGTCACACCGCTCATCATTAAGGCATAATGTCCCTGGGGGCCTTCAGAACATCACCAGTTCAAACCTGGATGTTCTGGCTATTGAACTCTCTCTGGAGAAAAGACGTCTCAAATTAGCCGTGTAATACACAACAAAGCTATCAACCAATAAAAATAATCCATCTCATCATGCACTATTCTCACTTCAGTCTTCATTGTTGTATGAGAGAAAGCCAAAGCATATTCATCCCTTTGAACTACGGATTAAGCCCCATCTAGAAAATATAAAAGTTGATCTGTAAGTATACTAGGTCCTTCTAAACACTATGACCATCGCTTCTAAATTTGTTACTTCATGTGAAAGCCTGAGAGACCCTGAGCAACCACACGGGGTCAGCATGTTTTAGCACATATTGTAAATGTTATACCTTACTTATTATGTGTTATATACATGGTATAATCCCAAATGTTATTCATCTGTTTCATGTCACACAATTATATGCCGCCATATTTGTGACTGAAATATTAAGTCAACCAGTATCAATATAGCTTCAATGTACTGTGATGTGAGAGACAACATCAGCCACCTAAAAATATGAACAATGAAGTTAGAAAACCGGATACCCACAAAATACTCCATTCTCTATAATGAGCACTTAAAAATTGGCTACGTTGGCTGGCTAGTTGCACTGGCTCTGCATGTCAATGGTAGCTAGGTGTCTATGCATATGCTAAGGTAAACAAATTGTCTGTGACAGATGTGGCATTTGTCTGTGACAGATGTGGCATTTGTCTGTGACATATGTGGCAAGGCATCATGTTTAACAATGTTTGTTGCTTCACCACTAGATGAATAATAAATGAGCAAATAACATCTTGTACATGTCTGCTGGCTATATCTGCAGATGTGCCTAGGCTACACCCTGGCTACTTTTAGCTCGCAAGTAACATCGCCACAACATTTTGTGTCTGTATTTAAAGCTTGATTAAGTGAACAAGCTGCTGCTGTTTACTTGCCAGACCAGAGATAATATTAATTTTTGTTATCTTTCAAGTGCCACAGTTTTGTTTTGCCAACCCAGACAGCCTCTGTCTGGTGTACGGAGATGAATTGTGGATTAAATATATGTAAATGTCTGAGAATGTTAGATTTTGCTCTGTATGTCTTTGCTGACGTGATATCTGTATGCATTTTTCCTGAGATTTCGATAGGACCAAACCAATGATCAGCGTATTTGTAGGTGTCGTTTCTTAGATGTTTTTCAGTTCTCTGCCATTGCTTTCGTGCCGATGGCCATAAATATGGCAGTTACGAGAGAAAGGTCACGTGACTGAAACAGGTCTATTTGTTTTTAATTACAATTGTTACATCTTTATGTCTGTTGAAACAAAGACACTACATTTCTCTGTATATAATTTCTGTTTCCTTCAAAATTTTCACTAGTCTCATAATTCTTTTTCTCCATTCTCTCTACAGAAGTATCCTCAGATCGCTCCCCCAGACGGAGGAGCATCTCTGGCCTTGGCAGCTCTGAGAAGAACATCTCAGCGGATGGGCCCAACTCCTCACCCTTCAAAGTGCCAGTGAGTAACACTGTATCCCACTTCAGTCAGCACTAGACCAGAAAGGTTCGCAATTTTATGAGCTGGAAAAGTTTAATAAAGATTATCTTTATGTGGTGATTTGCTGCAGTTTCTTCATTGCAGAATTCAAAACTGCATTCTAGTGTACTAAATATTATGTTACATCAGTATGCCACCAACTGTGATAATCTATGATGGAGTAACACTTGCTAAATTGGAGGCACTACAAAAAAATTTATGAACTCAATTTAATCAGGATAGCAAGAATATGGCGTTTAAAGTGTATCATTAATGAGAGCATGGTAATGGCCAACCTGGGCATGCTGAACAGTGTCTGAGAGCATGGCTGTTAAGAGCACACAGTGTTGTGAATTGCATGCACACGTGCACATGACATTTCTAATAGTTTTTAATGGAATGCTGAAATATGCCACTATTTAAAATGAATTTAAAGATGAATGAACAGGACTGAACTATTCTCACCTCTTAAGTCTCCGAATTTGACTTGACTCAAGGGAAAGCGAAGCTCCTGCCTCAGTGCTCTGCAGTTACATGCAGAAGCTCCACACTTGCAAATAGCTTTGTGCACTCAATTCTCAGCACTTTGCACACTCTGTTAATGAGCACACTCACTGACACTGCTCTGTGTGTTCAGGTTGACCATCCTCGCACTGCCTATTAACGATCCTGTTTAAACATCATACAGAACATAAAAAGAACATAGCAAAGTCTTTTAAATAATAATGTTACAAAATGTGATGTCAGTGCATTGTGTTCTCTCTGTAAACTAGTTCTGACATAGATACAGCACTGCTTCAAGGCATCAGTGATCCTGCCTGCTGGCAACTCTTTTTGAATGTTAATTGTATTTATGGAAGGCATGTTGGTCAAACATGTTCATCATAAATAATTTCATCATCTATTATCAAGCAGACTTTCAAGACACAGAAACACTAGGAGCTTAAGATGGAAGTCATTAGGAAATAATGTACATGGGAGGCAAGAACTCTAATACAGTAATATAGTGCAAGACATCAGAGAGAAACCAACTCTACAAGGACTATAGAGTGGCATCATGAGGTAAAGAAAACCAGACACTGGTGAAACTGTTAATCAAGGGTGTAGCTGAAGTTGGAATCTACCAGGAAGTTCAGTGAGAGGCCGATCTGAATGAACCATGCATGAGGTTATACCCTGGCTCCAGTCCACCCATGGCAAGAGTCAGCAGAAGAGATTTAATGAGAAGAGATTTGATGTTGCGAAATGGAATTTGTTCTTAGTGTTTGCGATTGTTCTGCTCAGCAACAGCACAGACTGTTACAGATGCGATACGGTCAAGCATTGACTCTATTTCTTTTGTTTTCTTCTTTCCTTCACTCTGTTCTTTCTACTTACTATTTTTGTCCTCCTGATTATCTCTGTTTTCCTCCTGTATGTGCCCTTTCCTCCTATGTGACCCTACATGTAAGGTCATAGTTGATTGATTTTGACTTGTGTCACCCTTTACATCTCTCTCTCTCTCTCTCTCTCTCTCTCTCTCTCTCTCTCAATCTCTCAGGGGTTTTTTAGTAAGCGACTGAAAGGGTCAATCAAGAGGACAAAGAGCCAGACTAAACTGGATCGGAACCCAAGCTTCAGGCTACCGTCACTGCGACCTACCGAGAACGACAGGTGCGACATTTGCTTTGTCCACTGTTCAAAGTGATGATTTGTTTATGATCTCTCCTGTTCTATGTCACACTCGGCATTTACGGAAAACATACTTTAAAACAGCATGTCAAAGATGAAAAAAAAAACATGTCAAAGCTGTTTCTGACATTAGACCTGAAAAGTGATTGGTCTTTTAAAAAATTTTATGATGTTATACTCTCTTTCTGAAGGGAATATAATTGCAAAGCTAATGTCACTTCTTGCTACTACCTTATGGATCGATAATCATTCCAAAACCATGGGCATTCACATGGACTCCCCTGAACTAAGCATGAGGTCCCTGTGCACAAATGAGTTCCGTGAAGCCATGGTTTGCCAAGGTTTCTGTGGAAGATCTCAAGTGTCCTTCAAAGAGCTCTGATCTTAACCCCACTGAGCACCTTTGGGATGAATTGGAACGCAGACTCTGCCCAGGCCTCTTCTCCCAAAATCAGTGCCTGACCTCTCTAATACCCCTGTGACTGAATGAGCACAAATCCCCACAGCCATAATCTAATCTATAGCAGCAGGGGAGACCAACTTTTGAAATGGGATGTTCAACAAATATACATGGGTATGTGACAGTCAGTTGTCCACATACTTTTGGCCATATTGTGTATCTTTTGTATACAGGGTTCAGAGTTCTCAGATATTTCTCTAAGCTTTGCATGTTTTGATTTTGGAATTTTCTTTCATTCCTCAGTGCAAATTTTCTCCAACTCCAAATTAGATGGAGATCATTGGTGGACAGGAATTTTCAGGTCATGACACAGATTTTTCAATTGGATTTCAGTCTGCGCTTTGATTCATCAAATCAGAAACAAAGTCCTTCTTTTCTTCAAGCCCTTCCTTTGTAGTTTTTGCCCTGTGCTTTCCTGTTGGGATGTAATTTTCGCCCTGGACACAAATTTCTTGCTGACTGCAACAGGTTCTCAAGAATTTTCTTGTATTTGGCTCCCTTCATGTTGCCCTTGATGGCAACAGGATTTCCAGTTCCTTCTGCTAAAAAGCAGTATTACCTGGGTGTTGGGCTGTATTTAGTCTGCTCCAAACATAATGCTTTGCTTTTAGACCAAATGGCTCAAAACCCTTTTCTAAAAGATCTCAGATTGTGTCACGTCTTCTAGCAAACACCCAGCATGCTTTTTTTTTTTTTTTTTTTTTTTAAATAAATAAACCTTTCTCAGAAGTGGCTTCCTTCTGACCACTCTTCCACAGAGGCCAGATGTCTGCACAGGTTCACAGTGTAGCTGGCCTCTTGGACACTTCTCTCACAATTTCCCTTCTTCCCTGGGTGCTCAGTTTGGAAGGTTTGCATGATATTGGTAGTGTCTGGGTTGTACCATGTGTTTTTTCCACTTTGTAATAGCAGATTTTACAGGGCTTCTAGGATGGTTCAAAGCTTTACTGATCTTTTTATAACCTTCTCCAGCTTTCCCCACCTTTTCTTCTCATGACAGCAGGACTAAACTGATCTGCTGTTTTAGCTGTGAGAACTCTCAAAGACTGTGGTGTTTTTAAAATTAACGTATGTATTGAGTGAGTGCTCAAGACAATGAAATACAAGTCCTAATTTAGTCTGTGAAAAGAAAGGGGGATAAATTCTTAAACATTAAGCAGTTTTAATATTTTTTTTATATTTAAAGAATTCTGAGGACATCAAAATAATTTATTTAATTTTATTTAGAGACTTCAAGTGAGCAGTGTAGGAATTACAGCACTTTTTATATGTGGCCCAAGAGGTGTGTATTATGCTGATGAAACTATTTTAGCTCCTTTCATGAGATTATCTTTCCTTGAACCTTGAAATAACAATTACTAGTTCATAATGCCACTTGTATTCATAAGCAGAAAGAAACTGCAGTTCTGTTGAAATATGGCGTCTTAAGGACATCTATCTTAAAGACATCTATTGAGCTGTTTAAATTTGTTACAGCAATAGCAAAGGCATGGAATGACACAGGAAATCTCTTGGCACTTTGTTTGCAAACATCATAAAGTTCATTCAAGTCTTTACTGGTGATTCAGGCCGAGACATTTTAAAGAGACTGAGTGGAAACAGAATCTGTTGCACCTCTGTATTCATGAGCATCATGTTGCTTAGCACTGAGATCCCTAAAAGGTCACTGAGGTCATTCCTGTTAACATTCACTAATGTTGTTATTGTATGACGTGTTTTCATGAGGTTGAGACGCTTCTTTAATAAACTGTGAGGTTTGAATGCTGTGTAACAGCAGCTGGTACCAGTGAGGTATGGTTGTGTGTTTATGCCTGTTTGTGTTTGGCTGTAGGTGACAGCATTGTTTGAGATGTTTATGCACTCATTTCAGGCTCCTTGGCCACCACTCCTCTTAGGGGCATCCCCATAGCGACACTCTCCTGGGCTTCAGATGCGTTTCCCTTGTTTATCAGCTGCTGTTCAGCAGAATGATGAAGCCTAGTCACCTACTGCCGCACCTTTATTGCACTGTAGGTACCAACTGATATGGAGCGGCCAGCTGACAGGCATTTATTTCTGTAAAGAAGATTGTGGATTCCACAGACGATATGAGCCACTGATATGCTCTGGGGAGACTCCCTCCAGTGGATCTTTAGTTGCTTTTCGTAGGTATTAGCTTTCTTTTCCTGGAAAACAGCAAGGTCCAGCTATATTACTGAATTTCTAGCTGTGTGACTGATATTTGTTGAAATAAGGAGGATGCTTAAGCATTTGAAAACGTTTAAAGATTAGGTATGTTGGGAATATTTGCATTCCTCTCTGAGGACTCTCTCCTTCTTCCTCCTACAGTCATGTAGTTTGCTCCCATCGAGTATTTTATTTATTGTTTAGTAGCTGAAGAAGAAGCTAAACTGTTTGAACAAAATTGTTTACAGATAATTGTTTAATTAACCATGTTTTCCATTTCACCCTGAATGGCTCATGACTATTTACAGGGACAGGAAGCAGGATCGGATATGAGAATTGAAGGAAAGGATTCAATTAATAATGCACAATACCGTTGTTGTAGTTAGTTCACTAATGTCTGAATATGGTTCATTTTAAACAAATCAGTTCAACACGTTTGTAATGGCTATAGGTCACGAGGCCTGCCCAAGCTGAAAGAGTCCTGTTCACATGAGTCTTTGCTCAGTCCTAGCAGTGCTGTGGAGGCACTAGACCTCAGCATGGAGGAGGATGTGTACATTAAACCGCTTCACAGCAGCGTGCTGGGACAGGAGTTCTGTTTTGAGGTACAGTCTCAGGGATTTCCTGCCAATATTTCTATATTATCATATATAATATTCATATTATCATATATACTATTCAGGTTTTTATTTGTTATTGGGTTTCATATAAGCTATGAAAATCTACCTTAATATACTCTTATTTTATTGAAGTTATTTTAAACAGTATATTGCAGTGATGTTTGTTATCTCTAGCCTATGCCATCTTGTGTGACTCATTTTCAGGCATGTGGATTACACTAAAACTTCATTCTTATCTGAATGCTTAATTTTTGGCTATGAAGTCTCTTTTTTCTCCTTTCTGTAGGTGACATACTCAGGGGGCAGTAAGTGCTTCAGCTGTTCCTCAGCTTCTGAGAGAGACAAATGGATGGAAAACATCAGGAGGACTGTGCAACCAAATAAGGTACCTGTTGCTTTTAGGTCCTATCTTCTTTGCTTTTTAATTCCATTTTCTTTTAAACAAATAAAACTCAGTGTAGTTCTTATTTCTGCATTTTGTTTAGTTGGCATTATCGCTTTGTGTTGCTGTTTGCATCATGGATTTCTGTTGCTTATTGTTAAAGTCGAACTTTGTACCAGTTTCTCCTGATGTTGGCAAAATAGAGGCAAACAGAAGCAGGTCAAGTTAGCTTGTGTTTTAATAGCTTCCTGAAAGATAAATTGTGCATCAATCATCCTTAGGACAACTGCCGGCGTGCAGAGAATGTGCTGCGCCTGTGGATCATCGAGGCCAAAGACTTACCACCCAAGAAGAGATACTTCTGTGAGCTGTGCCTAGATGATGTACTGTACGCACGCACCACCAGCAAGGTGCGCTCAGATTGCCTATTCTGGGGTGAGCACTTTGAGTTCGGTGGTCTACCTGCCATCAACAGCGTCACTGTGCATGTGTACCGTGATGCTGACAAGAAAAAGAAAAAAGACAAGAGCAACTATGTTGGACTGGTGAACATCCCAGTGCAGGCCGTGAGTGGACGTCAGTTTGTGGAGAAGTGGTACCCAGTGAGCACACCCACCAGCAGCAAGGCGAAAGTCGGGGGCCCATTCATCCGTATCAAGTGCCGCTTTCAGAGCGTCGCAATCCTGCCCATGGAGCTGTACAAGGAATTTGCAGAGTTTGTCACCAACAACTACACTATGCTGTGTTCAGTGCTTGAGCCTGTAATCAGTGTCAGGAATAAGGAGGAGATGGCCAGTGCACTCGTGCATATACTGCAGAGTACTGGCCGAGCAAAGGTACATGCCCTTCATTCTCAGCCCTTGTTTTGCACTGGGTTTCCTCTTAATTGTCACTTGAACATTCCTTTTATCTTGTTTGTTTGTCTTCAATTTATGATGCCTTGTCACTTTGCCTCAGGACTTTCTGACAGACCTGGTCATGTCTGAGGTGGATCGGTGTGCAGATCATGACGTGTTGATCTTCCGGGAGAACACCCTAGCCACCAAAGCAATAGAAGAGTACCTCAAACTTGTGGGTCAGAAGTATTTGCATGATGCCCTAGGTAAGGAACATATTACGATTTGTATTTGCTGCTTAAATTAATTTCTTGTGTTGACCCTGTACAAAGCACAAAGGTTGCCAGTATTTGCTGAAAACTTGTCAGAGGTTAATTTCATTATAAGACTTTTAGTCTTAACACAAATTGAGCCTGTGGAGCTCAAATAAACTGAGGAAATTTTCCTTCTAGACAGATTCTCAGTACTACTCTTTGACCCGCGTGGGCCGAGACCAGTATGTAGAGTGCAATTAGGTTAAAGGCACAGAATTACAATCTAATATTGCAATTTTAAATTGTTATCCTTTATAAGCATGACATTTAAAATTACTGATGAAATCAGATTTAGAAATCAGATTTAGGTTTAATGATTATGAATGTTGTTAAAAACTTTAATAAACTTTAAACAAATTCTCGGGTTTTCAGGTTGTCCTTTCACCCATCCAAGATTCTCATTAGTGTGATATCTCAAGAATGAGTAGTTGAATGATTATAGGATTTATATGGCGATCACTGTAACCAGCTGATAAACTGATTAGAAATTTTTTTGAAATTTATCCAAACAGGGTCAAGGTCACAGCAAGGTCAAATGTCTGAAACAGGTTTTTCATTTGCTTTCTTCCTGTTTGAAGTATTTTAAGGGTATTTCTTGCATATAAATGAATAACAAGAAGGGCTAGACTTCTGGCATAAACATGCCCATTGATGCCATTGGCCGAATGTAATACAAAATGTAACATAAGACAAGAAGAACATGGGGAAACGGAAAACACTGTACAGTATTTAAATGATCATTTATTGAAGGAAAAAGATTATGCAACATCTTTATATCACTCTTGTGAATAAGTAATTTCAATTGAAATTGAAATTGTAATTGCCCCATAAATTGTGTTGTGCCACCTTTAGCAGCAACAACTGCAACCAAATGTTTCCGATAACTGGTGATATTCTTATCTCTGGAATGCTGTGTTAGCTTTACGTCAGATGTAATGGGACTCATGGCTTCCAAAAAGCTCAATTTTTAACTCCTCAGTCCACAGAACATAATCCCAAAAAGCTTGGGGGTTATCAAAGTGTTTGTTTAGCAAATGTTTTTGGCATGTTGGTGGTAGAGTCTCCAATATTCCTCTCCAGTGTTCCTCTTGGTTAGCAGTAGCCTTTCAGTTCTCCCATGCAGACCATTTTTTGCCCTGTTTCTAATGGTTGAATTATGAATTCTGACCTTACTGGAGTCAGGTTAGTCCTGCTGTTCCTTAGATGTTCATCTGGGTCTTCCTGCATGAGTGGTCGCTGTACTCTTGGAGGACGTTTGGTAGGGCAGACACTTCTGGGAAGATTTACCCCTGTTCCAAATTTTCTCCCTTTGGAGATAATGGCTCTCACTGTGGGTTGCTGGAGTCCCAGAGCCTTAGAAATGGCTTTGTAACCCTTTCCAGACTGATAAGTTTCAAGAACTTTCTTTTTTAATCTCTTCTGGAATTTCTTTTGATGGCAGCGTAGTGTGCTGCTTGTTGAGATCTTTTAACCTACTTCACATTGCTGGAATGTTTTGTTTAAGTGATGTTTAGACTCAACAGAGATGGCAGCAATCAAGATTAATCAAGGCCCAGTCTAACTGAACCTAATTATCAATTAAATTCGGTTCATTGTTTGAGTAACTGAAAAATGAAATTTAAAAATGCTTTTTTTGTTTGCTCAAGATGTCCTTGTCTTAAATTAGATTTACTTTGAAGACCTGAAACAATTAATTGTGACAAATATGCAAAAATAGAAGAAATCAGGAAGGAGGCAAATACTTTTTCACAGCGCTGTGTGTGTATAGAGAGAATGTAAGTAGGCTACCATTTGTTGAACAATCCCAATCCACTAAAAAGCTTGCACTCTCCTTTATTTACTCAGGCATGGGCATTTCACCTGAACGTTACTTTACTGATTTGAACAGTAAGGTCTATAACCAACGCTAAATGTGACGTGCTTCTGCAGTTATTTTTGCAGTAATCATTTTGCATTACTGAATGAATTTGCTGAATTGCCAATAGTTGCATGTTTATTGAGAAGTTTATTATGAATTCAGTATCTTCTTATGCATTAACTATCCACATACAAACCACTACCCAAAGTTATTTTCTTAATTTTGGACATGTTCCTTCACAATAAACTCATAACCTCACATCCCTCACAACTGACTGTGAATGTTCCATGTTGTATTCCTGCATGTTGGACCATACACAGAGTTGGACCATACACAGAGTTGGCTTACACAGGTGCTTGATGATCTAGAAATAGATTTTTTTTGAGCAGCCCATTCAGACTATTGGAGTTAACTACATGTAGTTCACACCTCTAATGCTGACAGATTTTTTCTTGAGTAGTGGTGTCTGGGATGTATCTAGCCCACCACTTTTATGCAGGGGAAAGATTTTTTTGCTGTGTTGTGAACGGCAATATGATATAACAAAAGAGGCAATTTAAAAGTAAACACATTACTATTAGGGGCTGTTGTGGCCTAATGGTCTGAGTAACTCGACTTGTAACCCGAAGGTGAACCCGAAGGTTGTGGGTTCGAGTCTCGGGTCCAGCAGGGATTGTAGGTGGCGGAGTGAATAACCAGCGCTCTCTGTCACCCTCAAGCAAGGCACCGATCCCCCAACTGCTCCCTGGGTTTAGCTGCAGCTAAAATGGATGCTCACTGCTCCTGTGTTCACTACTGTGTGTGTGCACTTGGATGGGTTAAATGCAGAGAACAAATTCCGAGTATGGGTCACCATACTTGGCCACACTTCATTTCATTTCATTTCACTTCATAAAGACTAATATGATGATTTGTAAACAAGATAACAAGCAAGTACATATACCAGGAGTCAATATTGTCAATATATTACTGTTTGAATAAACCTAATTGTAATTATTGTATTAATGACTGCAATTTTGTCATAATCTTCATCCTAATTTAACATTTATGCTTGATGATCTAGAATTACAGTGGCAGAAAGCATGAAGTGAGTTGCAAGTTGCTTCATTTGTTTTATATATATATTTTATTTTCTTAAATTGTCATGTTTGCACAGGGTGTAGGGTAGAATGTAGTTTGTTGAAATAATAAAATAATGCCAATATTTTTTGATAGCTCAGCATGCTCTCCTATACAGAAAGCATGCCTATTGATTAAGGAGTTGAAAAAGTAGTCACTATTACCTGTATAATATTCAGATCTTGAGATTAGCAATGTTGCTAGTTAAAAATTGAGATTAGCAATGTTGCTAGTTAAAAATTAGTGTCAATTATGTATTTACTATTGGACTTTTTAGTGTATTTACATCCCAAAGCATGAATTTCAGCATGAGCCATTGTAGCAGCATTACACAATAACCTGCCAGACAGTGGTGCTGGACTTAATTACTGCTCCTTGCTTGAGTCTATATCAAAGAAAAATTTATTTTATTTTAAGATCAGAATTTCACGTAACATGCCTCTGCTTTCAGCAAGCTCCACCCTGCACATGCTGATCCCATGCAGCTGTCAGGGTAGTGCTTAAATCTGTGGTTAATTCTAAATACCGATGTGAACAATTTCCATATTAAAGGAACACTCCATGCATAAAACTGGAATTTAATATATTATTTTAAGTATGTATTTGTGGTATGTATTGTTCTGTTGCATTGTATTGTATTGCTTACACTTCAGCTTTTTAACGTGTTGTTAACACTACTGTGCTCAACCAATCCAGACCTCTGAGTGAGACACATCACTCAGTCAGCCAGAATTTGTTCTCTAAGATGACGCATGGTGCATGCTATCAAATCGTATGCCTCTCCAAGACACAGAAGAGGGTTGTGGATAAAGGAGATTAGGAGAATTAGGAGAAGGATTAGGAGGAATAATTTTGGTCCAAGGAGTTCCATCTTTGCAGTGTACATTTCATCTCAGTTAAGTAACAAGCAAGTTGGTGTGCTACTAAGAATTTAAGAGCCTTGCTAGGTAGCTAATATGTCTAATTTAATAAAACTAACTCTCCTAAACTCTATATCAAGAAACTACCTAGCCAACCCTAGATATCTAAGTCAAGTTCATATGGAGGAGTTGCTCATAATGGAGATGTTTAACTAGCTAACATTGTTCGGCCTAAAAATTAGTCCGAAATGTTGACATCCTCGATGTTGTAATCATAAAACAGTACGTCTTGAATATTCCCACAAACAAGAGGTTTTCTATGTTTACAGTCACAGGAAAAAGAAAGTACACCTTCCTTCAATTCTATGTTTTTAATTAATCAGGACCTAAATAACAATTGTGTGGTCCTCACCAAATTCCGTAAACAAACAAATAGCCTCAGGTGACAACAAAAAAGACAACATATTACAATATGGTTTTTTTTTCCTTCCTTCAAAAAGTAAACCTACATTCATTAACCAAGTGGGGAAAAAATATGTACACCTTTCCTATTCCCACAGTCTTTAAGAGAGTAATTAGCAGAAATCAAGATACACTATGTTACCAAAATTATTCGGTCACCCATCCAAATGATCAGAATCAGGTGTCCTAATCACTTGGCCTGGCCACAGGTGTATAAAATCAAATCAATCATGGGCCGCTCTCAGGAGCTCAGTGAATTCCAGCGTGGAACTGTCATAGGATGCCACCTGTGCAACAAATCCAGTCG
>CM074977.1:21776834-21794449 GCA_037576825.1 Pangasius krempfi
GACGCTGGAAACCAGCACAGAGTTCTTGCACCATTCCGTGTTGATATATACACACACACCACCACCGCGAGTCTTACTGCACAGAGCTGCATTTCTGTCGGCTCGAAACGAGGCTAGCCTGTCTAGCTGGATGTCGGCGTCCGGAACTTTGTTGCTGAGCCACGTCTCCGTGAAAACAAGGACACAACAGTCTCTGAGCTCTCCCCATGTAGTCCACTGGAGTCGGATGTAGTCCAGTTTATTGTCCAGGGAACAGACATTTGATAGAAAAATGGACGGGAGAGCCGGCCGGCTAGGGTTAGCATTTAGCCTAGCGCGGACACCCGCCCACTTGCCGCGCTTCCGCTTCCTCGAGCACCGCTTCCGATGTCCTCTCTCCCGGTCACCGTCATCAGGCGACGCCGAGGACTGGGAGCCTGGTCTATGTAGCCGAGGTCGCAAAGTTTGTTAAATACATCATCATGCAGACTGGTTGCTGCATGATTTCTGTACTGTACTAGTGTCTGGCGGTCATATACATGAACACAGTTGTCTTTGGTGTTCATGTACATCGAAGGGTCGTGCTAAAAACGCTAAAAGCACCATTTTGGATCCAGAGAGGCTGCTGCAAGCTACTGCCGCGCCGCCATCTGGGAGTCATCTTGAAGCTGAACTAATGGATTTAGGTGTAGAGCAGATAGAACTTTTGGCAGAAAAGCTGGGTTAGGGTGCAGTATAACCCCTGAACCCCCTGGCATGAACCTACAGCAGTTTTGATGGACCAAGAGAGCCTGGAGTTCCCCAATCCTCTTGGCAGAGGTTACAGAAGGTTCCAGAAGGAAGGCTGTCTTTAGAGGTCCACAGATTCAAGAAGCTTGAAAGGGGGGGGTGCTGTAGTGCCATCAGGACTCGATTTAAATTCCTATATCTTTGCATATCTTTGTGTGCTGCACATCTTTCCCCTTATGGAACTGAGAAATCAGGCCACAGCAATGCTCTGATAGTTTGTGATCCCCCACTTCAGCAATCTTAACTGCTGCAGGAACAGGGTTGTTTCTGTAGGAACTGTAGGGTATCATGGGCTGTAGATATGAGGGGATTCACCTTGTGCTCCTTACACCAAGACTGAAAAGCCCTCCACCTTAAAGAATAGGCTGCCCTTGTTGATGTGTGAGTTCATTCCAGGGTCCTGACCACTCTATCTGGCAGTCCCATAGCTGTTAGTCCAGCCCTTTCAGGGGCCAGGCCCAGAGTTTGAGACCCTGAGGGAATTGGTGGAACAGCATGCTCTGTCTCCTGACTAGGAGGTGTCCCATGTCGTGGGATATTCCTCATACTCGGAATTTGTGCTCTTCATTTAACCCATCCAAGTTCACACACACACACCGTGAGCACACACCCAGAGCAGTGGGCAGCTTTTTTTGCTGCGGCGCCCGGGGAGCAGTTGGGAGTTCGGTGCCTTGCTCAAGGGTCTCACCTCAGTCATGGTACTGAGGGTGGAAGAGAGCACTGGTCATTCACTCCCCCCACCTACAATCCCTGCCAGACCTGAGACTTGAACCCATGATCTTCTAGGCTAGTCCGACTCTCTAACCATTAGGCCACGACTGCCCCCCAATTGCATTTCTGGAGTTCAAAATCAGACCCAGAAACTGAGTGAATTGAGATGGTTCCCGCCTGCCCTTCTTCATATTGAAACAAGGACCCAAGTGTTGGATATGCTCCAAAAGCACAGACACGTGCTGCTGGCCCTTTTTTTTTTTTTTTTTTTTTCTTTCTTTTTTCTTCCCCCTGGGCATAGACCAACCAATCTTCTAGATAATTCAGGACCCTGATACCTAGATGATGAAAAGGTGCATGGATTGCGTCCATACACCTTGTCAATGTCCCAGGGGCAGACGCAATGACGAAGGGGAGGACTCTGAATTCATAGGTCCCGTCCTCGAACTGAAACCTCAGAAAGCGCCAATGACCTTCTCAGATATGTATCTGGAAATGGTCATCTTTGAGATCAACAGTGGCAAACCAGTTGCCTTTGTTTATTGCCCGTCGTACCCTAACTGTCAGCATCTTGCATTTCAGGGACCAAATGTATTTGTTTAATTCCCTGAGGTCCAAGATTGGGCGTAGACCCTCATTTGGGTATGAGGAAATACTGAGTGAAAAATCCAGCCTGTCGGTCACCTTTACCCACCTCTCTGATGGCTCGTTTTAGAAGTCCAATAATCTCTGCTCACAACATTTCTCTGTATTGTGGGTCTACTACTGTAGACCACAATGGACCCCTTGTGAGAGGAGGTACCCAGGAAAACTGCAACCGATACCCCTGAGTCATAGTTGAAAGGACCCAGGGGCTTGGCCTCAGGGTTGCCCAAGCTACAGCTCTTGCTGATGGGGAGCCAAGGCAGCCCGAGTCCAGAACACTGTCAGAAGCGAGGTGGTGGGTGCACTTGGCCCCTCCCACCCTCTCTCTTCCTGCACGGTCACTGAGCCTTTCACCTCTGAGCTGACTCAAGCTGAGATCTCAGGTCTCCAGAACCCAACTGGACTGGCAAATCCCCGAGCCTGGGACTGTTTAGGCCTATAGCTGCTTCTACCCTGACCAAGGGTGCTTGAGAGGTCCTTGGCATAGCGACGCTGCCATGGCTTTTCCTGCTGCCTCCGCCCTTTACATATAGTATATGTAACATAGTGGAGAGAGAGTCTCAATACAATAGAGAACAAAGTACAAAGTAGAGCAAAACAAAAATTGTTTATTTGGCACTTATACTAGTGTTTCGTCTAATAAGTAAATAAGATTTTTTTTTTATAATCTATGAGTATGTGTGTATTCTATTGTTCCAATTACATTTTGGCACTCTGCAGTGGTGTGAAAATTCATATTTTTTTCTGTCTTTTCTGCTGCCGCTTTTGGAAATGCAATATACTGTATTGTGGCATGAGCGATAAGAATGAAGGTAAGACATTTAAGTATTCAATTAATACTGAGATCAAGTGAAATCAACTGAAGATCCAATCCTCATTCTCAGCATAGAGTTTACAGGGGTCCCTTAAAACATGTGCCTCCCACTGCAAAACTGTGTGAACAAACTCTTCAAACAAGGCATAATCCCAGTCAATCTTTAGATGTGCCTTTTTTAATTGTTTGCCGGTTGTTTCTTCCCTGCATAGGTGTTTAAATATACTGTTTCTTTCATTTTTTTCATTTGTACTGTGTTTAACAGAAACGTGGATTAAACCAAATGAGTATGTAGACTTAAATGAAGCTAGTCTGCCCGGATACAGTTATATACATCAGCCCCGTCTAACTGGCAGAGGAGGAGGTGTTAGTTATCTATAGTGATATCTATAGGCATCACCCAAAAACCTAGTCATAAATTCAACACATTTGAAGTTCTTTATACCAACATAATATACATAGCCGCAAAAAATAAGTCTACCCAGTCGATTTCACTAATTATTATTTACAGACCCCCAGGGCCATATTCTGAATTCCTTTGTGAATTTGCAGATTTCCCCTCTAACCTGGTTGTTTCTTTAGACAAAGCATTAATTGCTGGAGGCTTTAATATTCATTTTGATAACCCAGAAGACCCTCTGAGAACAGCAGTTGTGTCCATTCTAGATTCAGTAGGGGTTAGTCAGAACGTAATAGGACCCACTCATAGGGTGGTCACATTCTTGATTTAACACTAACATTCAGATTAAATATAGAAAATATAGTAACATTTCCACAGTTTGAAGCTATCTCAGATCATTTTCTCACCTAATTTAAAATGTGTCTTAATCATAATATATGCACCTTGCCATGCTACCACATCAAATGTACATTCACATCAGCAACTGCACAGATCTCTGTAATCTCCCAGATTTATTAACCATGATTGGATCATGATGCTTAGAATCAACGTTCTGCTACACGCTAGAGAGGTAGCTCCACTTAAAAATCAGTAGAGAGAAAAAGCTAGCACCCTGGTATAATGATCACACACACACACCTTAAAACAGACCACTCAAAAATTAAAATGTAAATGATGTCAAACTAAATTGGTATTATTTCAGACAACATGGAAGGAGAGCCTTCTGAGCTATAGAAATGCTCTTAGTGCTGCTAGATCAATGCATCTCCACCCTAATTGAAGATAACTAAAATAATCCTAGATTCTTATTTAATACTGTAGCAAAATTGACTAGGAATAAGACTACAACAGAAACATGCACACAATCATTATATAGCAGTATGACTTTATGAATTTTTTTCAGTGGTAAAATTTAAAATATCAGGCAAAAAATTCAGACTATTAATTTAAAACCATCCCTGTAGATAATAATATAATAATATCAGATCAATGATTAGAATGTTTTACTCCCCTTTGAGAGACCGAACTAATTTCACTAATTTCCTCATCAAAATAATCAGCCTGTATGCGAGATCCCTCACCTACATGTTTTCTCAAACAGATAATTCCAGAAGCAATCAAACCTCTTCTAAAAATAATAAATTCTTTCCTTAGCACTGGCTATGTATGTAAATCTTTAAAACAAGCAGTTATCAAACCCCTGATTAGAAAACCTGACCTCAACCCCTGTCAATTGTCCAACTATAGGCCAATATCAAACCTCCCCTTTATATCCAAGATCCTAGAAAATGTTGTAGCAAAGGACTAATGCTCTACATAGGAATAACATTCATGAAATGCATCAGTCAGGATTTAGGCCTCATCATGGCACAGAGACAGCGCTGGTTAAAGTGGTAAGTGACCTACTACTGGCCTCTGTTCAGGGTTGTGTCTCCTTGCTTGTGTTGCTTGACCTTAGTTCAGCTTTTGCTACCATTGACCATGCTATTCTCCTAGATAGACTAGAAAATGTGGTTGGCATTAAAGGACTGGCTCTGGTCTTATTTGACTGATCGTTATCAGTTTGTAGATGTAAATGGTGACTTTTCTGTGCATACTAAGGTAAAGTTTGGTGTTCTGCAAGGCCCTGTTTTCCACTGCTCTTTTCTTTATGTATGCTATCTCTGGGCATTATTATTCATAAACATGGTACTAGCTTCCACTGTTATGCTGATGACACACAGTAGTTCAGCAAAGCCAGATGACAGACACCAGCTTAATAAAGTTGAGGAATGTGTAAAGGACATTAGAAACTGGATGTTTATTAACTTCTTTTTACTTAATTCTGTAGTACAAGACAGAAGTACTTGTACTAGGACCACATGCAGCTAGAAGTAACCTTTTTGATTAAATAATAACTATGGATGGCCTTTCTGTTTCATTATGTGCAGCAATAAAAGATTATCATGTAGATAATATTACTAGGATAGCTTTCTTTTCATCTCAGAAATATTGGTAAGATAAAAATATAATGTCAGTACACAATGCAGAAAAAGTTTGTTCATGTTTTTGTTACCTCCAGGTTGGATTATTGTAATGCCTTGCTTTCTGGATGTTCCTGTAGATGCCTAAATAAGCTCCAGTTAGTCCAGAATGCTGCAGTGACAGTCCTTGCTAGAACCAGAAGATATGACCACATCACCCCTATCTTATCCACACCGCATTGGCTCCCAGTCAAATTTTGTTTTGATTATAAAATACTACTATTGATCTTTCTCACGCCGCAGTACCTGAGTGAACTTTTGGTCTTTAATGATGCGCCATGCCTACTTCGATCAAAAGGTACAGGCTATTTATTGGTACCTAAAATAGTGAAGGCTACAGCAGGCAGTAGAGCTTTCTCTAACAAAACCCCACAGTTATGGAACAGCCTTGCAATTAGTGTTCAGGGCTCAGACACAGTCTCAGTGTTTAAGTCTAGGCTAGAAACATTTGTTTAGTCAAGCTTTTTCTGAATAGTTTCTTTCTTAGGTAAAGGAGCAGGCCTGGGGGTTCAAAAGCATAGAGTGTTGTGGTGAACTGGGATGTTTGGATGGCCGCTTTATGTCCCAGGGTGCCCTCATGTCTGTGTTACCTTCTGGCTCTCCCTTTTAATTATGCTGACACAGCTAGTCTTGCCGGAGACCCTGCTTGCGCTCTGCACACAAAATACATTGTCTTTAACCATTACTGGACAAAAGCTTACCTAACAATCTCCTCCTTTCCCTTTCTCTCTCTTTCTCTCTCTCTCTCTCTCTCTCTCTCTCTCTCTCTCTCTCTCTCTCTCTCTCGCTCTCTTGCTCTGTCGAGTTACACATGCTACTCCTGAGATACCAATGATCCTGACCCCTTCTGCTCTCTGGGCCTGCCTGATCCATCCTGATGACCTAATTCTGGTTGGAGTTCTCATCGGTTGAGATCGCTCACTGCTGCTGGGGTGGCCCCACATGGGTGGCCTGAAGATCATTGGGGAGCAAGTGGTGCCACTTGGGGGCCATGGAGATGGCTTGGGGATCTCATATGGGGAGTTGTACTGTGATGGCTTGGGACTGCGATTGCTGTGGTGGCTTTGGGGCTGCGGTGGCCTCAAGCAGTTTTGCACTCAGGTCTTCATCAGTGGACAGTGGATAGGTTCAGTGAACAGGACTTCATGTGAAAACTGTAATGAATTTGCTGGTTGCACAATTACAATATTTGTCCATCACAGTTATAGAAGGGATTTATTAAAAATTGCACTATCCATTGTCATTATCATTCCCTTCTGAGTCTGGTTCCTTTCAAAGTTTCTTCCTCATATCGTCTCAGGGAGTTTTTCCTTGCCACCATCGCCTCTGGCTTGCTTATTAGGGATAAATTCCCATATTTACTATTTAGTTTGATTTAATTCAAGTTGAATGTATTTATTTCTGTAAAGCTGCTTTGTGACAATGTCCATTGTTAAAAGTGCTGTACAAATAAAATTAAATTGAATTGAACGGAATCTGATTTTACTTTATAATACATCTTGTGTGACCTGTCTGCACCGTTTTGTGAGCACCGAAATCAGTAATTACTCTCACTTATGCTGATATAACTGACAGTAAGTGGGCTGGAAGTTTACCTGCTATTGTACTTTTGTACCACTGTGGGTTCCTGCATACATACCCATATATGTAATTTATGCACAACAGTATGGTTATGCACAGTAGATAAATGAGACCGCAGGTGAGCGTGATGAACTCTCTTTAGTCCTCCATATTTTAATCAGTTCAGGTTAGCATTTTGTCATAATGCTGATGTAAATTGCATTCTTTATGGATGTAGCACTTTTTTTTTTTTTTTTTACAGTCTGTCGACTTTTTCCCACCCCTGTTGAAACTATCTTCACTTTTTTTTATAGGTAGCTACACTGACATTTGAAAATAAAAATGAAAATTCTAGGTGTTAATGCTGTTGCACACACAGATAGATAGAACTTGTGAATTTGGGTTCATTATATTGTGTTAATTCTGCTTTAATGTGAATATTATGAGTATTGCTGTAATGCAGGCTGTTTCAGAATTGTTTTGTGTGAGTTTGTGTGGGTTAAATTAGTCTGACACACACTGAACACACACTAATGTACACTGAACAGCCATAACATTAAAACCACCTTCCTAATATTGTGTAGGACCCCTTATGCCACCAGCTCGAGGCATGGACTCCATAATACCGCTGAAGGTATGCTGTGGTATCTGGCACCAAGACATTAGCAGTAGATCCTTTAAGTCCTGTAAGTTGCAAGATGGGGCCTCCATGGATCTGACCTTCTTGTCCAGCACATCCCACAGATGCTCAGTCGGATTGAGATCTGGGGAAATTGGAGGCCAGGTCAACAAGAATACTTTGCCATGTTCCTCAATCTATTCCTGAACGATTTTTGCAGTGTGGCAGGGTGCATTATCCTGCTGAAAGAGGCCACTGTCATTAGGGAATACCATTGCCATGAAGCACTGTACTTGGTCTGCAACAATGTTTAGGTAGGTGGTACATGTCAAAAGTAACATCCACATGAATGCCAGGACCCAAGGTTTCCCAGCAGAACATTACCCTGCCTCCACCAGCTTGTCTTCTTCCCATACAGCATCCTGGTGCCATTTCTTGCCCTAGTATGTGACACACATGCACCCAGCCATCCACATGATGCAAAAGACAACATGATTCAACACACCAGGCCACATTCTTCCATTGCTCTATGGTCCAGTTCTGATGCTCACGTGCCCATTATAGGCTCTTTCAGTGGTGGACAAGGCTCTGCATGGGCACTCTGACTGGTCTGCAGCTATGCAGCCCCATACACAGCAAGGTGCAATGCACTGTGTGTACTGACACCTTTCTATCATAGCCAGCATTAACTTTTTCAGCAGTTTGTGCTACAGTAGCTCTTCTGTGGGATCAGACCAAACAGGCTAGCCTTTGCTCCCCATGCTCATCAATGAGCCTTGGGAGCCCATGACCCTGTCCCCAGTTCACCAGTTGTCCTTCCTTGGACCGCTTTTGGCAGGTACTAACCTCTGCATACCAGGAACACCCGACAAGACCTGCCATTTTAGAGATGTTCTGGCCCAGTTGTCTAGCCATCACAATTTGGCCATTGTCAAAGTCGCTCAGATCCTTATGCTTGCCGATTTTTCCTGCTTCCAGCACATCAACTTTGAGAAATGACTGTTCACTTGCTGCCTAATGTATCCCACCCCTTGATATGTGCCATTATAACAAGATAAAGTTATTCACTTCACCTGTCAGTGGTTTTATTGTTATGGCTATGATATGACTATATTTTGTTTTTGTTCTCATTTTGATATTAATTTTCTTGTGATCTTGTGACATTTACCAGAATTCTCATTTTAAGAATTTATTAGCATCCAACAAACACATCCACACATCTGCTTATTGCCTATGGTGTACTGTATTCCTTTGGCACAACAGGTTAATGGCAGTGGAGGAGGAGCTGAAGAGAGACCATGCGGAGATGCAGGCGGTTATAGACGCAAAGCAGAAGATCATAGATGCACAGGTACAACAAGGCCAGATCACAACTCGCAAAACACTTGTCATCAGTTTCTGCAGCTTCTGTGTATTCTGTGTTCTTAAATATTAATGTTACAATCCTAAATCCTGGCTATGTGAATAAAAGCTGTGTAACCTGTGGATTAGTGTGGTAAAGGCAGGAGCAGTGTGTTCATCTGTGGCCTGAGAGAGGCTGCTGACTGGTTTGTTGTAACTGTGTCCCACTGAACTGCAGGTCTCTAAAGGAGCTGAGGTTATACAAGCAGGCAAGTATGAGCAGTGCATCACACTCTGGAGCTGCTGCAGGCAGCTATGCTTGAGTGAGCGCCACCCAAAACCCAACACCCATGCTTGGCTACAACTTCACGTTTTTGTTTTCAGGTTTTAACTCCTGAGTGCAAAAGTAAGAATGTACAGTACAGTTTTTCTGCATTGAGAAAAAATAGGGAAGCAGTATGGTGACAGATTTAAAAAGACTTCAGTTGTCAGTTCAATAATAATTCAGTTCAGTTTTATTTGAATAGTGCTTTTAACAATGGACATTGTCATAAAGCAGCTTTACAGAAATATATAAATTCCAGATATAAATTTTAAATTAATAAATTTATCTCTATTGAGCAAGCCAGAGGTGACGGTGACAATGAAAAACTCCCTTAGATTATATGAGGAAGAAACCTTGAGAGGAACCAGACTCAAAAGGGAACCCATCCTCATCTGGTGGCACCGCATAGTGCATTTGTAAATAATTTCCCTTACATAACTATACAGTCAGAAAGTGCAATTGTGTAACCAGGAACTTATGAGCTTATGAGAAACTTATGAATATGAGCATTAGAGTCATTTCTCAATTCATTATAGTTTTAACTTCAAGTCTTTTTTGTTGAAGTTATCAACTGTTGATAATTTCTGATGGAGACTTGAGAGCAAAATTGTTCATAGCAATTGCAGTCCTAAGGCTGTCCAAGGAAGAACATCCACAGAACATGTTTATGCTTTTTATGTGGTATCATGTAATCAGTATTAGATCAGTAATCTGGTCTTTAGGCTGTCCATTTGGGGCCATCCTCAGAAGAAGTGAATGATTCACAGGTGATGAGAACTCCAACCAGAAGTAGGGCATCAGGATAGATTAGGCAGATACAGAGAGTAACACGTGTAGTGAGAGAGAGAGAGAGAGAGAGAGAGAGAGAGAGAGAGAAAATACAGAATTGTCTGAATTAAGTTGAAGGAAGTTACTAAGAGTCCAATATCTAATGTCTAAGACCTGAGCCTGGAGAGGGCTGCTCCCTTAACTCCAACATTTTCTAGCCTATCAAGTAGAATAGTATGATCAGTGGTGTCAAAAGCTGCACTAAAGTCAAGCAGCACAAGCAAGGAGACACAACCCTAATCAGAGAAGGGGAGAACATCTAATCACTGATCTGGTATGGTTATATTGTTTATCTAAATTGTTAGTTATTTGTCTTGCTTTAAATTAATAGTTTGAACTGTTGCCTGAAACTTTCAATTTTGTCATTGAAAAACGTCATGAAGTCATCGCTACTACATATTGATGGTGTGCGTGCTTCTGTCATGGTCTTATTCCTAGTTAATTTTGCTGCAGTATTAAGTATCTAGGATTATTTTTTTATCTTCTATTTTGGGGGAGAGAGATGTTGATCTAGCAGCACTAAAAGCTTTTCTATAGCTCAGGAGATCACTCTGGTGAAATGGACTGAGTAATGAAGGCTCAAGAGAAAACAAGTGTGGCCAGTCACTACTCCTTGCCAATAATGTGAGATCCTGATGTTCTTTTGTGGTTTTGGGTGCTTTACCATCCAGTTCATTGTATTAGTGCTCATTTTATGACAGTCTGACAATGTTTAAGTAGTAAATGGAAGAGTTCGCTTAGCATAGCTGAGAGGGGACATGGTTTTCAGGGATTATTTTCTTATTGAACTAGGCTTATTCTATTAATTATTCTTACTCTGTCTGAGTATTGATGCATACTTAGTTGTAACTATTTGATTGTGAATCATATATCCTAATAGAATGCTGATATTGAGGAATGTATGTTGAATGGGGTGCTCTTAGAAGCTGGTTTTCCTGAGCTTGAGCTTTGGCTGCTTTCCCAGAGTACCCCCATCCTGCCTCTCCCACCCCCTTCAGCCCAGTTTTCTGTAATTTGCAATGAATCCTTGATCTTGTTCTTCATATTTATTTCTTTTTTCTGTTTAATTTTTATGTTTTTGTATGTTTACACATTATGTTTAGATCCCTTGCACTGAGTTCACTACAATTGGTATTCATACTTTGTGGCATTCTCACAAAGCACCTCTTGCTTTGTGCTGGACTGAGAGATTTTCTTTCAGTTGTTTTTCTGTCGTTAAAATACATTTGTTTTTAGAATACAGTTCTTTTAGTAAATGCAGCAAGGCTGTGGCCAAACACTACTCCTTGCCATTCCAGTCAGTATTTAGCCTATTGATTTTGTGATTAAAAGAAATGTGTACAAAACATTTACTTTCCCAGTCTTGTGTCTGTAGGGACTGACATGTCTGTGTCTCTGTCTGTGTGTTTTGCAGGAAAAGCGGATCAGCTCCCTTGATGCAGCTAACTCACGCCTCATGAGCGCCCTCACTCAGGTCAAAGAGCGCTACAGCATGCACAACCTTCGCAATGGCCTCTCGCCCACTAACCCCACCAAGCTCTCCATCACTGAGAATGGAGAGTTCAAGAACAGCAGCTGCTGAGCAGGCCACTTGCACCTGTCGAATTGTGCTAACCAATGCCCAGACACGGGATCACTGGCACCAGTTAGACTTTGGACTAAGTGTCTGTGCCAGTGTCAGTGGCGATGTTCTCTGACTACTACATGATATCTTATGCAAGGAATGTGTATAGATTGTATCTTGCATTGGGCTTGTACAGAAAGGAGTAAATCAGTTTAGAGATGTACTGCATCGGTGATTTTGTTTTAAATACTGATAACTGATACTGATACATGAGGCTTTAGATTGCAGTCTAAAATATTTTTAAATATTGTTAAACTAAGATATGATATATTGAGGATATGTACATATCAGATAATGGAACTGTTTTGAAAGAAGATGCCATGAAAGCACATAGAAGAAGTTTGTAGCTCTTACTAATGTTGGCAAACAAACAGAAGGCAGTTTTATGCACTCAGTTTTATAACTCAAGTTTTCTATGTTTTTGATCTCCAATTTCAACTGTTTTATTTGATCTCAGTTTTTTGTTTTCTTTTGTTGTTGTTTTGCTTTACCTGATTTAAGGTCAAGTCCAGCAGACAAACTGGCTGGCTGCTTTGAAATCATATCAGCTTTACACTATTGAAACAAGAAAAGTCACCAATAATTTGTAACTGAAAATAAGAATTTATCAAAAAAAATTTCATGCTACACTACATAGCTAAAAGTTTGGACACCTGACCCATATGTGCAGTGTGAACATCACATGAGGTCAGGCCTTTGAGTAGGCCACTCGAGTTCTCTTCCAACCGTGGTAAACCATGTCTTCATGGACTTTGCTTTGTGCACAAGGGCATTGTCATGCTGCAACATGTTTGGGCATCTTGGATCCAATTGGAAATTGTAATGCTACAGTATACAAAGACAGTCTATATAATTATGCGCTTCCAGCTTTGTGGCAACAGTTTAAGGAACACCTACATATGGGTGTGATGGTCAGGTGTTCACATACTTTTGACCATATAGTGTATTAAGTATGTTTTCAGCTTTACCACTCTTACAGCCTAGAGAGTTGATCTAGCACCTGTGTCTCCCATTCATAACCTAATAAATCCATTGTCAGACCTAACTAATCCAAAGTACTTCATGCTGATTTATGCAGTGGTTCAGACAGAAATCCTTTTCAAATCCCTGCTCTTTTATAATCTTGTTTGCCAAAGACTACTGTTAAACCACACTGTTTTGCCAAATTGGCCTCACTCTGATTTAAACAATATTTTGTGGCACAGAGACGCTGAATGCATTTTTGCCATTGTCACTGTTCTGTAACATTATGACAAGATTGTGAGGAATAAAGATGGTTGAAACTCGATTTTAGCCTTTCTATTTTAAATTGAGTTTGAATTATAAATGAGTTTAAAAAAAAAAAAAACTGTGGCAGATGCCCTGTGGACCATTGAATTCCCTCCTTATTTCAAGTTGGTCAGGTCAAAATTATCTCTGTGGAAACACAGAAGAACACAATTCTTTGTTAAAATAGCATACAGTTAGATGGGTCAGTTCTGATCGCAAATTGAGTGTACAGGCATTCCACCAACCCTGCTATTTAATTATCATTGCCTATTTTCTGAGTTTATTACATAATTTCATATCAAAACTAAAATATGCCATACCTTTTTCAGTTTGTTTTTCAGTGCTGGTTAAATTCTTTCCGATTTGTTTATTTTAGTATTTTATGTTGTGTCCTTTCAGCATATTTCTTGCTGCATATGCTCAGTCAGAACTGTGTGGTACAGTTTGCAAAACTGAGCACTGCATAGGCATTTATAAAGTGTACATTAAACGTGGCCTCAGTGTAAAATTAACAAAGATCTCATTGTAGCTCACATGACTACCTGTAGGTAAAGTTAGAAAACGGTTCTAGTCAAGTTAAGTGGGTCAAGTGGTCAAGTGTTATTCCTCTACATAGATTATAAGCAACGGAACAAAATGTTTCTCCCGGACCATGGTGCAACTTATAATACACGCACAATAAACATTACAATGAGACAAAATCTATATATGCTTACATGATACCATTTATTTCAGTAAAAATAAGTGATTGTAAAAGACAAACCTATTGGACCAATTTTTTTTACCTCCACTGAAACTGTTCATTTTGTATGATTCTGGGTTACTTCTTTCCTGGGACTTTTGATAACCGTAGCCTACTGAATGACTTCATTTATAGGTTTGAAACACATAATTTGTGTCTAATTAGGCTAAATGTGTTTTTTTTTTTCTTTTACTTTCGTTAGGTTATTCTTACTGTTCCTGTTAATATTTCAGTAAAATTCATTATCACTTTGCACAGGCTGTTTTAGTACCAGAAGGGTCTCATCCTTGTCAGCAACATGAAACAGCTTTATATTGTGAACAAAATGTTAATGTATTACAGCTTCCCCCAGGGGGCAAATAATGAGTGTGGTATCCAAGGGTCATAAGTGGTAAAAAGGCTCTGCCAGAAGGTAGGGTTTGCTTGCTTGTTTGTTTGTTTGTTTGTTTCTAGGGTGTAACACCAAAATGGGGCTGCTGGAAAAAGAAGTAATTCATTCACAAATTATAACAAATAGCAATTTGTAGAACATAACCTTATTCAACTTATGAACCGGATGCCCTGTGGACCTTTCTGGAAATCATTCTATTCTATTCTTATCTAATGTCTGAGTAAGCACACAGCACTATATGACCAAATGCATGTGCACACCTGACCATCATACCCATATGTGCTTGTTGAACATCCCATTCCAAAGTTGGCCCTGCCTCTGCTGCTATAACTGGCTCCACTCTTCTGGGAGGTCCTTCCACCAGATGTTGGAATGTTGCTGCAGGAATTCACATTCAAGTACAAGAGCATTTGTGAATTCAGGCACTGATGGTGGGTGAGGAGTGTCCCAATTCATTACAAAGGTGTTCAGTGGGGTTGAAGTTGAGTTCTTTCACACCAAACTTAGCAAACCATGTCTTTATGGACCTCACTTTGTGCACAGTGGCATTGTCATGCTGGAATAGGTTTGCCCCCCTTAGTTCCAGTGAAGGGAAATCTTAAAGCTACAGCATACAGAGACTTTCTAGACAATTGTGCGCTTTCAACTTTGTGGCAAAGGTTTGGGGAAATCTCACATATGGGTGTGATGGTCAGGTTCCCACATACTTTTGGCCATATAGTGTGTTTCAAAACAACATCTTTTCCCAAATCACAAAATTTATTTGGCTACAGTTGACAACAATAGCCAGCAAATAATAATCATCATGATCATCATCATAATATCTGAGTATTGCAGCTATATACTGCAAATCAGAAATGTGCACCACTGTTAACTTTTTTCCCCAAAAAGACTGAAAAAAGGAAAGAAAAATATGTCCACCTTTTCTGTCATACCCTAGTTAGTTTCAAGTATTTTTGTGAGGTTTTTGAATTGTAGTAGGGGTGGTAATTTTTGGGAATAAAAATTGCATCTCACTTCTACTCAAGAAAGAAATTCAAGCCTAAAACTGAGCATTTGTCAATATGTTCAATGTTGACAACTGTTCAATGTTGAACTGTACATCTTTCTGTCACAACTATGCCTGAAGGACATTGCTGTAAGGTGTCTTAAATATCAAGTTAAATGCCATTTCAAAATGGTGCAAAGAAAATGGGCAGTACAAGATATTTTGAATGGCATTTTAGGGATTTCCCCAGCATATGTGGCACTGAAACATAACAACTTGCTACTAGGCTACAGTTTCTGCAGAACAATTTCCAGATTTGAGCAAGAACAGACTTCATGAGAACATCTATAAATATTCAGCCCAAATCTACATACTTCATCTGGGTTGTGGAGATTGTGGGGGGAAAAATGTTAAACAGTTCTTTAGCAGATTAAAAGAAAATACACAAAAACATAAACCTTTGTATGTGACTATGTATTAGTGAGATATTCAAGCACCATGAACATCACTGCCGATCCTTTTAAGATAATAATCTGGCATTCTCTGCTATTGATACTGCTATTGGTTTAATCAAACAATCAATTGTCCAGTATATAGCTGTATAATCCTCAACTTTCTTCAAATAATTTTTGCATCTCAGTGAGAAGTGTAACATAAGGGGCTTTTAACAAAATTCAGTTCTCACTCACTAGGAACTGCCACTTTAAGAAGCTGAACAAGTAACATTGCTCAGCAACCAGCATAACCTTTTCTGTGTAATGTGTAGATGTGTAGCAGGCTAGTTTAATAAAGAGTTTACCTTCTCTGAAGGTAAGAATGCCTGAAAAGGATGCCATGCTGTGCCTTTCCCCCCATCACTGGTACACTGTACACTGTAATAACATGAAATATCTTTCCATTTCTCTTAACATTGGAACACACTGTCAGCTTTGGAGATCGGACTCATCCAAGAGTTGAAGAACAGAACTGCAGTTTATTGAGGAATGTGTGGTGCCACTCAAAAACAAAATCATTTTTAACTGTAATAAAAAATGCTTAACAGAATTATGGCTGTGTACTGTTGTTCTTATTATGTGTCCCTGGTGATCTAGAGGTTACGGACACCATGCTCTCACTGCTGCAGCCTGGGTTTGAGTCCTGGGCAGGGAACCAACCCAGCCACTAGGAGTGTACTCTTGTCCTAAGCCTGGATAAAATAGGAGGGGTGTGTCAGGAAGGGCACCTGGTGTAAAACCTGCCAACAACTGTTGTTTACATTATCTTTAATCATAATAATTAGCATAGGTGTGGTTTCCTTTTATCTGTCAAAATATGAAGGATTTTGCTGTAGTTTTGTGTATGAATGAAATTATAATTAGATTTTTATTTATAATGAATAAAAATCTGATTAGGAGCCAGCCATTATGGCTATTTCTTCTTAAATAATTTTAAATATCACCACAGCCAAAGATTAATCTGACAGACTGTAATAATTGATATCCTAATAGATGTAAAATAATTATACCCTACTGAAAAAAACAGCTAAGAAGGTTTGCTGCTTTAGCTGGTCTACCAGCCTGGTCTAGCTAGTGTTAGGGTGGTGTAGTTGGTTGGCCAGTTTGTCTCCCAGCTTGACCAGCCCGCTCCAGTCTAGAAGCATTTGTATCATGTTCCAATGGTATGTTCAGGAAAAATAATAGCAAAAATAATAATTAAAAAAATTACATTATAAAGTAGAATGTGTGCATGGCATGTGTAGCATTTTTTTTCCTCAGAGCATATAGTGTAGTACTTGTGATTGGAAAGACAGTGGAAAGACACCAGCATTGCTGGAGAGCTTTCCAACTCACGGTCCATGTACCCTACTATCAAAAGCAAGGTTGTCAAAATCATGATCACTGTATATATCATATACACATTTAGTTAGATATTTATTTAATTTTGGCTGAAACAACATTCCGTAAAAAGCTTACATGACCACTATGTAAAAGGCAATGCAGCATCAACATTATTGTTAAAAAAAAAAAAAAAGTGTGCAAGAACTTATCTACACTTTCACGGCATCAGGTCCAACAGGCTTCAGAAATATAGTACATTCTACAAGTACAAAACCTCGGAAATGAAAGTAGCTAAATTTTACCAGAATTGGGTCACTAACAAAGGAAAATTAAGTCCTGAGTGTTAATTGGCTCCAGTTTTCAAGATACAGCTTCAGGTTAAAAATTGCATCAAAATAATTAAAAATTAGAAGGGAGGTGTGCGATTATGCTCCATAACTTTTCTGCAAAATGTGATATAGCAATGAGCATGGTGCCACACCAATAATTATAAATTTATCTTGTTATTGATACCAATAACATAACTTTCCATTCATTTATTGTTTTTTTTTTTTTCAACATTTTGTCCTGGCCCAACTTTTGTCCTGATCCCCTATTTTGCATCCAAAATATAGGTGGTATGTCTTTTTTACCACTGCCGTCATAATGCACTTTTGAGATGCTCTTTTTAGGATCAAAGTCATCCTACACACCACCATCCTATGCTGTCTGGCTACATTCTCTCCCACTACCACTTTACAGTCACTAAT
>CM074977.1:21800351-21814452 GCA_037576825.1 Pangasius krempfi
CCCTCCAGACCTGCCCCTGTACCTAAGAAAAAACTATTCACAAAAGGCTTGACTAAACAAATATGTTTTCAGCCTAGTCTTAAACAATAGACTTAGTCAATGGGTTCTTGGGACTGAGAAGGGGTGTCTGGGGTGTCTGGGGAACTCAAGAAGATACAAGTGGCATGACAGGTAGGTCCCCAATCAAGAATAGAACTAGTGGACCAGTCGATGTGTGGGCAGCACCTCTCCCTCATATGACGGTCATGTTCAGCATGTGATAACCTAGTGCCTCCCAAATGCATTGGCTCTGTGATTTTGTGAGAAGCTTGAGGCCTGAGGAGTGCAGGAGAAGGTGTGCTGTGGCCTCTGAAAGTCCATTCTGGAAACACACAATGAGGGCCTCTTGGTCCCAGCTGCTAGTTGCTGCAACAGTCTGGAACTGGATGGCATAGTCTGCCACACTATGTTTACCTTGTTGGATGGACAACAGTCTTTTTATAGGCTTCCCAACCTTGTAGGGGGTGGTTGAAGACCTGTCTGAATTCCTCCACAAAGGCTGAGTAGCTGGTACAGAAGGAACTGTGGGATTCCCAGCTGGCTGTGGCCCATGACAAGGCTCTCCTGGAGAGGAGAGTGATTATGTAAGCAATTTTGGCCCTCTCTGAGGGGAATGAAGAAGGTTGTAACTCAAAGGTGAGATCACAGTGAGTCAGGAAGCCATTGCAAGTGCTTAGGTTTTCAGAGAGCTGTTGAGGAGGAGGAAGTTGGGGTTTGGTCAATGGGGTTGTATTAGGAGGGACTGGCTGGGTTGCTTGAACTGGAGTTGTTGAAGGAGGAGCTGGCAGTTGCTGAAATCTCTCTTGGAGGGAGGTGAGTATGTCAGACACAGCAACCCATCATGTTTAACCATCAATGTCTCATGTTGCACTAATGCAGCCCCCTGATGAGCCAATATGTCACGTAGGTCTCGTATGCTGGCTAATTCTGCTGGGTCCATGTCTGTCAGGACTCGAGCTCAGGTCTCCAGGGTAAGAGACCGATGCTCCACCCTTGCGCCACATGGGCTCGGGGGCTAGGGGGAGCACTAGCACGGTTGTGGACCCAAATGCAGAAACCCCGAACACAGTTCAGGGTAAAATGTTGGAAGCTTTATTTTAAAAAGGTGATCTTCGAAATGGCCCCAGTACCAGCCCCAATGTGCCCACATGCTGTGGAGTCCATTACTAGAGTGTTCACCTCTTCTGATGTACTAGTTTTCTCCTGTTGCTTTGTCTTTTGTTTCATTTGCTCAATATGAAGGACACTGGGGTGTTGTTTGGATCACATTGTAGACAAAGACATACCTGTGCAATGTTTGCTTATTATCTTATTATCTTATCTCTTCTAGGCATACACAACCAAAATAGATTCCCTTCTCCTTCAGGAACTTTATTTTGTCCCTGTGTTTTTTTGTTCCTGAATGAATCACAATGCTCCAATGTGTGATTGCCATTACATAGGGAGCAAGTGGCTTCACTGTTATTACTCTTTAGTTGAGTGGGCTGAGAGAAAGTAGTACAGACACTATTTGCAAAGCTGCTTCCATTGGATTTGAGCTTGGCTTTATTGGGCATCTTTTCTTTAGCTTTGGCAGGCCTATCCTGAATGTCCCCATATGAATGTCCCCATCTGAGGCAATCTTCATTTGTCTGTCAAGGAATGCAACAAGATCTATGAATTGAGGTCTACTCTTTTGCCTCCCCTGGAATTCGTACACATAGCACCACCATCTTTCCTTATGCTTGTAAGGAAGTTTCATAATTAAGATTTTCATGTTTGATGACAAGTTGATTTCGTGTAAGTATCTCATCTCTTCCATTGCATTCCTCAAGAATATTGCGAGGGCTTGTAATGCTTTTTCCTCAGCCTTAATTACAGGCCATTGTAATGCTTTCTTCATGTAAGCAGAACAAATTTTGAATTCCTATGTTTTTGCCCTCTCATAACCTGTCTGGGCTCATGTGAAGACAGCTCCTGATGAGATCTCTAGGGAGGCCACTAGTGTACTGCTCTAAGAAGTACAGCCTATCTGCACTGCTATCAGTCTTAACCTCAACTGCGTGTTAAAAGGCTCTAATAAATGGCCTGTACAACAAAACATCACCATTGAAGACAGGGACTTCTCTTTGTGGTAGATATGTGGTAATATTTATAGATATTATCTATAAAGCCCACATTGTTTTCAGAGCATCACCTGGACATCCAGCATTTCAGCTACCATAACCTGTTGTATGCTACATCGTCCCGTTGCATTGTGATGGGGCCAGAGCAATAACTAACTTTGAAAACCTGTGCTTGCCTAAAACCCCTATGTCTGGCGCCCTGGCTCCTGGTATAAACCTAACTAAAGCTGCTTGTGCCCCTAAAGGCCTAGCTAATTTCACGTGCTGCAAGATGGAGTCTCCTATAACCAGAGCTCTTTCAGGTTTCTCAGCAGGCCCTTCGCTGAGGAGTGCAAACCTGTTAGATACGTGAAGCAGAGAGGAGTGGTGCTCTCATGGGCGATCCTTAGCGTTAGCTTTGACTTTGCAATTATGCTGTGGAGTAGTCTCCCATTTGCCCCACTGTGAGGGCTCTAATGCTGGAGTTGGGGAATTGTTACCTCCACCAAAGGCATCCAGATTTCCCCTATGGAAAATGCTGCTCTCACTCTCACTAACCCTCTCTAGAGTCTGGATGTGCACCTCTAATGCTGCAATCTTGTCTGTCAGAGAGCTAACTAATACACTTAGCACAGATAAAGCTATTACTAACCACGGAGGAAGAGGGACTAAACATCCTGCACTCGACACACTGAACAAGCTGAATGTTTGACATGTTTTACCTTAGTCAAAGATTAATTGATATTATTTTAGACGGCATGGACCACTGTCTTGACAAAAAAAATCAAAATGAAAATATGGCAGAAAGGAAAGTGAAAAATACAGCAGATGAAAATGATAGCACAAAATTTTTGATAAAAATGAAAGAAACAGTATAGTTTAAACACCAACACAGGCAAGAAACTCCCAGCAAATGATTAGAAAACAGGAACTACGTCACATGAACTGGGTTTGTTGTATTCAAGGAATGCTGCTACTCAAAATGGGTTCCTTTTCATTACCATGCCTATATGATTTTTCTAGGAAGATTTTCTTTTAATAATGGAAAATGATCATTTGAGAATGACAAAAACATGTGCAATGAATGTAAAAGTGCCTTCCTCTTTGCCTTCTGTCTGGCAGCTCCATGTTCAACATTCTCCTACCAATATACTCACTCTCCCTCCTCTGAACATGTCCGAACCATCTTAATCTGGCCTGCCTAACTTTGTCCCCCAAACGTCCAACATGAGCTGTCCCTCTGATGTATTCGTTCCTAATCCTGTGCAACTTTATCACTCCCACAGAGAACTTCAACATCAGCTCTGCTACCTCTAGCTCTGTCTACTCCTGTCTCTTCCTCAGTGACACTGTCTCTAAACCAAACAGCATACTGCGTGTTGTATTTGAAGTGTTCTGTACTTTTCCCAGTCCGGTTCCTTGACCGCTGCCCTGCAACAATGATTTCGATGATACCAGTGCTCTTTACCTTCAACCTTGACTGTGATAGGAGTAGCTAGTGCCACCTTAAAGGGCCCTTCTCTCCGTGGCTGTTTCCAGTGTTTCTTCTTGAACACTTTGATGTACACATAGTCATTAGGCTCGACCTGTGGAAGGGGTTGTTCAATACGCGTGCCATGTGTAGCTTCACCAATCTGCAAACACAATGTTCTGTGTATTTGCGTTAAATGTTTGACATAACTAGACATCTCATTCTCCAGTTGTTCCAACGAGGGGCCGTTGTATGGCCCTTGAGCAGGGCCGGTTCTAGACATTTGGAGGCCCTAGGCAAAATTTAAATTGGAGGCCCCCTGGCCTCCTTCCCTCCACATTTCAGAATAAATAAAAAGCACTTGAAACAAATAAAATTTCTAACCTTTTTTATTCGGCATCCCAAATCCCAAATCACAAATCCAGGGTCTACTGAACCCTGCTAGGCCCAGGAATGACAGCATCTGCTGCACAGTTTGAGGCCGCGGTGCCTTCTGAATTGCTTCCATGTTCGCTGGTGAGATTTTTCATGTAGTGTCTTCGAGCACTCTACCTAGATATTTCACCTTTTGTCGGTGGAACTGTAACTTGTCTCTGTTTACCTTGTGCACATTTTGAGCCAGCATTTTCAGCACAGCACTTTTAGCAAATCCTGCAAACATTGTTTCTTCGTTTGGCTGCAAATCAGTAGATTGTCTATGTACTCCCGCACCATACTAGGAACATCCAGGCCAACACTAGGTTAAAACTGAGGGGCTTTCACAGTACCCTTGTGGTAGCCTGGTGTAAGTACACTGTTGTCCGCCGTACGTGAAGGCAAATAAGAACTGAGATTCCGGGTGCACCAGTACACTAAAAATTACTGAGCACAGATCACCGTGTGTCACTTTGTTCCTTCGGGTATATTTGACAACAACGTGTGTGGGTCTGGTACTACAGGATTTTCCGCTACCACTACGCAATTTACTGGTCATAGATCATGGACCAGTCTCCATTTGTCTGAATTTGGCTTTCTGACCGGAAAAATGGGGGTGTTGCAAGGACTTTTAGTCGGAATCAAGACTGCTTCCACTAACCCATCGATTGTTGGTTTTATTCCTTCTATTGCCTGGTTTGACAGTAGATATTGTCTCTGGTAGGGCAGCTGCATGATTTAGGTTTAAGCTGAATCTTTACCAACCCTGACGATCTCACTAATCCTACATCTGTGGGGTGTTTTGTCCATAATTGGTCTGGAACCTGCTTCAGCACTCTTACCACTTCTTGCTCAGTGAGTTCTTTTTCTTCTGCCCACAGGCACATTGCCCTGTCACTTCTACTCAAATCCTGCCACTAGCCTGATGACTAATTAATAACGTTCTAGCTTCCATGATGTCTGTGGTTGACTGTTCTATCCTGAGGTATTTTCTGTCAACTGATACACTCATGCTCTCGCCTACAGGTGTCCAACTGGTTACTTGACCTGCCTCCTTGACCATTGGTCCTAAGTCTTTTGATTCAAAACCTTGCCTGACCATCAAGGAAACATGTGGAGCAGCATTTTCAACCTGGTACCACTGAGCAATTTGACTGGGCAGCTGCACTGTCGCTGCTACCCCTTGGGGTCCCACGACTATGTTCACTGTCTTAATGCTTCGTCGTGTCCCTGCTGCTTGGTTTCTCTCAGAAGTTGATGGCACAGCCCCACCCCTCTGTCACTTCCCAGGCTTTCTCTTCGGCTGTGTAAGGCCACTTCTCCTTCTTTTAGCCTATGCACTTCTTGTTTTTCTTCTACTCGTCCCTCCAAGTGAGTTACCACTTCTTTCCACAGGCAGCATAGTTCCTCCTTTATACGGTCATTCTGCCGTGGGAGCAGTGGGGTCATTCTCAAGGTTCCACTGACATGGACTTCTTCACTTGCTCCTTGTTCCTCATCACTCACACGGGATATCCCCTTCAGACCTTGAGGAAAAAATTGAGGACATTTCCATTTCTTCTTTTGATTGGTAGTCCACGTTTGTGATTTCTGGGAGTGATGAAGCTTTTCTTCTCACCGCCACATCTTGCACCCATGGGGCACTTTCGTACTTCAGCTGGTCTGGCAGGCATCTCTGTCCTGAGTACTCATCTAGCTCTAGTCTTTGGCATTCCTCTTCCCATGTTCACTGTCTTAATGCTTCGTCGTGTCCCCCCTCATCATACTTGATAGTACAGTGCCATGGCATGGTTTTCTGGCAGGCTGGCAATCTGGGCTCCACTGAGTGTACAGGTTATGCAGACCCTTTAAGGTGTCCTTAATTTCCAACCAATATACTCTGTCCAGTGTGTGTTGCTCTACTTTCTTTTCTACTACAACACATTGCTGTAACAGACATTCTGGAAGTTCGACCCACACTGTGGGTCCACAGTGTATCTTTGCTCCTAGCTTACAGAGTACATCTCTGCCTAGGAGGTTTGCTGAGGTATCAGGGGAGAATAGTAGTGGCGCTTGGACGGTGATTCCCTCCAACGTTATTTCTTGGGGCTCTATAAATCTTGAAGACTATGTTTTACCCGAGAAGCCTACTGCCTTCATCATTTTCCGAGAGAGGGAGAGCTTAGAGCCTTCTTTTCCAATACTTGTAAATGTTGCACCTGTGTCAACTAGAAAGGGTGCTTGGGGCTTATTTACTACATCCACCATGATTGTTGGTTCTTGTGCAGTGAGGGTACAGTGAGGTGGGGCACAGTACCAGCTCCCCCTCTGGCTTCTCTGGGCCCCTTCACACATTTCCTTGGGACGGTCCCATTGGACTTCCTCCAGGCATCATTGGGGCAGGTCCCTGCTGATTTGGCCCCATCCATTGTCCTGTCCAGTTTCTGGCATTCTGCCAGCCTTGACCTTGATTAGGGGTCCTTCATGGTTGCTGTGGTGGAAAAGGGCAGTCCCTCATTAGATGATTCGGGTCTTGGCAGTTCCAGCATCCATTTCCCCTCCTTTGTGTAGGAGCTGTGCCTTGCCTTGGCATCTGTTGGAACATTCCTCCTCTTGCTCGGCCTCTTACTTGGCCCCACCCTCTATTCTGTGGTGGGTATTGTGGGCCCATGGGATAGGCCATCTGTAGTACTGGCACCTGGTACGCCACTGGCATTGACATTTGTGGCTGCGTCATCATTACTGGCTGTGTTATTGGTGTGGGCTGTGGGAGTGCTTGGGCAACAGCCTCCAGTGACTGATTGGCATTGATTAGATGCTGCTTGGTTTCTCTCAGAAGTTGATGGCACAGCTCCACCCCTCTGTCACTTCCCAGGCTTTCTCTTCGGCTGTGTAAGGCCACTTCTCCTTCTTTTAGCCTATGCTCTTCTTGTTTTTCTTCTACTCGTCCCTCCAAGTGAGTTACCACTTCTTTCCGCAGGCAGCATAGTTCCTCCTTTATACGGTCATTCTGCCATGGGAGCAGTGGGGTCATTCTGGGGGTTCCACTGACATGGACTTCTTCACTTGCTCCTTGTTCCTCATCACTCACACGGGATTCTCTATCCCCTTCAGACCTTGAGGAAAAAATTGAGGACATTTCCATTTCTTCTTTTGATTGGTAGTCCACGTTGGGGCACTTTCGTACTTCAGCTGGTCTGGCAGGCATCTCTGTCCTGAGTACTCATCTAGCTCTAGTCTTTGGCATTCCTCTTCCCATTCCCCGGGGTTTGGGTTCAGGTCCTAGTTTCACTCCACGCTATCCTCTCATTTAGCCTTTAAATTCAGGCCACCCCTCTTTTCCCTTTTTAGCTTTTTCCCTTCATCTTCCTCCAGTGACATTGGTCTCACTCTTCCCTTGAATTATCCGCCCATTATTTCCAATTGCACATCCTGGAATTCTCTGTCTTCTTGAAGTTGTAGGTATATTCCCGTCACTCTGGGTGGTTGTTGTGGCTCGCTATAGTGGCTCGGTGGTCGGGTCTGCTCCCCATGTTCCTCGAATGATGGGGCTGATCTCTTTACTGCCTCTTCTTCCTTCCTTATTTCCTTCTCTTTCTCTTTCTCCTTTCTTTCCATCTCTTTCTTCTCCTTTTCTCTTTCCCTGCATTCTCTCTGCAACTTCCCTTCCTGCTTGGACCATTCCACTATTTCCATTTTTCTCTTCAGCTTTTCCTCACCTTCCTTTTTCATTTCCCCCCCACATTCTAATCACATATCACATTTCTCCTTGTTAAATGTCCCTTCTTCTGGCCATTGCAATTCTCCCTTTGTCCAGTCCTTCCACTTCTTCATATATTTCTTAATCTTTTTCTCTGCCTCCTTATGCTTTTTCTCTGCGTCCTTATGCTGGGTGTGGCCTTTTCTGTACTCATGATGCACCCTTGTCTCACCCTGCTTGCTTCACTTCAGTGTCCTGGATTACGGTTTGCGTTCGCCCACTTTAACTGTAAGTTTACTCTACAGTAATATTTGATTTCACCGGATTTGTCCCCTAAAGAGTTAGTTTTATCCACTAAGATTGATGCAACTGTACCACGTTCCCACTACACCTCCCTTGGCTCCACTGTGACAGTTGCTGTCAGTCCTGAACAATAATTAGCCTATTCGGGTCGTTCTGTGAACAATTCAACTATTGTTTCACCATCTTCATCATATGGATCTTTTATACAATCAAACAAATAAACTACAGCTTGACTGAGCCTTGGGGTTTTCACCAGGGTAAGTAATATTGGGCTTAGCAGCCGAGGCCTCCAGATTGCTCCAATTCTAAAAAAAGAAATTTAGAATCTTCTTAAGGGAACAAAATTTGTAATATATCAAACCTGTGGAATCGTGTGATTGCCCACAATTTATCCCTTATCTGCTGTTCTGATTGCCCCCTCTCAACTCCGTTTCTATCTTCATATGTTTGCTCATCCCAGAAACAAGTTCTTATGAGTTCTCATACCTCTTGTTTCTACATCTAGCCTACTACTGCACGCCCACACTGTATGCCTATACTCTTATTTTATATTTTTATTTTATATTTTACTTTATTCCTCCACCACTCTATGTCATGATTACCACCTTGTGTATTCTGTGTATGTATGCAGGTGTGTATTTTCTGTGACGTCGCTCATCTAAAAATAAGTTGTTGTGAACGATAAGTGGAGTTAACAATCTGCCAATTACGTATATGTCTCTTATTGTACTCACTTAGAAAATTCACCACAATGAAGAATTTCCAGTCGTTGGATGAGAAGAAGCAAACTTCTTTATTGCAGTAGCAATACAACACGTTCTAATGAGCTCAAAGAAGGTGAATTCCCTCAACGGTGACACAGCAATCTCAAGCCTGAGAGTTGTGTGCCCCGAGTCCTCCAAATTCCCTTGCATACATACCCAGACGCCTGCTGGCGCCACCCCCTTTTGGTCCGCCTATGTCAGTAATTTCCCATTATCTTCAGTTTAAACCATTTTAACTCCTCCTATCCTAATTTAAATACACTCCACCATTTCCCATTATCCCCTCTTACCGACCTTGTCTGTCTTCTTAGAATTTCCCCTTACCCAGACTTGTTGACTTGTTACCCAGACACTTCTGTTTTCAGAGACCCCACATCCTGTTTTTCTTGTCTGAAAAATGGGGTCCTAAACCACATCTAGACTTCTGATCTTGTTTTGAGATGTCTCTTGACCCCTGGCCTAGTTGCATTTTTCTTGACTATAGCAGCTCTTGCTTTTACTGCTTGTTTACATCCTCCTACTTATTTTGTAGATTATGCATAGTCATTACTACTATTTATGCTTGATTAACTTGTACCAAGAGATAATGTTTCTACCGTATATCACCCTAAAGCTAGCCTTATGATTAATCTTATTCTCTACTCTACTTTAGCTCAGTTTCATAGACACACCGGATGTAACCTTCAGTGTGCCTTCTGTCACACCAACTGCCTGCTCTTGCAGCTGAGCTCGTCCACTTCCTGCCTCTGCGTGTTGTGCACCAGACTTCTACCTCTGATAATAGCACACAAACCATAAACTACTTATGTCTCCTAATATAGTCAAAGCTGGCTACTAAGCTGCCCATTAGCTGATTAAGCAATATTTCTATATTTTTCTAGACATTAGCTACTTTTTCTTTAAAATAGATTGAAAATACCATTTTCAATGAAGATGCAACGTGTTCAAAATTACTGTGCATTTTAACAAAGGCACTCTTTCAGTTAGAAAATCAGATCAGAAAATTAGATCAGTTAGAAAAACACAGCCACCCCTACATTTAGGGCCACTACAATTTTATAGCAGCTAATTAACAACTGCTGTATCATATCTCCTCTTCAGGAAAGTACAATTTCGACAGAACACACATTTCTAAAAGCATTTCTAAATTTATAATATATTGCCTTCAATATTTTCGAACAATTTTAGTTGGTTCTATTTTCCCAAAATATAAACAAAGTAGCCTAATTTTGAAACACCTCGACCTTATGTTATGAATGAAGGAATGTGTCCGATATGGGTAAGCTGATGCAAGTGCAGGGCTTTATGAGGGAAAATCCAAAAGAAAACAAAGTGGAGACAAGGATTATTCACAAACAAAAACAAGAGTGACACTTGCACTGCCTCCTATTCATATCTGTATTTGTATTTAGAACACATTATCTGTTCATTCCAATGTACAGAATGGCAGGTTTTTGTGAAGTAAAAAAAATGAAACCAAGATAAATCATGTCAGAACTTTTTCCACCCTCAATATGAAATTATAAAGTATAAAAATTAAGTGAAAAACAATCAAACATTTTAGGGAAAATAGGAAAAATAAAAAAGCTATAATAACCTGGTTGGATGGAGGACTCACTGCCGTCGGCCTGAAAAGAGGAGGAGCCCCTGCCATCTGCCTGAAAGAGGAAGAATGGCTGCCAGCCGCCTAAAAAGGGGAGGAGCGGCTGCCATCCGCCTGGGGACAAATGACCTGCTGCCGCCGGGAAGCAGTGGTGCGGCTGCCATCTGGCTGAAAAGGGGAGGAGCCGTAGCCATCCGCCAGGAGGGACAGTGCCAGCACGTGGTGTCGTGGGGATCACTTCCCGGCTGGCCAGGGACCAGATGACAGCATGTCTGGGGACAGGGGAACCAGTTTTTTCTTTTTTCTCTCTCTTCTCTCACCCTCTTACTGTCTCTACTGCTCGCTCCTTCTCTTTCTCTCTCTCTTCCTCCTCTCGTCTCTTCACACTCTCAGGATACGGGGCTGACTAGCCAAAGGACGTAGCCAGGAGGGCAGCACTACTCCTCTTAAGAAGGGGCAAGGGGGTGTACATCAGGCTGGAGGCCTGAAATTCTGATCAGAGCTGAAATTCTGATCATGCCTGTGGAGGAGTGTGACGAGGAGGAGGGAGGAGGGGCCAGGCTGTGAGGACACACACCTGGCACTGAGTTGTCTAATCAGTTTGAGAGAGGGATAAAGGAGCGGCTGGAGATCCCAGACGGGAGAGAGGCCTGTTTGCCTTGCACCTCCAGGGTTGGGGGTTTAGTTCCTGCTTCCTCCTTGCCCATCAGTGAATTTGGATACACTGGGGTCCTTGGCCAGCCGGGAAGTGATCCTTTATCCCTCTCTCCCACTGATTAGACAACTCAGTGCCAGACATGCATCCTCACAGCCTGGCCCCTCCCTCCTCCTCGTCACAGTTCAGAATGAACCAATCACATTCAATCTCATGTTCAAAACTAATTATCACACAGCTGTCATCAATGAAATAGTAGATAGATTCAACAAACTGGACTTCTTGTGAAAACTGTAATGAATTTACTGGTTGCACAATTGCAGTATTTATCCATGTATTACACAGTTATATATTACACAGATTTATATATAATTGCACTATGCGTTATCATCCAGATGAGGATGGGTTCCCTTTTCAGTCTGGTTCCTCTCAAGGTTTCTTCCTCATATCATCTCAGGGAGATTTTCCTTGCCACTGTCACCTCTGGCTTACTCATTAGGGATAAATTCACATATTTACAATTTATTTTTATTTAATTTACTTTGAATGTATTTATTTCTGTAAAGCTGCTTTGTGACAATGTCCATTGTTAAAAGGACTATGCAAATAAAATTGAATTGAATTGAATTGAAATTATTTGATTAATCGCAAATAAAGATCAGCTGTTTCTGTAGGCTTTTCTTCACGTCTTCTTGGTTTCATCCGACTTCTGAAGCCATGGTCCGCAAAGAGCTTACAAAGCATGCATGGTATTTCACTTGTTGAAAGCTATCAATCAGGAGAGGGGTATAAAAGAATTTCCAAAACATTAGATGTAACAGAGAAAATGGAGCACCACACTGACATCACCAAGAACAGGATGTCCCTCCAAAATTTATAAAAGGACAAGACAAAAACTTAATAAGGAGGCTGCCAAGACACCTACGGCAATATTAAAGCAGCTGCAGGAATATCTGATGAGTAATGTTACTCTGTGCATTTGACAACAATCTTTCACTCTTTTCACTCTTTCATTCTTGCCTGGGTTATGGGGTAGGGTGGCTAGATGGAAGCCCTTTCTCACAAAAAACATCCAAGCCCAACTAACTCACCCTAAGCCATATGGTAAAATGTGTTATAGTCTGATGAGACCAATTCCAAAATGTATAATAATTCCATAATTCCAAAAGGTATGTTTGGTGCAAAAAAAGCACCAAAAGAACACAATACCCATAGTGCAGCAGGGTGGTGGCAGCATCATGCTTTAGGGCTGCTTTTCTTCAGCCAGGACTGCGGGTTTTATCAAGGTGGAGGAAATCATGAATAGTTACAAATACCAGTCAATTTTAGCACAAAACCTTCAGGTGTCTTCTAGTAAGCTGAAGATTGAAAAGAAATTTCATATTTCAGCATGACAGTGACCCAAAGCATACATCCGAAACAACAAAGGAGTTTTTTTAACCAAAAGAAGATCAATGTTTCTGAATGACCGAGCCAGATCCCAGACCTGAAACTAATTAAAAATCTGTGGGGTGACCTGAAGCAAGCTGTGCACGCAAAGAGTGGGAAAGTATTGCCAATTCAAGATATGCCACAATGATAGATGTAATAAAATCCAAAGGTGCTTCAACAAAGTACTAGTTTATGGGTGTGCACACTTATGCAACTAGGTTATTGTAAGTTTTTTTATTTTTCCTTTTTTTCCCTAAAATGTTTCTGATTGTTTTTACTTAATTTTTATATGAACCCTTTTATATGAACATGGGTTCCAGACTTCAGGCAGTCGATGACTGCAAAGGATTTTCATCCAAGTATTAAAATTATGGTTATATTTACAATTATGTCACTTTGTCCAAATACCCTTGTTTGACACATGATGTGGTATGGAGGTACTTTGTTGAAAATGGCTGTAATTCCTAAATGGTAAATGCTTTGTTTTTTTGGAACCTCTTAAAATAAAGCTGAAAGTTTACACTTTGATCACATGTTGATTGTTTTATTTCAAATCCATTGTGGTGGTGTATAAAGGTAAAATCACAAAAACTCTGTCATTCTCCAAATACTTCCAGACCTAACTATACATATACATACACTCACACATACAGTATGTGTCTCATTCATTGTGGATTGGTGCACAAATGCCAGACCTATTTGAAGCCTTATGAACACTGTTTGTGAAGTTCCCAATACCTCCATTGTGTTGTACAATAAAAATGATGCATTTCCATAGATACAATAGCACTAACTATCATATCTGTTTGCTCAGCAAGTTAGAAAATATTACTTACTTCACAGGCAAAGCACGATGCTAGGATGCAATGTAGCCTTAATCACATATATGCTTAAACAAAGGAAATGCCTCAAGCTGAGAAATGAGGAAGGATACAACTGTATATTTATGCATTTCAAAATATGAATGGTTGCCAAATTGGTAATCAGTGGTTACTCAGTAAACTTCATAGTAGCCTAACGAAGATATGAACTTGTGCTCCCTTGAGAGCAGGGAGGTGCAAGGAAAATATATTGCTACAAAGAATTAATAAAACAAATTGCAGCAACAAAAACCTGTGTGAATCCTAATACTTGCCTTCATATAATATAATGCCATATGAACATTTAAAAAATTCAATTTAAAAATGTGAACCTTACATTCTTTTGTAGATGGAATCATTATGTGAGCAGCACACTATGCTCATAATAACTAAAAATAAGAATTGTGTGAGCCTTGCTGCCTAAGTACACACACTGAGACCTATTTCCACCTATTTCCAGGATCAGAGCCTTTGATGGCAAAAGACAAACTTGCACACTCATCACATTTGCTATGTGAATTAATCTATTCAAACCTCCCATCTTTCCTGAGTAAGTGATCACCAGAGGGATAACACTGTTTGAATTACATTAAACAGTAAACTTTATTGACAAAGAGCATTTTTGTGTGTGTGTGTGTGTGTGTGTGTGTGTGTGTGTGTGTGTGTGTTTACGCTCATGCATGCCTTTACACTCAAATTTTCCCTTGGTTTAGTGCTTGTTAATAAGATTCTTTGGACTGATGAAACCAAGATTAACTTGTACCAGAATGATGGGAAGAGAAAAGTATGGTGAAAGAA
>CM074977.1:21829834-21859104 GCA_037576825.1 Pangasius krempfi
TTACATTTATCTTATTTATACAACTGAGCAGTTGAGGGTTAAGGGTCTTGCTCAAGGGTCCACCAGTGGCAGCTTGGCGGTGCTAGCGATCGAACTCATGACCTTCTAAGCAGCAGCCCAACGGCCTAACCACTGAGCTACCACTGCCCTTGTTGAACCAGTTAATTTAGGATAACATTGGCTATATTGAAAAGAATCTCCTTCATTCTCTTAGCACAGATACAGCAGTACAATAAAATTAATGCCAAAAAGAATACTGTATTGTCTATTCATTTACCCATTTAGTCTTGCCCTATGTATGACACACACACTTCATCGATGCAGCAACTCCTTGCAGGTTTTACATTTATTAAAATAAATTTTTTTATAACAAACACAATTTTAATACAATGGAGAAGAAAAGTACAAGTACAAGTTTAGATTTTTTAAAAATATACTTAAGCAAACAAACAAATAATCTTCTTCTGGCTGCTCCCGTTAGGGGTCGCCACAGCGGATCATTGGTCTGCATATTTTGATTTGGCACAGTTTTTACACCGGATGCCCTTCCTGACACAACCCTCCCCAATTTTTCTGGGGCACTGAGAGCACACGGTTGCATACAACCCCAGTGGTTGGGGTTGGATCCCTGTCTGGGAATCAAACCCCGGCCACAGCGGTGTGAGCGCTGTGGCCTAACCACTAGTCCACCAGGGACCGCAAGCACACAAGCACGCAAGCAAGCACGCAAGCAAGCAAGCAAGCAAGCAAACAAACAAACAAACAAACAAACAAACAAACAAACAAACAAACAAACAAACAAACAAACAAACAAACAAAGTTCCAAATTCCAACCAGCCTTTGGTTGTGGCACACCTTGCATCTGTATGTACACCTATATTCATGTTTCTGACCACATTCTTGGTTAAAAGGGGGCATGTCAACAAGTCACTTTATAGGTAATAGATACTTATGAATTAGGCAAATGGCTGTTCCTACCAGAATGTAGACTTATCTCAGTCTCTGTCACTGATTTCTTTAGGTTGCATGGCTGCTTGACACACACACTTCAGGTCAAACGTTTTCACTGGTTTAACAGCCCCCTGAGAACCCAGTCACATGATCTAAATCAAGATGCAATTATTCAGAAGCTTGTAGGGAAAATTAAGGCCCTAGTACAAGAGTTTAGGGCACTATGCAGGTCAAGGCGAAGCAAGGGGGCTCCCAAGGGTAAGGATTGGGTAGTCAGACGTAAATGGGTAATCCTCCATTCCACATCAGGGAAGGAGTATAAGATTTAAGGAGTTAGGGAAACATGACTCACTTGGAGATATTTTTTTTTAGGGTTTAGAGTTCTAGCAGGGGTGGTAGATTGGATAATAGAGAGATAAATGCTGAACTGTGATTCTGAGTGTACTCTGAGGTTGTGTATAATGATGTATCTGAGCTGCTAATAAAAAACAGCCCCCTGACAAATCTAAAACAATTTCATTAATGCAGAATAAAAATTTAGAAATTTATAAGACTATAAATTTTCCTTGCATAGTGAGAAAATTTATAATTGGTGCCAAAGTGAGCATAGCCACTCCAAAATAAGTTTAGATAATCCCCCTAAACTTGATGCATTTTCAATGACTAAATCCAGATACATGATATGGGTGCTTTTTTAAGGTTGTACATTAAGGCAGTTTGCACATGATTGGAGAAGTTAATCTTAGGCTAATACAAAAATGTTCACAGTCACACCCATGCAAAGAATAATTTTGTGTGTACCCATTAAAAATGCTCCATATGTAGAGGTATACCTAAGTGGTCGATTTTGGGCTTAAATCGCTCCCAGTTACAAGGGAAGTGGTAGCTCAGTAGTTAAGACATTGGGCTTCTGATCAGAAGGTTGAGAGTTCAAATCCCAGCAAACTGCCACTGTTGGGCTCTTGAGCAAGGCCCTTCACCCTCAACTGCTTAGTTGTATAAATGAGATCATATATATATATATATAAGGGTGTCTGCCAAATGCCGTAAATGTGTTTATTCATGGATGATTAACATAACACATGCAGAGCAGCTCATAATATATACCTCAGGTGAACATAATTATAGTGCAGTTCCTGCACAAAATTCTTATTCATTTTATTCACAAGATGAAATGTTATTTTCCCCTGTTACAAGCTTCTTCTTTTAATCCTTTTCAGTGGAACTGTCATTAAGCTATTTTAAGGCAGTATTAATATGGCAACATGGTAGATGCCTTAAATGTTGGTTTTTTTAAATAAGTTCATACATTCACTGATCCACCAATCCCTAATTTTATTTATCATACTTCCTAAATATCTCTACTAATATAATTGTTTTTTTCTTAAATCCATGTAAATGAAGGTGTCAATGACAGATGGATTTCTCCAAGTGTCATATACTAATACTACAATTTTAATGTCCAATCACTTGACACATCACCAGGTTGACCACTTACAATCCACTTTTATAACAGTGGAGATGAAAATATAACAAACAAGGATGGATGCAATGTGGATTCTGAAACAAACTATTATTATTATTTCAATAACAATTTATTATTATTACAATAACGTTATTATTTATTTATGTTTATTTAAATGTAGACTGTATGTAAAAAATGTTAGTTAAACTTTCATTTTGCTTGATGGTGTCATTCTTGTATAACCCAAAATTTCAATGTTTACTGTGTTTCAGTGTTCAGAGCAGGAGCAGTAGTAATTAATGTTAGGTGGCAGGTGTGTGCAAATGCAGGTACACAACAGCTTTATTCAGAAAGATTCCAATAAAATCCAAGACATGAGGCAGAGACAAAGCTATAGAACAGACAATGGTTAGGCACCATACAAACAACATAGATAGGGCAAGAATCAGAACTGAGAAAACAATAGCTATGATAAAAAAAAACAGAGAAGCTATAACTAGCTAACAAGGCTTGGTAACAGCTAGCATAGTAACAGAGAGCATATACTTCACAGTAGGCTGAGGGACCTGAGAGTCCTTATGTATTGTGTGTGACTGAGTTCAGGTGTGCTTGATCAGTAATCAGGTGAGAGGGACCATGTGTGATGGGAATTGGAGTCCTTGGCAGCCATGTTTGTAGGCCGAGTGGTGTTATGGGTAGAGTAGTTGGACGCTGATTCCTGCATGGACATGACAAGTAACATATGACCAGAATTATACTTGTTTGTCTAGAGAAGTGCATTGTTCCAGATACACACTACATATATACACTATAAAAAAATAAATAAAAAAAAAGTTTACTTGAACCCATTGCATACTAACTTGGGGGCGTGGTTATTGACTCAATTTTTATATGCATTTGCAGAACTGAACTGAGTGTTAGTGATGAGATGTTTTCAATACTTGTTTTGTGTTGGCCTAAGGCTAACCTTTTATGAAATGTTTTGAAAGCTCAAATGTTTTGGTCAAATTTTCTTGGTTTGCTCTCTCTATGTTTCTCAGTCTGGTGTATGGTTTCTGTGTGCACATGTAGGTTTAGTAGTTCTCTTGAATTCTACTGGATACGTACTTCCAGTAGTGTGCTATTTCTTGTGGGTAGGTCTTACTAGCTATATAGCTAATTAGCTAGTAATACTGAGAACTTTGACATGTATTATGGTGTTGAGAGTTATGTAGTTTATTTGAGCTGTCTTGCATGAAGTAGATAAGTATTTAAAAATTTAAAAGAAGAAACACAATTTTTATTTGTGAGATTTAACTGAACCTATAGAGAATTTGTGTGTGTATATATATATATATATATATATATATATATATATATATATATAGAAAGCTTTATATATATATATAAATATATATATATATATATATGTATAATATATTATTTATATATAATAATATATATTTATATATATATATTGAAAGCTTTACTTATATTTTAAATGAGAATAATTCTTGGTGCCGTGTGAATCTTACTTAAAATTATACTTGCTTGTATTTACTAAATGGAAATTGTTACCAAGCTTTTCTTGAGTAAATCTCACTACAATTTTTTTTCTGTCACACACACCCCCAACACACCCATCCACCCATACACACACACACACATTCAGAAGGAGATATGGGTACGCTCTTGAAGCAGACCTTCACCGGCATTGAGTTCCTTCCACAGGCTGCTGTTGCTGAAAGCGCTATGTCACTACTGAGCGTGTTATCTTGTATCTCCAGAACGAGCGAGTATTCTGTTCACACAACCGCGACGCACCGCTTTTGTGATTATAAGACAGGAACACGCTGAAGGAAGCGGTAAAGACTTGCCTTGGTCGCCCCGAGACCCAACCCAGTCTGACTTCTCGCACATCACATACTTGAGCATAGGCATGCCTTTAGAGCATGCCTTCAGCATCACTGCACGCAAGCAGGACGCCTTTAATCATGTGGTAATCCATGAAAGCTAATTTGCTTCAACTATCTTATAACAACAGTAAACACATTTACAAGCTTTGTGGATGAACCGTTTGCTTCAAAAGTCTGATGCAAAAGGGTTAATGAATGAACAAAACACAGTCCACAATAAAGGATAACACTTTAGTGTTAGAGCTGCATAGGATTATAATCTTAATTATGATAATTATCAGTAGGCAGTGGTGTTGTGGGTTAGGCCACAGCACTCGCGAAGCCACGGAACCAAGCCCAGCCACTGGGATTGCGTGCAACAGTGCGCTCTTAATGCCGGTTCCAAGTCCGGATAACACTGGAGAAGGTTTCGTCAGGAAGGGCATTTGGCATAAAAGCTATGATCCGCTGTGGCGACCCCTAACGGGAGCAGCCGAAAGAGGAACAGCAATCAGCAGCTAATGGTGTTCGCAATCATGTTGGCCAATCAAAACACTTCCTTATGGAACTTATGGGTCTCCAATAGCTAAATGACCTTCCTACATTTTCAAATGTGTATATTTTTGTGTTTATTTCTAAGTAATAAGATAAAATACTCTTTTTTCCATCAAACAAGCGATTGTACCAGAAGTGACAAATAAAGTTTTTCAGTTTATCATGGGCACAGACTGACCCAAAACTGGATGATTGAAGACTGAAACAAGACCAGTTGATTTTTTTTCCCGAATCTTCAAGTATCCAGTTTTGATGAGCCTCATGATAGCCTCAGATTCCTGTTCTGAAGGCGTGGAACCCAGTGTGGTCTTCTGCTTTTGTAGCTGACCCACTGATGTTTTGTGCATGCTGAGATGCTTTTCTGCTCACCATGGTTGTAAAGAGTACTCAGTTATCCTTCCTGGCACCTTGCCCGATCTGCCTATTTTCCTCTGACCCCTCTTTTATCAACAAGGTGATTCTCCCCACAGAACTGTTGCTCACTCAGTGGTTTTGTAGGCACAATAAATTTCCTCAAAAATTTCTCAACCATTTGAACACCATTTCAATCCCTTTGCAATTTTTGCACATTTCAGTATTGACTACCTGCATTTTTGCTGCTGCTGCATTTATAAAATCATTGTATTTAATTTCTTGAAAAGAAATAATATTTAAACATAACAATAATAATAAACAAGAATAATTGGACAAGAAATAACATATATGGACATAATATATTCATCTTATCTGCTGAATATGTCATAGTATGTTATGTTTACATTCACAGCATTTTTTATTATATTGTTATTCTTTTTCACTACCTGTTATATCTGGCACTTCAACACTACAACTATGCACTGGTCGGCGCTGCACTATTGCACGACGCTGCACTGTGCCTATTGTCCTCTTTTAGTAGTTATTGTACTGTCTTGTGCTGTTTGTACACGTTTGCACGTGCACCTTATGTAGCAATGTGTAGTCTCATGTAGGTCTGTGTTGTTTTATATAGCACCATGATCCTGGATGAACGTTGTTTCATTTCACTGTGTACCGTACTAGCTGTGTATGGTTGAAATGACAATAAAGCCACTTGACTTGAAAACACAGGGAAGTGTTTTGATTGGGCAACACTGCGCACCAAAATAATGAAGAGAAAAGTAACAATTATGTAGCTAACCTTGGTCTACTGATGTGACATAATTAAAATATGACCAAATGAAGAAAGGTTTAGCAGTAAAGAACAACACGAATAGAAAAATCACAAAAATGTTCTTTATTATGGACTGTGTTTTGTTAATTCATTCACCAAGCACGAGGTTCATCCGCAAAGTATGCGTCAATATAGTGAAACCAAAGGCGACCCTGCTAAAGGCTGCTGCCAACCCATATAGCAAAATTGGTTGTGGGCCTTATCTGGCTGAATTTAGGCCCACATACCACCACAGCCCCCTCGAATGGCTCTTAAGCTGCAAACTCATGCCAGAGCTCAGCCTAATGCTGTTTCACTCAAGATTGTGAAAAAAAACTGTGCCAGAATTAAACCAGAAGGGCCTAAAGTAAGCCAGATCACACCCAGATTTTTTGCTATCAGATTTTTTGCTTCATCTGCCGAAAAGATTGATGCAGTCGCAGGGGGGGATGCCGTGCAGTGTGAAAATAATACAAACTGCAATTTACTTTGCAGTTACATGAATACAATTTAAATTAGGTAACTAGTGTAACTACTACCAGAACATCACGAAAAAGCAGCTATTGTGAAGCTATCTGGAGTGGAAAAACGCAAAAAAAAAAAAGGAAAGAAAAAAAAGAAAGAAAAAAGTAGAAGAGGCGAGACCAGGGGCGTTGCTAGGGTTGGAGGAGATAAGGAGATAAGCCCCTTGAGAACAAGAGCACTATCACCCCCCTCACTCCGCGACCAAGGGATTAATTTTCAAAACAGCAAAATTATTTCATGAATGATTAGTGGATACCACACTAATACCTATAGTATTCTGCATTTATTGCATTTTGAACACAATAAACAAACAATTTTTCCCCAGTACTCTAGTTCTCTGTACTGGTTATTACTCTCTCTTCTTGTTTTTTCTCTAATCTATCTGCCCTCTTACATATTATTATTAATATTATTATTAATAATATTAATATTATAATATTCTTCTTGTTTTCATTTTTCTCACTTTTGTCCATCTCTTCCTCTTGTTGATCTTCCCTTACTTTGGGGCTGTCTCTTGTCTTGCCTTTCTACTGTATCTCTCTTTTCTCTCCTTTCATGTAGCTTTATATATTCGTCTCATCTTGTCTGGCTTTTTGTCTCAATTTCATTTCTCACTGTCTGTGTTTTGTTTGTCTATCTTCTTCTTGTCTGCCTTTTTAAGTCCTGAAATGTGATTTACACTATGGTGTAAGCAATATGATGCATTTCAGCACCCAAAGCAAAAGTTGTGTTAACACGTAGAGATTTGTTAAGAAAACAGTGTTTTAATGCACATTTGATGAATAATGACTTTCCAGGCATTATGTTTTTTTAAAAACTTAGACTTTTTCACTCTTTATTATCAAATTGTGCATTTTAATGTAAACATTAACATTAACATATCATTCGTATCATTTTATACCATAAACGTGAAAATGTCAATGAAAAATGGGGGGCACGTTCTAACTGTCTTTCCACGTACACTGGTATAACAAACTTCCAGTCTTTACTGGTTGCCATACCAAAACAGTGTGTATAATAATTGCACCAAAATTCAAGCGACTTTGGAAAATAAAATTTCACACAGACGTTAATTTTCAGCGTTGTGTTTAGCTTTAATTTAAAACGAAAGCAAATTTAATGTCATTTTAATCTCAGTTATAATCCTTCATAGTCTCTAAATGCTTACATAGCCAGCAGAATTGAGTAGTCAGGTCTGAATCTCAGTTGCACACAGGGCGCAAGTTATAACGCTGTGTTAAAACTTGCCCCTCTATTACAAGAAACTATGCTATTCCATGCAGTTAATGTAAATTCGCACAACTCCCTTTTATGATTTTATTTACTGCAGAATGAGAAACAGGCCAAGGAAGACTGACAGGGGTGTACCTGCTGCTGTTTTTCAAATGGCAGGACAAGAAGTAAGGAGGGGCAAGTCAATAAGAGTTGTGGCTAGGAGCCAAGGAATCTATCATGTGACATTCCATAGAGTTATCACACTGAAGAAAAAAAATGAGGAGGCAGGAGTGACGGAGAACCCCTCTACTGCTTAATCCGGTCAAGTACAAGTTTTCAGATCAGGAGAGGTGCTTTCCTAAAATAGGGAAAGCACTTTCTATCATGGTATACTGTATATATTGTATTATAGTATATAAAGAAACTTTTTTGCTCCCTGAATTTACATTAAAATCTTGGGCATTGGTCTGCCCTCTTGTTTAATTTTCAGTCTCTCACCATATGTATGAACGTCCAAAGACTTTTTTCTAACATCAGGTCAACATTAGCAGTTGCCCATTTCATGCAAAAAAAAATTGAGTGAAGCTGTTATAGCATAAGCATTATTGAGCAAAAACAAAAGAAAATGGAAGTGTGCTGCATTCCTAAAGGAAGGAAGCTTTACTTACAGTTTACACAACTGGTGCCAAGAAGACCACCCCTTCCCAACATCTCCACTGCCTGCTTAAGTTAGATTTATATGACATTTTAAATAATCATGAACAATGTAATCAGTACACTATTTTTACTGATTTGATTTGTGTTTGTTTGCTTTTTATTTTACTAGCTTTCTATTTAAACATGTACAATTATGTTCACACTTTTTTCTACAAGACATACTATATTAATGAAATAATAATTATTTTTAGCACCATGAAATAAAAACTGCGGATACCTCTGTATTATTCACATTCCACAAATATTAAAGATATATTTCATATTTTGCTTACATTATGAAATAGAGATAATTTATAAATAATAAAAATGCTTTATTATGTGAAAGAATTATTAGGGATTTATTTTAAGTCATTTAGATAAATGTTAAATCACAAATAAAATGATGCAGTGATGCCAGCGGGAACACTGGCCGTGAGGTAGGAATACAGACACCAATCCATCACAGGACACCCCTCACACACACACACACACACACACACACACACACACACACACAAACAAACAAACAAACAAACAAACAAGGAGCAATTTTGAGTAGGCAATCCACCTGTTGGCATGTCTTTGGTAGGTGGGAGGAAAACTGAGAATGCAGAAACACAGGGAGAACACAGGGAGAACATGCCCAGAAACTAAACACAGAAAGCCTGGTACTCTCAACGTATGAGGCAGCAATGGTCCCTAATGCACCACTGTGCTGCCAAGAGTTTATCAATACTACTGTTTCTTTTTTACCTTCCAGATTAACAAAACTTACATAACTGTTTGTCATTTGCCTTTAAGAATTGCCCATACTCTTTAATGTTTTTCTGATTGGTACCCGTTACTATGTTTTAACCTTATTAGAGTGAAATTTGAATGACACAGATAAAAAAAAATGGTCACAAACTTGACTTGTCTACATAAAACCTGTACTGAGCATGAAATCTGGCTTGGCTAAAATGACAACACTCTGCACATGGATCATGTCTCTCAAATGTTACAGTAATAGTACATATTTTCAGATTGGTGTCATTCATTTGTGTCTCATTCTGTCTTGTGCTGTCCGCACGTTTGCACTTAATGTATAATTTATGTAGTCCCTGCAGTTCTGTGTTGTTCTGTGTTGTCTTATGTAGCACCCTGGTCCTGGAGAAATGCTGTTTCGTTTCACTATGTACTTGTATATGGCTGAAATGACAATAAACTCCACTTGAACACTTGCTGCAGCACTCCTGGACAAAACAGCTTTCCTGGAAGAGAGGCAGAGATGGAGCTACTTGATCCAAAGGTGACAAGGGAGAGCCAGGTACATAAGTATAAACAAACTTGGAAATAAGAATAGAATGTAAATGTTTATATTTGATTAAACTGTGAAAAATGAATACTGATATTAATTTAATTAGTACAATTCTTGCTCTACTCTATGCAGTATTCATGCTTTTAGTCAAGAAGAATGTAATTTATTGTTTCATTTAGTGAACAAGGATGTAAAGATTCACTCACGGTTAATAGAAATCATTGAAGTTGTGTTCCAATTTGCAGGACTGAGTGTGCAGGGGCCTCCAGGTAAAATAGGACCAGCAGGTCCACAGGGTCCAGCAGGAAGCAAAGGACAAAAAAGAGATCTTGGTCCACCTGGTAACAGAAATTAATATTTTTGTTTGTTGGTGAATGTGACTACCAAAACTTCAATCTCGAAATGTAGAAATGCTATAGGGATCAAAAGAAATACATAACTATCACAAAATTACACTATGTGAAAGTTTACACTGTGTGAAGTTAAACTTGTAAATTCTTTTCTACTTCACTATTCAGGGATTCATGGAGATAACTCTATAATTCAGTCAGAAAGCAGGAAAGCAGAAAACAGGCTCAAAGCTAAGGTCTGTTATGGAAAAAGGTAAACGGTTCAAAACCAGATAAAATTCATGTATTCATGAAACTTTATGATCTGTTACAGCAAAAATAAACCTAAAAATGACATGCCAGTTTGATGAAGCAGTGAAATTCTCCAGCATTGCTGGAGAGAAAGTCATCTTACCAAGGAGTGAGGAAGGAAGTCAGGCTTTAGCTAAAACCCTCCTTTCTTTCAGTTCACATCCTTTAGTATCTGCTGGTCTAGCGTCTAAGGATCCCGCGATCTCACCGCCGAGGCCTGGGTTTGATTCCTGGTCAGGGAACCACCCCAGCCACTGGGAGTGTACTCTCAGTGCCGGTCCCAAGCCTGGATAAAAATCCAGCATAAAACCTGTGCCAAATCAAACTTGCGGAACAATGATCGGCTATGGCGACCCCTAACGGGAACAGCTGAAAGAACAACAACAGCTTTCAGTTTACCGCCTTTCATTAGAGCAGCAGATAGAGTGGAAGAAGGCAGATTTGTAGATGATGAGGGATTCATTAATTTTTACAAAATGGGGCACTGGTCAACCTGATAATTATAAGGGCACACAGGACTGCACCATCATCCCTCTTGAATTTGGGATGACAACCACTGTGATAAGAATTTTCTTATCATGTGTGAAATACAAGACGAATAAGATGATATTAACCCCATCTGTTATGTTCATGTCAAAATGCACTACTAATTCGTTGCTTTTATTTTAAAATCGAGGAATTAAATGTTATAGTTGTACTGCTATAAGATGAAATGTGATACAACAAGAGAAAAAGTTAATACTACATTTTATTTTTAAACACAGTGCACCATAACATTTTTCTACTAAACACTTGTTCAGTTATTATCTAAAAAATGGACATACAATAAACAAAATATTCTAAAACTAGTCATCTACAATAAAATATGTGTATACTAAACATATTAAAGGCAACACAGTATAACCTCAGTATAACATCAAAGAGTCATTTTTAATAAAAAAGAAATAATTTGTTGTTGTGCCGTTAGTGTGTTATGTTAATCACTAGTGTAATTTTTTGTGTGTAATCAATTGCTAAAGTAATTTTAAAATGATAATGCACATATAGCTAAAGATATCCAGAAATAAAATACTAGTTTGTAATAAAAGTTTATGCTCTGCATTTTCAACTCACATGTCAGTGTATTCATATTCATGGACTCACTTAAATTCCCTCCTTGTATTTCCTGAAGGATATTAAAGACTAAAGAGAGTAATAAAGATTTAAATCAAACATTACAGCTGAATTACTGTGAAAAAAAGAGTCAATTTGAAAAAATGGAAACACTGCTAAGGAAAAAAAAGTGTTGAAGCTAGCCTCGTTAACATGAGGATAATAAACCTACTCTCTACTTAAGGAACTTTATTTAAAAAGTTATTTATTAACACAAATTTAAAAATAACCTCTGTGTGTTGTCTTTAACTTGTTCTACTTTTGGAATGTGTGTGAGGTGCCAAATATGACTTGTGCAAAATAAAATGCCCATGTTACGTATTTGTCAGAATTAATCTACACTCACATCCCCTTTAATAGGAATGTATGCCTGTTCATTTTCACAGTTATATTTCACAGCAGCACATGTTGTAGCCAGTAATGAAGATCAAAGATCACTCCAGAGAGCAGAGGTTCAAGACCATAGACTTTATTCTTTAAAAAAATAAGGCTGAGCGGTTCTCTGCAGAGAAAGCTCCCCAACTCTTCAGAGGGCCATTCTTATATACATTTACATGAAAAAAACTATCACATCCGGTTTTTCACAAGACCCAACATTCCCATATATGCTTATGTTAGTGTTTAAGGCAACCTTTCTCACTTAAATTTACAGCTTCTTCCTGCTCTCCCCACTTAGCAGGATACCAATGCAAATGTAAGGTCATAAAGATCACTTTCAGGCCTCCGTGTCACCTTGTGCACTATACATCTACAACATTGAGGATTACACATTATCAAATATGAGTACACATTTTATGGTTACAATATTTCTATATATTTCCCCCCTCTGAGACTTAAGTCTCACTTTCATTACCTTCTTCAAGAGAGCAATCCCACAATCCAGTACTTTCAATTACCCCTCTCCAACCTTTTTTTTATCAATGACTAAATTCTGGAATCGCTTTCTTGTGGATAATCGGGACCAAACATCTCCCTCCCCACTTGACTAGGAAGGAGAAAAATATCTCGTCTCCCTAAACATCAAACAGTATTTTAGAAGCATGAGCGTGCAATAGGTCCTGCGCTTGCCTGTTGTTATACTATAACAAACACACATGTTGTACATACAGTCTATATGCAGTAGCCGTATCCTGGTGTGCCGAGAAGTCTTCAACTCAAACACTTTACGTGCTACCCGTGGGGTTACCCGTGGGGAGAGGTTAGGCTAGCACTTACACCCAGGGCATGGCTCATCATTCATCTTCTTCATCCTCACTTGACTTCTGTTTTTTGTGTAATATGCATTATATCTCACCAAATGTCCCATGGGTCCTTTTTTGATCATTTCTGCATCACCATCATCTGTTTAGCAGCCGCATTGGCCACCAGAGTCCTAAAAGTAGGTAGGACACAACAAACCAACAGCCCACCAACAACTACAACTATGCCAGTCATTATTCCCAATTTAGTTAACCAAGCTCCCCATTTTCCTAAGTTTAGTTCAAACCAGTCCCATGCATTGGCATCTCTGCTTGGATGTTCAGTCACTTCTTGTCTGAGATTTTTTAGTTTGTTCATGGCTTAAGTAAATGTTCCTTCTGATGCAGTATTATTATGGATATAAGTACAACATTGATCCCCAAACAAAACACATACACACCTCCTTTTTCAGCCAATAACCAATTTAGTGCTTGCCTGTTTTGCCATGTCATTTTGTTTGTTGCATCTAAATTGCTCTCCTAAGGCAGCTAATGCATCATCAGTATAATTAATAAAACTTTGCTTATTATGGTAAATATAAATTTATCCATTCTGTATTTTTACTGGGGGTTAGCCATACTAGAATAGACTCAAATCCTGACCTCAATTCATCTCTGGCTTTGAATTCATTAGGTATGCTTCTTGGCTGTCCTATAGAATCTATGTACACTTTAGGATCAGCCTCTTTGCTCTATGGTTCTCTTTTGTGTTACTTCTAACAGGTTGTTCTATACTCCAATCCACTATTGAGATCTCTTGAATCCATATTCTAGTACAAATAATGTCATAGACATTGGTGTACTCCTCTCTACATTTAAGACACTAGCTAGAAGGTTCATGCCATTGCAGCACACATACTTTAAATCCCACAATGCTCCAGCAACAGACTGCAAACACTGGCTGCTGGAAGCGTCCTGTGAAATAAGAGATTCAATAAATAAAAGTTTGTCTTACTCATTTTGTCTGGTTAAAAGTTCTATTTTTTCCCCCACGCTCATTACAAAGATATCTCCTAAAAAATTAACAGCAATTTGGAGAAAGAACCAAATGCAAACCTTTGCATATATGACAGCTGAATGCTGCCTGTAGCTGTTGCGCTTGGGAGTCTGTCATCACCAGTGTGGTTCTCCTGTTACTGGAGGCAATGTCGGAGAGCTCTTTCATTACTAAAGCGATTTCCTGTAGGCCTTGAGCAGCCAGCACAACTTCTTCAGTTCTTTCAAACAAATCCTGCAAGCCACTGCTGCTATCATCTCTCTGACTGAAATTATGAGACCAAAAAAAAAAAAAAAAAAATCTCATTCCTTTTTAGGTAGAATGTTAGGGACTGACAGACAGAAATCATTCACTTTAGATGAATTTATCCATAAAATGAAAGTGAACACTGACAGGCTATCAGTTGTCAATATTCTTTGATTGTCTAAGATTGTCTTGGACAAGTCATGCAGTATATACTGGAACATGAGGGTGAGTAGATGACAACTGACTGTTGGGTATGTAACTAGGAAGCATGACACCGTATATTCCGAGGCTTTGTATTTATTCCGAACAGCAACTCCACATGTTCACGCTAAGCACATACTTCTCTTCCACTAACTAAAAACTAACTTTCTCCTTCCCCCTCTCAGCATCTCTAGCGGCAACATCTTCCCTCTTAACCAGAAGGAAACATGTACTCTATGAATAAAGTAGCTGTGACAACTTGGGCAACTATTCAGTAACAGTCTTTACAGAACATTCGGTGTCATATGTTGCCTTAACTCATGACATGAATACATGAACTGTCAGCAATACTGATATTTGAACAAATTCAACAATATTCCTTTACTGTTACTTCAAACACTTTTGTAACCAGTAAGTGCTGAACTCATACAGAACAATTTTCTTTCCTTTGTAAGCTACATCTTGTGCAACTTATATGCAAGACAGTCCTGTTTATGTTATCACAGTCTTTGTGCCAATTAGGCTTACGCCTCATACGTGAGACTTTCACAGAACTGTGTGTAGTGTTAAGTGTTTGCTGTAACATGTTACTAGCACAGTCAGTCAATCCTGGTGAGTATGCCAGGTGAGCAGCATTCCACTTTTTACCATCACTTAGCAAGAATGTGTTGGGTCCCACTACTCTTACACTAGCAGAGAATCTCAAGTGACCTTTTGGGGTTGCATGAGGAAGCCTCATCCTAACTCAGCGAAGACAGCAGAAGTGAACTGGGAACCATTGTCCGTAACAATACACTCTGGGTTGCCATGATGACTAAAGACAGTGTTCAGAAATTTGATAACATCCTTAGTAGTTGCACTGCTAGCAAATGCAAGCTCTGGCCACTTTGAATGATAGTCTGTGAATGTTACAGCATAACTGCAAGCATTAGCTGGAAAATAGTGGAAAATACTGTAGCACCCCTAAGGCTGGTAAGCATTTCATCAATGTGTGGTAAGGGATAACAGTCAGTAATGATGGCTTTGTTAACTTCCCGTAGATCATCACACATTCGTATCCCACCAGTTTTCTTCCCTGTAACCATGATGGGAGACACCCAGGCAGAAGCATCCACACGTTCGATCACACCAGCTTTCTGCAGACGGTCTATTTCAGCTGAAACGGAAGCTCGGACTGCAAAAGGTAAGTGTCGCAATTTCTGACGTACAGGTTTCACTAAGGGGTCAATCTTTACTCTGTGGACAATGTTCTTTACACATCCTATTTCGGTATCTTCCACAGGTGTGGTACTGGTGGCCATGACCGAGGTGCAGCCATCACCATTAATTTGGATGCCCAGCAAAGCAGTCCCTTTATCCACAATGAAAAATGTGGCAGCAGCTGATGCATGCATGGTATGTATTCCTGAGTATAAATCACAAGTCGGATGGCAGGTGTAGATAATTGTGTGGCACTGAAGTAGCGTTTATAAATAAATGGAGGGGCAATATGGACACAGAAGAACCTGTATCCACAACGAATTGTACTGTGGTGCAAGGTGAAGCAGGAGTATTAACAGTCACTTTGCAATGTAGTTTCTTTGGTGCATCGGCAGAGTTCTCTAAATACAGCACTGTGAGGGCATGCACATCACTCACTGGGGCTGAACGGCACATTCGCGCAAAATGTCCCTTCTTGTTGCATAATTTACAATTAAGTTTTGCACCCGGACCTTGTGATGAGTTAGCTAGGTGTTTGTCTGACCTGCATCTGAAACATGACTTACGGGCAGAAGAAGCGGAGGCAGCAGCTGGACGTGAACGGTGTTTCCCTCTAGCATGGTGTGACTTCACTTGTATAGCTCGCACTGGAGCATCCCTGTCAGCCGTCATTCTCTTTGCGTGCTCAGCCGCGGCTTCTAATTGTATTGCAAGGGCAGTTGCTTACTGTAATATCAGGTCCTGCTCGAGTAACAGTCTCTAATTCTCTTCCACTAACTAAAAACTAACTTTCTCCTTACCCCTCTCAGCGTCTCTAGCGGCAACACAAGGAATTACATAAAACACAACACTGACATTGAGGTTAAATGTTCGTCAACTTTAGTCTCCATCATAAATTAAGATCTGTGTTGAGTACTTAACCATTTCTGATCATTAGAAGTATTATTATGTACTGTACTTGTGGGGGGGGGGGTATTGTATTGTGAACCTGTAGATAACATTGAATAAGCATCAAATTTGAATAAAATGTCAAATAAATAAATGAAACACATTAAACAGTATTAATGACCCTAAAGCATTCTGCATAAAAAAAATCTGGCAATGAAATACCTTTGGTTCCTTCGGACTCCACTATTTCATTACCCTGAGCATCCGTAAGGATCAACGGCTCTTAACGCCTTCGCCTAATTAGTATGATAAGATTCTTAATTAGCAGCACCTAGAAAATCCTGCCAATTTTCTCAGTGGACATGTCCTCTTCCCTCACTGTCACTGTCACTCTCTTGTTGCTTTTGAAAAGCACGTAGTGATCCATAATTTCTCGGAGAGACGATGATGTCATGGATTTTGCGAGTCGCGGTTCAGTTTACATCCGGGTCTTTAAAGAATACCACAACATGAAATAGCCAATAATAAGATAGCAAGAAACTATAAATGAGGTATATTTTAAATATTTTACATTTTGGGCAAAAAATACTTTTTAAACACAGTTATTTCGTAATTTCATTTTCATTTTAAAAACGGAAAACGAATAAGGCATCGTAATTCGAGTTTTGTTTTTCAGTTTAGAATCAAAAAACGAATGAACGCAACGTACATAGACCAAATGGTGTTATTTCATTTCGGCACTATATTTGCTCACATACGTGGAAAAAGAAATGGCGAACGGAGGTTTCCATTTTAATTTTAATTTTGGCACAAAATATCTCTCATTGAACGTTATTCCTTTTAAACTACTATTATTCCGATAGATCCCGCCCTCCTACAATGATTGGCTGAATCGCTCAACTCGACGAGGCAGTCACTAGCAGGATTAGCCAATCAGAAAGTCGTAACATTGAGGGGCGGGGTTTGATGAAAACAGCCAGAACGAATGTGAACTAGGCTAGCGAGACCGGAAAGGAAAAAGAGAAGTTTTATAACTTGTCGCTATTTTAGACTTTTAATACCATGTAAACGCAATATACATCGAACAAGTTAACCACACAGTTCTTTCTGAGCATTATGGGGACGAGATCGAGTCGGTTACAAGAAGAATCTGTGTGCGGACCGCTGGAGAAGGACGGCGGCGTAAAGCAAGAGCCTTTTCGGCGGATCCGCAGCTCCAGGCCCAGCAGCCTCGCGCTCGATTTCTCCTCCAGCTTTGACCGCGATTCAGAGGCGAACCAGAGCCGCAGTGAAGAAGGCAGTGACTCGGACACCGGCCGCCGCGTTCCCCCGACGGACGGCGATAACGGTACCGGCCGCAGTATTGAACCGGAGATCGATAACGATGACAACAGTCCCGGAAGCCCCGAGCGCTTCTCACAGGAATCAGCGAGCAGTGTCGCGCTCCGGGCCTCAGCTGAGCGACTAGCCGGTGCGCGAAGACACTTGTCCGGGCGGAACAGCACTGCGAGATCGGCGCGGGTCCGGACTGCCAGACCAGTTTCTGAGGCGTGGATCGGACTATACAGAGTCAGACACAGCAGTATGTTAAACACAGAGGTGTTTATTATTATTCATTTAGCTAGCTAGCCTAACATCAGGGTTGCCAGATGGAATCAGCTCGATTAAGGATTTCATTATCGAATTGTAATTAATATCTATGCGATTCTCTGTAAAGCTATGTAATATAGATAACTTAATAGACGATTTATGTTTCCGATTCCATATTCAATATTATAAACCTCCTTAAATGCAAGTTACAAACTCTACCAAGAAGAGTTCAATCTGGCAACCCACTGTAATCACGAAGTTACAATACAATATACTTTAATTACAGCTGTGTGGATATTAATAGCTTTTAATTACTTTAATTACTGTCTTAGATTACAAAGACCAATGAAGTGTCAGTAAGGAAATATTAAACTGCCTTTAAAATAGGAAGTGATTCAGATTTAAAGCTTTACACAGATGGTAACTCCGGGAAGTTTTCAGAAATGACAGATTACCTAGAATCCCCAGCGGCGGATGTAAACGGCTCGCGCTGTCCATGCAGTGTAATATTTTACTTTCTCTCTCTCTCTCTCTCTCTCTCTCTCTCTGTCGCTCTGTCAACAGTGCTGTGTCCGTTCTGCACCAGGACGTTCCCCGGAGGTCGTATCGAGGAGCACCTCCTCACCTGTCTCACCTCTCCACCTCTGCCTTATAACAGTATGTTTGTTTTGTTTGCTGTTTTATTCACCTACACATGCAGTATTTGTGTCATGGTGTAGAGAAAGGGATTATGGGTAAGTGTAGCTGTTGAAATGGAAAACCTCATATCTGCACAGGTCATGGAGTGAATGTGCACTGTGTCAGGAAGAAGCTGACTGGTTGAGCAGGTGGTGACTCCAGTGTGGGGGCATGGCCTATTTCCACCCAGATACTAAAATTTCCTCAAATGTAAATAAATAATCATCATTAATTATCATCATTTCTTTTTACTGATTGAGAAGCAGGAGTGTTCACACTCAGAAAAATCAATAATGAGAAAATTACCTCACTTCTGTCATTTCTGTTTTGTTTGTCACGTAGATGAACTTTAACACAGAAACAGGAGAATGTGTGTGATGTGGAAGACGAACGCTTGTGATTAAGAAGCGTTCACAGCAACTCGTACAGCAGCATGTGTAACATTCATTAGGGAAATAAATTATTGCTGATAGTGTTTCAGGTTAAACTGATCCTTAAGTACGGAGTATAAACACCTTGCCCTCTCTCTCCCTCTCGCTCACAAAGTAAAAAAGTTGCTTTATTGGCATGCCAAGTATTACCATTTGTATTAACAAAGCTTGGATACAGACTTTGGGTACAAATCTCTCTCTCTCTCTCTCTCTGGAACACCACACTTTCATTCTCTTACTTTTCCTCCATTCAGTGTTTGTTACTTGTGACACTAATTTGAATTATAAACCAGACACATGCAGGTTTTGGAAGTTTCTGTGTAAGCAGTAATGAGCTGTGTCCTAATTCACACATTAGTACACTAGTGTCCATGTGTGTGGTCTGTGTTTCCTGCAGCTGATGTTCTGAGTAAAGACAGTGGAGAGTGTTCCATCTGCCTGGAGGAGCTGCTGCAGGGGGACACCATCGCTCGCCTCGCCTGTCTCTGTGTCTACCACAAAAAGTAACCATACCCACTTTCTCTCTGTCTCTCGCTCTCTCTTTCTCTGTCTCTCTTTCGCACCGCTCTCTTTCTCACCTCTCTCTGTCTCTTCCTCTCTCTGTCTGTCTCAGTCTGCCTCCCTGTGCCTCACCTTTCTGTCTGTCTTTCTATCTGTTGGTCTGTCTCTCTCACTGTGTCTCTGTCTCTCTCTCTCTCTCTCTCTCTCTCTCTCTCTCCCAGCATAAAGAATAGCGGATATCATGTCCGCAGTGTGTCCTGATCTTCCTCTTCCTCCTCTTTGTAGGTGTATTGACTCATGGAGCTCAGTGAAGCCCTGCTGCCCTGAACATCCTTTCAACTGACCATGGTTTCCTCTCTGGCTGCTCAACTCAGGTCTGATAACACTCAACCACCACCAACATTTCCAACACAACCTTCAACCACCTGAGAAAAGACTTTAAAGTGCGCATTAGAGCTGAGCAGTGAATCAAATTAATGCACTGAGTAACTTGAGTAACCTACAATCATGGAAACATGCACAGAGTATTCAGACAACGAATAACTTTTGAATGGGCAAGAAAAGAAAATCAGAAGCAGAGCTGGAGGAGGGGGGCAAAAACCTGCTCAATACATGTCAAAATGTCAAAATAAAAGTCACTAATTTATACAATGCAGTAACAAAAATTATTTTAATATAAAAGCTAAAATTATTGTCTCACACTATTAACTGTATGCTGTGTTCTGATCTCACAGAATAAACACAATTAAACTGCAGCACTGAGCGACTGGGATAGTATGCTCGAGTATGCAGTGAAATTCTCAGCTGTGTTTCAGTACTGTCTCTAAAGTACCCAGGAAACACTTACATGTGTAAGTTTATTTGCCAGGAAGTCAGCGTGGGGAGGATAACACATACACACCTCAGCTAGCTAAATATGGCAAAGCATATTGTATAAAATCCTGCCAGATAAGTCAAAAAGGGCACTAATGTGTTTTTGGGACAAAGCCGTGAATCTGAGACCCACTGACAGAATAGTGGATGAGGGGAAGTGTACAGTGTTATTGGAACACAGTTTTTTAGTTTTGCAAAATTAAGTGTGTGTGTATGTTTCAGGACTCCATGCTGCTGCTCACTCTGTCAGTGTGCTACAGTGCGGGTGGAGGAGGACTGAAATGAGTTGCTGTTTTACTTTGCACCACCACAGGACTTCGCTCGCTGTGAGACACTAAAACAACTAAATAAAGCCTAAAGATGAGCAGAACTGATTCACACTCAGAAAGAAACAAGCCTTGTGTGTGTTGGTTGGAGATTTATTTTATGAGATAAAGGTGTTTATTTTATTATCTGTAAATGCTACTTACGTTGCACTGGAGATGAAAACGGCATGCAGTTTTTTTATAAGTGCAGTTTGGCCTCGTCTCGTTACACACTTTGGATGCTTTAGGTTACAGTGACTTTTTTTTGGGGGGGTTGGCGTTTGAGTGGCTGTGTCATTGTGTGTGTGTGGGGGGGTGGTTATGGTTTGGGGTTAGGGTTGGTGTTTGGGTCGGGGACAGAGGGACAGAGACATGTGGATGAACAGGACTCTGACGTCCTTATGGACAGAAAGTGGACTTCACACACTATCTAAGAAAGTGAAAATGTTTTACTTCCTCTTGACCTTTACCCTCACATTAAGGCATGTTTTACACTCACACACAGCCTTTACAGAGTTTTTGCTTTTTCCAACATGACACACACATTTATTAAACACAGAAATTCTCTGTTTATTATAATAATAATAATAATAATAATAGCATCAAATCAGATCTCATGGTGCTTTACATTAAAGTCTGCCTGTTTTTTGTTATTATTATTATCAGCCTCGCTCTGGATTTTTGCCAAATGTGGTGTTGTAAACATATTTATAATAAACTTTACTTCTGTAGCATTTTTATTGCAAACATATTAGTGTGTTTCAGCCTTTCGGGTGTGATGTCATCAGTACTGTTCTAATCATCATCATCATCATAGCTATTATTTATAAGTGCTTTGAGATGATTTTCCTCTGGAGTGTGTGTGTGTGGCAGTGTTTAAAGGCAGTGTGATTTCACAAGCAATTCTGATACACACGTTGGTGATGAAGGTGATGATGATGGTGATGTAATTTACAGTGAGTGAAATGCTGACACATCTCAACAGCTCATGATTAAATCTTTTTTATATCTACACTGTGATGTTACATGTTGGTGTGAGTTAAAATTTGAATAAGAATTGTCTGCACACACTGTTTATTTATTACAGTGTAAACATCTTCACCAGTTTCATTTTGTACGTCTGTAAAGAAAAATGGTTTTATATGTATTTTTACAATAAAGATGTTTAAGATTGAGACCTTGAGAGAGAAGGAGAGAGAGAGTGTGTGTGTGTTAATCAGCTGCTCGTTATCATATCGTCTAATCTGATACACAACTTAATCTTTTCCAAACTTTATATAAAAAATCATTATTTTCTTTCTTTCTTCAGGCTTCACAGACTCACAATATTTTTACAAAAAAAAATGTTGGCACCAGAAAAGTGTTTTTCGCACCAGTCACTAGCTCAGTAGTGAAGCTTCTAAAAGTTAGATTTAGTTATCGCTCAACATCAGCAACAATCACAACCAATTATATATCTGGGGACGGGGCTAGAATAACTGCATGTTTCTGATTCGTTAAGCACACGCATGACACCAGAACATTTTGGACAAACTGTAAACAAAAGCATTAGTAGTGTTTGTATAAAAGATAACATTGTGCGGTTTTTATTTTCAAAATAGTTTCCTACAAACCAGAAGCACAAAGTGATTTCCACAGCGATCGCAAACAATTCAGAATTCATTAGATTTTTATTAAACAGAGTTTAATATGTCTATATTAATAATAATATATGAGTTTAAAACTCTGTTTAGATGACTTTAAACAGAGTTTAATAAAAATGGCATGATTGTTTATTTTCCTTTTGTCACATTTTAACACTCCAGGAAAAGTGAAATGAATTTATTATTGCTGATGAAATTCAAAAAGCCCACAGTTTTGTCTAACCTGCTGAAATTAATTAATTCTCATTCATTCTCTCACTCTCACTCTCACACTCACACACACACACACACACACACAGCTTTACTCACTCATTTCAGCTCCACGATGGTGTTGATTATCCAAACTTCAGCTGTGACTCGGTGCAGAGTACATTCACACACTTAATTAGGTTTTAGTGTTAAATCATAAAGGCACTGCTGTTAGGAATTAATCAATTCACACACAACACAGCCATGGTATTAGACTGACAGTTAGGGCCAAGATGTCTGCAGAACACCTGCTTTACATGGTCGTGGCTCAAGCTTTTATACAATTCTAAAAATAATTATCTCATTAGGCAGAGTTTTCTCATTTTTTCTTTTAAATCATACTCCTACCTTTCGCCACAGTTATTTCATTGGCCCACGTGCTTACTTTTAATTGTGGCATGAGCTCAGCCAGTCTATTTTTTTTTTTTAAAGATAAAACAGTATATGATAGAAAACTCTGTATCTTCGGTACTTTCCACAAACATGTTACATCAGTAACCTCATCACATCAGTACATCTGAATTCCACTTCATACATCATGCACATTTGGTTTAACACCCTGACATAGGATGAGATCATATCACACTCCCTTCTGGATTATATATTTCACCAAATAATAACTGGATTACTTCAAGGTGGTTACATCCTTCAGCCCTTGATTACCCAGAAAATAAGATACAGTAAAAGACTCTGTCTCTGGAGAAATAATAGACATCAAAGCAAAAGTAAATGACATTGATTCCAGGCTGACATCTGAGGGAAAGCGAGTAGATACGTGCGAAGCTCATATTGTGGAATTAGAACGATACTCTTAGATTTAATTTACGACTGCTGGCTTAGCCAAGAAAGAGAATGGATAGGTTAGAGCCGAAATTCTTCATATCTGTGGCCTAATTTATCCAGAAGGAAAGAACAAACTTCCTGACACAGTTGGTATAGTTCACAGGTTGGGGAAAAGACAGTGTAATATAGCTAAACCTCGTGTTGTCATCGTGCAGTTCTCGTCACATATTGCAAGAGATAGGCAACTAAGGGGTCCACGTGCTTCACTCCAGCCAACAGAGAAAAGAGACATCTTCTTAGTTAAGGAATTAAGCAGTTAAAGAGGCCCGCACTGGGGGGAAATGGGCATATTACATTGGTGCCTGTGCCTTTGTTGAAGGCATGGAAGTTATCCTGCCACCTGTGAGATTTCTTTCTCAATACATTCCCTCCAATTTTTAGGACAGTTTAAGGCTATCTGCATTAATGAAACCTATTAAAATGTCCTTTGCATTTGTTTACAGGTTAAATATTTACTTATTAACCTTGTATACCTTTATTTACCTCTCATTTCATTGTTACAAGGTTGTATCAAGTCTCAATCAAGTTTCACATCTTTATTTCTTTATTGTTCATGTCTTTATCTTTAATTTCTGTTAATTTCAGGGGCTTAAGAAATTCTTTAAAATGCAAAGCAGGTTTTTTGTTTATCAGAATATTCAAAATTTTATTTTATTTTTATTTATTTTTTTATGGTCAAGAGTCTCACTTGACCACTGATAATGTTTCACTTTGGAGAGCTCAGTGGGGGAAAGATATATGGGTGTGAAAATACAGTTGGTGTTACTATAGTGAAAGACAAATTTGCTGGAGAAATCATTAGCTCTTATAATGATCCACATGGTCACTTTATTTTAATGGTGCTATCTTTCAACCAGATTACTGTCATTATACTGAACATTTATGGCTATAATGCTTATGACAGTTTATTTGATGTACCAAACATCCTGGTTCTCTTTTAGCTGTGGGAGGGGATTTTAATTTAGTTAGAAGTTAAATAACTCTCTTCTTTTCCCAGTAAGGTTAAAGCCTAAAGGGACATTAAAGGTTAATGTCCCTTCTCTGATTCCTTCTTACTGGAAGAAAACTTGTGATCAAAACTTGTTTGGTCTTCAGTGGGAGCTTCTTAAGTATGAAATAGTTAAGTATCTTAGATCATATAGTAGTAGATATGCAAAATTGAGAAAATCTGAAGAAGACTGCATTATATCTAAAATCTCATTTTTATCATGGAAAGGTATTGATACACTTTCTGCAGAAGAATTGTTGCAGCTAAATTAATCTCAGAATAAATTAGATAATATATACAGATTGAAAGCACAGGAAGCTTTTGTAAGATCAAGGAGGAAGTGGATAGAGCAGGGGAACAAAACTCATCAAATGTTTTTTTAATCTTAACAGGAATAAAGTGAGAAACTCAACCATAAACACCTTATGCTTTAATGGCAGCTGACGATCCTGTAAAAATAGCACACTTTTGTTCAGAGTTTTATAGTAATCTTTATAAATCAAAAGAGGCAGCTATTGACCTTTTGAATTCAGTTCAGAACTGTAAAGTAGTGTCTGAGGTATAGATCAACTTGAATGTGAGAACAATCCTATGGAGACAGAGGTACTTAATGCTATCTTAACACTTAAAAATAATAAGTCTCCAGGGCCAGACAGATTAACCATAGAATTTTACAAAGCCTTTTCAAAAGAATTAACCCATTTTTACTTACAGTTTTTAATGAAAGTATTGAAACTAAACTGATCAAGAAACTCTATAACTGATGAAACACAATCAGGTTTTCTGTCTAATAGACATATTAGACTTACTGGACTACTCAGAGCTCATAAATGGTGACAGTGTTTTTCTTTTTTTGGATTTCTATAAGGCTTTTGAGTCTTTAGAACGTGGGTTTATTTTTGATTTGTTACACAAATTGCATCATTTTATCGAGCAATTTCCATTCTGATAAAGAGTTTGAATGGATTTATAAAAATCCATTCAAACTCTTTATCAGAATGGAAATTGCTCTATAAAATTGAAATATGGCACATCGCCACGTTTTCAATTATCACATGGTTATCCATGTCTGGCAAGGCTGCCCTCTGTCTGCTCAGCTCCTCTCCACCTTCATTATTGGAAGTAATCTACAAGGAATCCCCCTTTAAGGTAGACAAATTATCATCAGCCAATTAGCTGATGATACCATGCTTTTTTAAAAGACTTGACACAAGTATTGCTGATATGATAAAGAGGTTTTCTGAAGCATCAGGGCTCCATCTAAATGTGAGCTGATGGCCATTAAGAATTCTGAGCTTAATTGTGAGTTTACTAGAGCATCTCTACTTTCTGCGAAGGCTGAGGAAAACCCATCTCCCCCAACCCCCCTACCCCCCATCCTCACCATATACTACAAAGGGACTATCGAGAGCATCCTGAGCAGCTGCATCACTGCCTGGTTTTGAAATTGCACTGTCTCGGATTGCAAGACCCTGTAGCGGATAGTGAGGACAGCTGAGAAGATCATCGGGGTCTCTCTTCCCTTCATCATAGACACTTAAACCATGTGCTGCATCTGCAAAGCCACCAGCATTGTGGATGACCCCACACACCCCTCTCACAACTGTTCAACCTCCTGCCATCTGGCAAACAGTACCGAAGCATTCGGCCCAGCATGGCCAGACTGTGTTACAATTTCTTCCTCCAAGCCATCAGACTCCTCAATACTCAGAGACTGGACTGACAACACACACTTATACTCAACTGAACACTCCCACTCCCTCTGCAATTTACTAGTTATTCTACTATTGGGAAATTCTACTAATGAATGTTCTATGTTGCAGTGAGCAGAGGCGAGGATAAAAAAAGGAGAGAGACGAGCACCTCAACAAAGAGAGCCAACCAGCAGAGCCACATGTGTGTATGCATGTGTGTGTGTAATTATAAAATAAACCACTGAAAAGCAAAAGTGAAAGATAAACAATAAAGCACCTTTTGAGTTGTTCCAAGCCTGCCTCCACTTTCCTCATTCGCTACCCAGAAACCCAGGATAATCTGAGGAAGAGATGCCATCTTGGAGTCCTCACTGCTGGCCGAGATCATCACGTCCCTTGCCAACCTCCACCAGGCCCAGAATCAGGCAGCAGGCGACCCCACCCCTTTTCTTTCTCTTTTTCTTTCTCTCTCACATCCCTCCTCTCCTCCTCCTTTCCCCATCCTTGCACCATGGAAGCGGAGGCCAACCCCCCCAAAACCAGTTCCCTGCACCCGTCCCTTCCCCTACCGTCCCTCCTCCTACTGTCTGTCTCTGTCTGTTTCCTCCTCCCCTCAGTTGGTTGGATCCAGGGCTGTAGGTGTGGGAGTAAAGTCTGTGCCGGCGTGCTGGCATTGCGGGGAGCCTGGGCACTTTCAGAACCAGTGTCATGTGATGGAGGTGGGGCGAGCCACAAACCGCCCCCGACCGCACTGGGACATAGCGCATACTGATGAGTGTCCAAGGGGGAACATACCATGCCTTGGTGGATTCAGGATGTAACCAAACCTCAATTCACCAACACTTGCTTCAAGGGGAGGCATTGGGAAATTAATGTTTGGTGAAGGTGTGGTGTATGCAGGGGGATCTTTTCACGAATATCCTTTGGTGCCCTTCATCATTAAATTCCGGGGACAAAAATACATAGTGGAGCTGGCAGTTAGTCCTTACCTCACCCATCCACTAATGCTGGGGGCAAATTGGCCAGGGTTTCGAGCATTAGCGAAAGAAATGTTTGTGGATGGGTCCTGCAGTGCTGAGAGATGGTGTGGAATGTGCGCAGCATTAGCTGGGGAGGCAGTGCCAGGGCCGTTGACGTCAGCTTCACATCAGGGGGACACAGGGAGCGCCCTGCTCCTCCCCTCTTGGTGGGGATTCCCCTCTGGGATTTCCCCTTGGAACGTGATGAGACCCTGAGGCACACCTTCAACCAAGTGAGAGTAATCAGTGATCAGTAAATTCATCCTAATGTTGCGCTCTCCCACCCCTATTTTTCAATTATTAAGGATAGGTTATACTGATTGACACAGAACACTCAAACACAGGAAATGACCCAATTGTTTGTCCTCCAAAAAGAGCCTTCGGGAATTGTTATTCCAGGTGGCTCACCATAATCCAACGGCAGGGCACTTAGGACAGGATAAAACATTGAACTAGCTCATGGCCCGCTTCTATTGGCTGGGCTTTCACTGTGATGTTTGCAGGTGGTGCGTGGCAAAAAATGTCAGCTGGTGAATCTGCCGGCCACTCCAAAAGTGCCATTGTGCCATCTTCCATTAATTGAGGTCCCCTTTGAAAGAATTGGGAATTGGGATGGACCTTGTCAGGCCATTAGAGTGAACTGCACAAGGGCAAGAGCCAACCAGCAGAGAGCCGCGTGTGTGCGTGCGTATTTATAAACTAAAACCGCTGAGGAGCAAAATAATAATAATAATAATAATAATAATAATAATAATAATAAAGCGCCTTTTGGGTTGTTCTTCAGTTTCCTCATTCCCTGCCCGAACCTGGGAAGCGTTACAATCTTATTTAGGTGTTATAATAGCTAAAGACCCTAACGTTAGATCTTGGGTTGAAAAAATATTTAGCATGTGGCTCCAGAGAGACTTGTCTCTGAGGGGCAGAACTTCACTACTTAAGGCTGAAGACATCTCGAGACTCACGTATGCGCACTCTCTTTGTGTTGATGCTTCACTTTGTAAATGAACTGATAGAATGCGGTTTACATTTATTTATGTTCAAAAACAAACGTCATAATGTGAGAAACTCTGTAATAATGAATACTGTTGAAAGTGGTGGCCTTAATTTTTTAGACTTCTCTTCCGTTAACAACACCTTTAAAATTAATTGGACTAGGCGTTTTCTGGCTAGCCCTGAATCTATTTGGAATTTCATTCCAAACCACATTTTTTATTTCTAAATTAGGAGGTTCACTGTTCTTATCTATGTCCAATTACAACACTGATAAATTACCTCCGAAATTGGCAAACTATCGTTATTAGCTTGGTCTCTTATCTTCAAAAACAACTTCTCTCCATACAGGTATCTCATCTGGAATAATCAAAAACAAATCTTTCTATTTTTATAACTGGTTTGACAACAACATTATCTTGGTGAAACTGTTATTCAATAATGGTTTCCTTATGACTTATAGTGAGGTTTTAAGCTAAAGGTATTGAGACAAACTGCTCTTTCTGCAGTGCCCATGCTGAAACAACATTTCATCTGTTCTGGAAATGACCTTTTGTTACTGCGTTTCAGAAAGATTTGTCTACATTTGTACGCACCAAATATATATAACATTTTTCTCTTTTATTTAAAGATGTATTGTTTAGATTTTATAATGTCTGTCACTCTAAATATAAATAATATTATCTTATAAATTTTCTCACAATTCTGGCAAAATTTCACATAACATTCACATAAAAGTAAAATATGGTAATAGAACGTTTATGGTAATAATGTTTATTATTTTTGAAAACGAATTAAAAAAAAAACCTCCAAACTACATACGGCTCTAATAACTCCAAAGCCATAAAGACTGTCAATATTTATATTGATTGTTAATAAATAATTTAATGTATTGCTTATGTAACTTAAGCCCCTACATTGTTCTTCATTTTACCTTTTCTGTTCTTATTATCTTTTTATGTTTTAATTTTCGGTACTACTTTGTGTACTGGCACTTGAGCTACTACAGTTTTTCACAATTGCTAAGACAGTAAACCCCATTCTCTGAACCAAATTCTCAATAGCCTAAACCAATTTGTAGAATAAATCACTCTTTCTGCAAAACCTTAAACAAGTTCAGGCAGTTAGACACTGTTTGCAAATCTCATGCACTCTTT
>CM074977.1:21859675-21874218 GCA_037576825.1 Pangasius krempfi
AAAGCTATCTGCCACTGCCAGGGCATTAACGTTTAGTCTAGTTTGTTATAGAAAAACAAGTTATGCTCAGAGCCCAGAGCCCCGATCGTAACATTATAACACCTTCAGAGCAACATCAAGTTAACGTTTATAAATGAACATGGTCTGAACATGTACCAGCAGAATTTTAATCAGGGAGCAGCATAAACAGTCTGTATTCAGTAGCAAGTGTCCCTGAGTGAGGTAAAGTGGCCAAGCACACACACATGTTTTACTGTGCAGAAGACTTTTTAGTCTGTGAAGTCCATGTTTGTACTGGATTTCTTTTGGAAAGCCTGCCTCCACTGTTTGTTTGGGTGGGTGATTTGCTGGCATCAATGGTGTGTGTTGCGTTTAAGTGATACTTCAGACTCAAAGTACTCCGGTGATGATAAAATTCAGCTTTGCAGTGGTTACATATAACTTTTGTTCTATCAACTCCACCATCTGGAAGAGATTTAAACTGAAAATGTCCATGTAAAAGTCCGGCACCTTTCTCCATTTTCCTGTTCCGGTTTTCCTGGTTCATGTGCACGCTTCAGCAGTCTTTAGGCCCACCCCAAATATTCTCAGTGGTTGAGATGCGTGATGACGCCCATCCCAAGCCAGTACTGATCAACAGCCCACCCCTCTTGTTACCCATTGTTTGTCTGTATGTGTATTCAGAGCCAGTGAGCAACAGACTTTCGAAATAAAGTAGTAATTTAAAAAAACGCGTTAATGCACAATAAAATAATTGTCAACGTTAATTAATTAATGCGTTAACGCGATAATAACGTTAACTTGCCCAGCCCTAATATATATATATATATATATATATATATATATATATATATATATATATATATATACACACCCTGCTGGTGTCACTCTCAAAGGATTGCATCTGAAGCATGGGAAGTATTCTGCTTATAGCAAATTGTGCTGTCAAAGTCAGCCAGCTCTCTGTAACTCAGAAGTTTTTTTGTATCCTGCATTCTGTTTTCACATGCATGTGTTAACAACACTGGCTTTGATAGCATATAAAAGCAGTATGATTAGGAAAAGAATGTTTTACTTACATCCCTGTAGCCTCTCCTGTTTCTAGATAAAGAGGAAGCTACTTTTTTCAGGGGCTTGATTGTTAAAATGTTTTTCACTTTGTGTAATATAAGCAGTAATTTTAACCCACTTTACTATGCAGTCTTTTAAACATATTGTTTGAGTGATATGATACAAATGATTGTATGGTTACAAGCCTATGCTCCATCATTACAGCCATAATTATTATTTATAATATCATTATTGTATTTAAAGGCTGTAGCTTTGGCATTAACTCTCTCCTGTGTGTTGCAGTGTTTACGGCTGAGCAGTACCAAAACCATCAAGAGCAGCTAGCCTTGATGAAGAAAGACCAGCTGGAGCAGGCACAGCAGCAGCACCGAGTCAATGCCAAGACAGAAGTGAGTGTATGAGAGCAGTGACAACAAACAAGTAAAAGTTGGGGGAATTCAGATTAGGTATGATACGGTGATCTGTCTGATGCATTTTCAATATACAGTGCATCTGGAAAGTATTCAGTGCTTTACTTTTTCCACATTTTGTTATGTTACAGCCTCATTCCAAAATTCATTATTTTCCTCAAAATTCTGCAAACAATACCCCATAATGACAACGTGAAAGAAGTTTGTTTGAAATCTTTGCAAATTTATTAAAAATAAAATTTTTTAAACAATCACATGTACATAAGTATTCACAGCCTTTGCTCAATATTTTGTTGAAGCACCTTTGGCAGTAATTACAGCCTCAAGTCTTTTTGAGTATGATGCTACAAGCTTGGCACACCTATTTTTGGGCACTTTCTCCCATTCTTCTTTGCAGGACCTCTCAAGCTCCGTCAGGTTGGATGGGGAGCGTCGTTGCACAGCCATTTTCAGATCTCTCCAGAGATGTTCGATCAGGTTCAAGTCTGGGCTTTGGCTGGGCCACTCAAGGACATTCACAGAGTTGTCCCGTAGCCACTCCTTTGTTATCTTGGCTGTGTGCTTAGGGTCGTTGTCCTGTTGGAAGATGAACCTTCGCTCCAGTCTGAGCTCTGGAGCAGGTTTTCATCAAGAATGTCTCTGTACATTGCTGTACATCTTTCCCTCGATCCTGACTAGTCTCCCAGTTCCTGTCACTGAAAAACAGGTGATGAGCGGTGCCTGGTTTCCTCCAAACATGACGCTTGCTATTCAGACCATATTGTTTCATCAGACCAGAGAGAGTCCTTCAGGTGCCTTTTGGCAAACTCCAGACGGGCAGTCATGTGCTTTTTACTGAGGCGTGGCTTCCGTCTGGCCACTCTACCATACAGGCTTGATTGGTGGAGTGCTGCAAAGATGGTTGTTCTTCTGAAAGGTTCTCCTCTCTCCACAGACAAACGCTGGAGCTCTGCCAGAGTGACCAATCGGGTTCTTGGTCATTTCCCTGACTAAGGCCCTTCTCCCCGATCACTCAGTTTGGCCGGACGGCCTGCTCTAGGAAGAGGTCCTGGTGATTCCAAACTACTTCTGTACCCTTCCCCAGATCTGTGCCTTGATACAATCCTGTTTCGGAGGTCTACAGACAATTCCTTGGACTTCATAGCTTGGTTTGTGCTCTGACATGCACTGTTAACTGTGGGACATTATATATAGTGGGGGAACTCTGTATATAGTCAGAGTCTCCTTCTGAGTGGACACATCAGTGGGTGGACTGAAACATCTGCCAATTACCTATATCCCACTTATTGTACTCACTCAAGAATTAGCATTAATGAAGAATCGCCAGTCATTGGATGAGAAGGAGCAAACTACTTTATTGCAGAAATAGTACAACACGTTCCAATGAACTCAAGGAAGGTGAATACCTGCAGCGGTGACACAACAATCTCACGCAGGAGAGTTGAGTACCCCGAGTCCTCCAAATTCCCTTGCATATATACCCAGATGCCTGCTGGCGCTTCCCCTTTTTGGTCCACCTATGTCAGTAATTTCCCATTGTCTTCAGTTTAAACCATTTTGACTCCTCCTATCCCAATTTACATACACTCCACCATTTCCCATTATCTTCTGACTTTTCCTGGAATCTCCTCCCACTGACCTTTTTGTCTTGTCTGTCGTCTTAGAATTTCCCCTTAATTTTCAGTTACCCAGACTTGTTGACTTGTTGATTCAGAGTTGTTGACTTGTTACCCAGACACTTTTTTTCTGAGACCCCACATCCTGTTTTGGGATGTCTCCTGACCCTTGGCCTAGTTAGTAAACTGCTATACAGAAGCCGTCACTTCCTCTATTCGCTTTATTTTGTACTCGTTCATTTATACCGAATTGACAACGCATAGATTTATTTTCTGCTACATGAGAGCTTTGCTTTATTCTCATTTTGTTGTTTTATGACTGCAGCTATTATTTGATTTAAAATGCATCTATGCAACTACAGCTGCTCGTGCTCATACTACTTGTTTATATTTCCTGCTTATACTTCCTAGGTTATGGTAATCTGTATGGCCGCCTATGCTTGATTAACTTGTACCAAGAGATAATGCTTCTAACATATCTTGCCCTAAAGCTAGCTTTAATGCTCATTTATACTCCCTTGGTTTTAATTTTAATTTTAATTTTATTCTCTGTTCAACTGTCTGCTCTTGCAATTGTCCACTTGCCCACTTAATCTCACTTCCACGCACCATGTACCAGACCCCTATTTCTGATAAGAGTACACAAACCATAAACTCCTTATGTCTCCTAATATAGTCAAAGCTGGCTACTAAGCTGTCTATAAGCTAATTAAGTTAAATAAAGCTAATAAAGCTAATTAAATTTTTTATAATTCTTCTCGACATCACTCCCCCCTCTGAGACTTTTTAAGTCTCACACCTTAACACACCTTTCTTCCAGTCTTCTACACTCCTCATCTGTTTTGCTTGTCAGACCATCTTTTCATGACCCACTTTTGCTTCTTCTAATCTTCACCCACCTATCTTGGTGTCCACTCTCTACACTTTTTTATCCCCCAGTACTGCTGTCAGTAGGTCAGGTGATATGCTTATTAGTTGGCACCCCCATGCCAGGTTTACCTCTAGCTGTCATCCACACACATCTTCATTTATGCAACATTTTACATTTACATTTACATATTTGGTATCGGCCTATCTTCCGACCCAGTTACTTTGCATATCATGGAGGGTCTGTTGGGGCCCTGGGAGAGGTTACTAACATATCACCAGGCACCCTTTACTCCCTCTTCATCACAAATATCTAATCACGACACAGTGAACCAGGATTGGGTGGAAAACCCTGAGTTAGCCCAATTTCAAGGGAAAATTCCCACTCTGCCCGTACATAGCGCTACGGTGGATTCACCACCAGGGTCGCTCTGTGCCGGGATTTTCACAAAGGATTTGTAAGGAAAACAAGGAAAACACATACAGAAACACTGAGTATTAAAGCAACATGTGTCCAGTCTCTCAACTAATTGTTGACTTATTGTTGAGGCTAGTCCAAGCTGGCCATACGCTATGGTGGACCACAGAACGTTCTCATAAGACATTACTGTGTAATGATACAAGAAAGTGTGTTGTGTCACATGTTCCGTGCACAGGAAACCTTGGCATTGTACAACTGTTATTGCTCTGCAAAGGCAACAAATCTGTATTGTCATCCACGTTGGGGGCTTTGTCGAAGTCATAGACAGCATTCTGAACAGACTGAAGCCATGTCTTTTCTAGAGATAACAGTTTGGCGTGATGGAGAAGACGAAGAACAGGACCATTTGGATCAGGATCCAATGTCCACTCATGTCGCTCCCAGGAGAGAAGATATGACTACCAGATGCAAGGTCCCGCTGTGCAACAGCCTCCTGGTGGGCATTCACCGATGGGTGAGGACAGGCATCGTGGTTGTGGTGGTTGAACTGCAACTCTTCACATGCCAGACAGTGGAAGTGATGAGCCAGGAAGTTATACTGCAGACCTTGCCTGCTTAACCCGGGGGTCTTACGGCGCTGTGACCATGAGCGTCTCGCCGCCACCACCTGGGCCTGGCTTGGGTTTTATGTCTGGGGGTTCTACGTCTGGCTCAACATGGGGGGCTCTGGCTCATGTTCAGTGTGCTGGACCAGGTTCCTGTGACAGCCCTGCTCCATAGCTGTCGTCGTCGCCCCCGTCCGAATTGTCTGCTGCTGTGTGTTGTATTAGACGTGTTCTGGACTTTTTCCAGTCCAGTTCCTTGACTGCTGCCCTGCAACAATGATTTAGATGATACCAGTGTGCCTTACCTTTGACTTTGACTGCAGTACGAGTTGCTAGTACCACCTTAAAGGGCCCTTCTCTCCGTGGCTGCTTCCAGTGCTTCTTGAACACTTTGATGTACACACGGTCACCAGGCTCGACCTGTTGAAGGGGTTGTTCAACACACGTGCCGTGTGTAGCTTCACAAATCTGCAAATACAAAGTTCTGTGTACCTGCGTTAAATGTTTGACATAACTAGACATCTCACTCTCCAGCTGTTCCAATGAGGGGCCTTTGTATGGCCCTCGAGAGAAGGCAACTGGCAACATTTCATGTGGTGTCAAATGTGTGCTGCGATAAGTCTGTGACCGCATTTTCTTCAATGCCAATGGCAGCGCCTGAACCCAGTTCAACTTGGTGCTCACACAAATTTTTTGCTGTCGTTTCTTTCAGTATACCATTTGCCCTTTCAACCATCCCCTGTGAATGTGGCTGGTACACACACCCCATCCGTTGTTTAATGCAAAGTGCCTCTGAAATTGCTTTGATCACTTCATTTACAAAATGTGTTCCATTATCTGAGCTTAGCTGGTCGGGGATGCCGAATCTCTGCACAGAAACTTAGCTACCGTCTTAGCGTAACACTTGGCTGTTGCTATTGCCTCTACCCATCTGCTGAAGCTGTCTATTACTACTAGAATGTACCTCTTTCCCTCCTTCCTGTCCAACATGTCCACAAAGTCCATCATCAGGTGCCTAAACGGTCCTCTTGGTACTGGTATGTGGCTAATGGGTGCGGTAAAATGTTTCCTCACATTCCGCTGTGCGCACAGTTCGCAAGACCTTGGGAAGTTGTCCACCATACTGGCCAGGTATGGTGACCACCAATCCTGTCTTACTGTGATTATGGTCTCACGACGATTACAATGATCAACACTGTGTGCCTCCTTGACAAGCATAGGTAATAACCCTGGTGGCACTACCCACATACCATCCACGCTTCTCCATATCTCTGTGTTGGGGTCCTGTACTGCACCTCATTTCTTCCACAGTTCTCTCTCTTCTCCGCTTGCTACCTCTTGGTACTCTCTAATGTCATTCTCTGACACACGTTTTCATGCCTCCTCTAATTCTCCTGCCTGCATCATCACTTTTACACACCCTTCTCCTACGGCTGCTTTCTTGGCTCCCTCATTTGCCACCCATTGCCCCTGCTAACCCATTCGTCATTCGTCTAATGTGCTTTACATTTTAATATGGCTAGCACTTTTGGCAGCATCATTGCACCAAGCAAATCTGAAATTGCTGGCCCGTGTGTAATGGAGGAACCAACAGCCCTCTGTAAGCCTCTCCGAGCCCAAATTGGTCCAAACACATGGCAAACCCCATACACATACGCTGAGTCACTGATAAATGGTGCAAGATTTTCCTGCCCTTAATTTGCATGCTGCTGTTAGCACCTTGATCTCTGCCAATTGGGCAGAGCATGGTTGTGGTACACTAGTGCTTGATGCTACCTTGAACGATTCCGTATCTTTGTTGTATTGAATCACTGCATAGCCTGCTTTATTGCCATCGTTAATGCGGTAGCATGAGCCATCAACGAAGAACACGTGTTCGGCATCTACTAGAGGCTGGGCCTTTAGATCTGGTCTAGCTTTCAGGTAATTTTTCAGCTTCTTCAGTGCACTCGTGTGGGGTTCCTTCATCAGGTAACACTATTCTATCAGCTGGATTTATCGTGGGGCATCTTTCAATCGTCAATTCAGGTGCTGACAGGATCACGTCATATCCCGTTCTGCGGGCATTAGTTATCACAAACTTCTGATTTGTCAATAACGCATGCAATGCATGAGAGGTGTAAAGAGTTACCGGGTGCCCCATTGTGATTGTGGACACCTTTTGATAGGCGAACGCTTACGCTGCTAACCCTTGATAACATGGTGGCATGCCGTTCTCCACGCTATTGAGCGCCGTGCTAAAGTATGCAGTTGGCTTCCTTCCCATGCCTTGTTGTTGTTGTGCCAATACAGCTGACGCAAACCTATGCCTCTCCGATACATAGAGATAGAACGGCTTACCATAATCTGGAGAGGCTAACGCTGGGGCTGAGATTTTTATTGCCTCAAACGCTGTTCTACCTTCCTCTGTCCAGACTAGTGGGGCGCTTGATTTTGTCTGATCAGCTGCCTTCATCATATCTCTAAGAGGTTGTGTTTTTAGTGCAAAGTCACAAATCCAGGGTCTGCTAAATCCCACCAAGCCCAGAAATGACAGCATCTGTTGCACAGTTTCAGGCCGTGGTTCTTTTCGGACTATGGGCGGTGGTAGCTCAGTGGTTAGGTCGTTGGGCTACTGATCGGAAGGTCATGAGTTCGATCCCCAGTACCGCCAAGCTACCACTGCTGGGCCCTTGAGCAAGGCCCTTAACCCTCAACTGCTCAGTTGTATAAATAAGATAAATGTAAGTTGCTCTGGAAAAGGGCGTCTGCCAAATGCTGTAAATGTAAATGCCTAAATCCTCTACCTTCTGCTGACAGAACTGCAATTTGTCTTTACTCACTTTGTTCCCATTCTGGGCCAACATCTTCAGTACTTTTAGTGAATCCTGCAAACATTGCTCCCTCGTCTGGCTACAAATCAGTAGGTCATCGACGTACAGTAGTATTAAGCTGGGGACGTCCAAGTTCGCTAAGTCACAAGCCAACACTTGGTTAAATATTGAGGGGCTCTCACAGTATCCCTGTGGTAACCTGGTATAAGTGTATTGTTGTCCACCGTATGTGAAAGCAAACAAGAACTGGGAGTCTGGGTGCAGTGGCACACTGAAAAGGCTGAACACAAATCAATTACTGTGTACCATTTTGTCCCTTCAGGTATGTCTGATAACATGTGTGGGTCTGGCTCTACAGGATTTTCTGCCACCACTACACGATTTACTGGTCTTAGTCTCCATCTGTCTGAATTTGGCTTTCCGACCAGAAAAATAGGGGTGTTGCAAGGGCTCTTAGTTGGGATCAGGACCTTTGCTTCAACTAGCCCATCGATTGTTGGCTTTATTCTTTCTACTGCCTGTTTTGACAGCGGGTACTGTCTCTGATAGGGCAACTGCATGTTGGGTTTGAGCTGAATCTTCACTAGCCCTGATGACCTTACTAATCCTACAAGTTCCACTTCCTGCTCAGTAAGTTCTTTTCCTTCTGTACACTGGGACCATTGCCCTGTCACTTCTACTCGAATCCTGCCACTAGCCTGTGTAACAGTGTATCTTTGCCCCCAGCTTGCAGAGTACATCTCTTCCCAGGAGGTTAGCTGGGGCATCGGGAGAATAATAATGGCACCTGGGTGGTGATTCATTCCACTGTTATTTCTTGCGGCTCTGTAAATCGTAAAGAATGCGTTTTACCCGAGAAGCCTATCGTCTTTATTGTCTTTCGAGAGAGGGGGCACTTAGAGCCTTCTTTTCCAATACTTGTGAATGTTGCTCTGGTATCAACTAGAAATGGCGCTTGGAGCTTAATTCCTATGCCCACCATAATCGTTGGTTCTTGTGCAGGGTACAGTGAGGTGGGGCACTGTACCAGCTCCCCCTCTGTATTCTCTGGGCCCGTACACGTTACCCTGGGGTGGCCCCAGTGGGCTTCCCTCAGGTATCAGTGGGGCCTGCCCCTGCTGGTTCGGTCCCATCCATTGTCCTGTCCAATTCCTAGTGTTCTGCCAGTTTTGACTCTGGTTGGGGCTTCTTTGTGGCTGCTGTGGTGGATATGGACAGCTCGCATCAGATGACTAGGATCCTTACAGTTCCAGCATCCACCTCCTCTTCTTTGTGTTGGAGCAGCACCTTGGCAGTCTTGGAATTTGTTGGAACATTCCTTCTCTCCCTCAACCTCTTCCTTGCCCCCACTCTCTACTCTGTGGTGGGTACTGTGGACTCATGGGATAGGCCATTTTTTGGTGTTGGTATTTGGTATGCTACTGGCATTTGTGGCTATGTTATCACTAGCTGTGCCAGTGATGTGGCTTGTGGGGGCACTTGGGTGACAGGGGCTGGCTGTGCTGTTGCTGGCGCCACCATCACTGCCACTTGCCTTGCAGCACTCTTTTCCTCTTTTTTCTTGTCTTTGTTTTCTTGCTTGTTACGTGCCAGCTCCCCCAATTGGGCCTTATGAAGCTGCGTCAGCAAGTCTTCGCCAGCCTTTTTGGCCGCTTTTTCCCTCTTTAGGTGTAGCTCAACGTAATGTATGACATTGGCTTCAAAGGTTGGCCAGGGCATTGTGCTCAACCCTACCACCGTCTCGAGCTGGTCTTGGACTTCACTTGGGAGCGCCTTTCTCAGCATCATTTTGAATAAAGTCTCACTTGCCCCTGTTTCATCCCATGCTGACCCCATTTCTTCCCTCCATGCCTTCTGTAGCTTAAGGATAAAGTTGGGAACTCCCTCGTCTTCCTCCAGTTTTAATTTCTCCACTTTACCTGGGTCAGCCTGGGTCGGGTAGGTCGCCCGGAGGGCGTCCCAGATTGCATTTTTCCTTAGCCCAAATGAGTAAGAGTCATACTTTTGGTCTGTTGCCATATTTCTAATCTGAGCTGTATTGAATACAATTCTATCATTTTGGCTTTTCCCAACGATTGTGAGAGAATGGCCTTATTATCACCTATGGCCAATAGCTGGCCCATGGTCTGTTCTTCAAACCTCGTTATCCATTTTTGGGCTCCCTCACATACGCTATGTAGCCTATCTATCAGTCCTTTTAAGTCCATGAATGTCCAAGGGGTGTATATTATGTCCTTTCCCTTTAACACCACTGGCATCTGGGGAACAACCTCGTTCTCTTCTGCCTCTATCTCTTCCTTGTCCATGTCAGCTTCCTGGTTTATCTGTTGTGCCCGTGCTCTGGTTACTATTGGTGTTGACTGGGCCATTGGTGCTTTTCTCCGTAATGTCCTACTGCGCCCTCGTTCAGCAGCCTCCAGTGACTGACTGGCATTGATTAGATGCTGTTTGGTTTCCCTCAGTAGTTGCTGGCACAGCTCCACCCCAGACTTCCCTCCGGCTGTGTATGGCCGCTTCTCCTTCTCCTATGCACTTCTTGCCGCAGTTTGCAGCACTCTTCCACCATCTCCTCCGCATTTCGCTCTACTTTCTCCACTTTTCCATCCGTTTTGTCCATTTCACTTTCTATTCTCCCTATTCTCATTTGTTATTCTCATTATTCTTCTAATTTTTCTTCCACTCGTCCCTCCAAGTGAGTTGCCACTTCTTTCCGCAGGCAGTATAGTTCCTCTTTCATACGGTTATTCTGCTGTGGGAGCAGCGGGGTCATTTTCAAGGTTCCACTGACATGGGCTTCTTCGCTTGCTCCTTGTTCCTCATCACTCACGTGGGATTCTCTACTCCCGTCAGACCTTGAGGAAGAAGTTGAGGACGTTTCCATTTCTTCTTTTGATTGGTAGTTCACGTTTGTGAATTCCGGGAGCGATGCAGCTTTTCTTCTCAGCGCCACATATTGCATCCACGGGGCGCACTCGTCCCTCAGCTGGTCTGGTGGGTGTATTTGTCCTGAGTACTCATTTAGTTCTTGTCTTTGGCGTTCTTCTTTCCACTCATTTGGATTAGGATTCAGCTCATAGTTCCATTCCAGGCTATCCTCTCGTTTAGCCTTTAAATTCAGGCCTTTTTCCTTTTTAGCACAAACCATTCTCTGTTGGTTCGTCCAGCTGGCCGCTTTTCCCCTTCATCTTCCTCCAGTGACATGGGTCTCACTCTTTCCTTGAATTGTCCGCCCGTTATTTCCAATTGCACGTCCTGGAATTCTCTATCAAATTGAAGTAGTGGGTAAATTCCCATCACTCTGGGTGGTTGTTGTGTTGCTGTAAGGTGGTGATCGGGTCTGCTCCCCATGTTCCTCGAATGGTGGGGCTGATCCCTTCACTGCCTCTTTTTCCTTACTTATTTCCTTCTCTTTCTCCTTTCTTTCCATCTCTTTCTTCTCCTTTTCTCTTTCCCTGCGTTCTCTCTGCAACTTCCCTTCCTGCTTGAACCATTCCACTATTTCCATTTTTCTCTTCAGCTTTTCCTCACCTTCTTTTTTCATTTCCCCCCAACATTCTAATCTATCCTTCATCTTATCACATTTCTCCTCGTTAAATGTCCCTTCTACTGGCCATTGCAGTTCTCCCTTTGTCCGATCCTTCCATTTTTTCATGTATTTCTTAATTTGTTTTTCTGCCTCTTTATGCTTCAGGGGTCACGGGTGTGACTGACTTTTTCTGCACTCATGATGCACCCTTTTCTCACTCCGCTTGCTTCACTTTGGTGTCCTGGATTACGGTTTGCCTTCGCCCACTTTAACTGTACGTTTATTTTCCCTACAGTAATATTTGATTACACCGGATTCTTCTGGATTTGTTCCCCTAAAAAGTTCTTTCTATCCACTAAGATAGACGCAACCGTACCACGTTCCCACTGCACCTCCCTCGGCTCCACTGTGACAGTTGCTGTCAGTCCTGAACAATAATCAGCCTGTTTGGGTCATTCTGCGAACAATTCAACTATTGGTTCACCATCTTCATCATATGGATCTTTTATAAAATCAAACAAATAAACTACAGCTTCCCTGGGCCTTGGGGTTTTCACCAGGGCAAGTAATATTGGGCTTAGTAGCCGAGGCCTCCAGATTGCTCCAATTCTCCCATACCAAAATCATCTTCAGGGAACAAAATTTGTAATGTTTCAAACCCGTGGAATCGAGTGATCGCCCACAATTTGTCCCTTATCTGCTGTTCTGATTGCCCCCTCTCAACTCCGTTTCTATCTTCATGTTTGCTCGTCCCAGAAATGAGTTCTTATGAGTTCTTATAACTCGTTTCTACATCTAGACCCAGCAAAGCCATACACTGCCTGCCTGCATCCCTGCCTATCCTCTTATTTTATATTTTTATTTTATTTTATTCCTCCACCACTGTCATGATTACCACCTTGTGTATTCTATGTATATATGAAGGTGTGTATTTTCCGTGACATCACTCATCTAAAAATAAGTCTGTGTGCTGCGCGTGTCTGCGTGTGTGCTTACCCAACTTACCCACTTCCTCCTTTTCAACCTCCTGCGCACATTGCAAAATCCACCAAAGCATAGTTCAGTATGCACGCCATGCGCACCACCCATGTAATAAAAACAATTTTTCTTCCAAAATTCTTTGGAAACTCTTCCAGCAATATTCCAATGATTATAAAATATAATTATAAATGATTAATTATAACTGCCGATATAATTAATACAGCATAATATAACACAAAAAACATTTGCTATATTCACAATACTCATATCAACACAACACAATCGGGTTGGTGACTCTGCGATACAATACACAATTCACAATTCAACACTGTTGGGTCCCACCCTGCAGTCTTTGCAGTGATGCACCAATACGCAATACACAGTTCAACACTATTGGGTCTTACCCTGCAGTCGTAGTAGTGATGTACCAATACACAATACACTATTGGGTCCCACCCTGCAGTTGTTGCAGTGGCGCACCAATACACAGTTCAACTCTTATCGGGTCCCACCCTGCGTTAATATGCAGTGATGCTCCGATCTTATACTCTTTTAAACCACTCGGGTCCCACCCTGCACACAGAGCAGTGATGCTCCGAGGCAATCATACAAAGTTACACTGATCACTTGTCTCAAACAAGACTTAATCTTTGCTTGTTCCCATCCAACCCTGCTTTCCACCCACTGGTTCTTGGCTCGAGGTCAGCAGTCTATGCCCTCCCTGGGGCTGTTCCAGAAATAATTTTAATACAGACTTTTGAATGTAACAGGCGTCTGCTTACCTTTTAATTTTGGTTGCTGGCGTCTGTAGCCCGTTGGTTACGCAGTCCCAGCTCAGGTTTGAAGTGTGCCCTGACCTGTCGAGCCCCACGTTGGGCGCCAATAAAATATGTTGGAACTCAGAGTCTCCTTCTGAGTGGACAGATCAATGGGTGGACTGCAACATCTGCCATTTACCTATATCTCACTTATTGTGTCACTCAAGAATTAGCCTTAATGAAGAATCGCCAGTCACTGGATGAGAAGGAGTAATCATCTTTAATGCAGAAATAGTACAACACGTTCCAGCGAGCTCAAGGAAGGTGAATACCCGCAGCAGTGACACAACAATCTCAAGCAGGAGCGTTAAGTGCCCCGAGTCCTTCAAATTCCCTTGCATATATACCCAGATGCCTGCTTGCGCCTCCCCTTTTTGGTCTGCCTATGTCAATAATTTCCCATTATCTTCAGTTTAAGCCATTTTGACTCCTCCTATCCTAATTTACATAGACTCCACCATTTCCTATTATCTTCTGATTTTTCCTGGAATCTCCTCCCACTGATCTTTTGTCTTGTCTGTCGTCTTTCCCCTTAATTTCCAGTTACCCAGACACTTCTGTTTTTCTGAGACTCCACATCCTGTTTTTCTTCTTCCATTTACGGATGATGGAGGCCACTGTGCTCATTGGGACCTTCAGTGCTGCAGAAATTTTTCTGTACCCTTCCCCAGATCTGTGCCTTGATACAATCCTGTCTTGGAGGTCTACAGACAATTCTTTGGACTTCATGGCTTGGTTTGTGCTCTGACATGGACTGTTAACTGTGGGACCTTATATAGACAGGTGTGTGCCTTTCCAAATCATGTCCAATCAACTGTATTTACCACAGGTGGACTCCAATCAAGTTGTAGAAACATCTCAAGGATGATCAGTGGAAACAGGATGCTCCTGAGCTCAATTTTGAGTGTCATGGCAAAGGCTGTGAATACTTATGTACATGTGATTTTTTTTATTTTTAGTAAATTTGCAAATATTTCAAACAAACTTTTTTCACGTTGTCATATGGGGTATTGTTTGTAGAATTTTGTGGAAAATTATTAATTTAATCCATTTTGAAAAAAGACTGTAACATTAGAAATTGTGGAATAAGTAAAGCGCTGTGAATATTTTCCGGATGCACTGTAGCAAAAATTAGCATTGCCTGAATGTTCCTTAGGTTTCCATTTCCAATTGATTAAAACATCAAACAGAGCAGGGAAGATGTAGGGCATGTTTGGTGGTTGCTCCTACAGAATGTGACCATTTATATATGTTTTATTTGCGCTACTTTTCATTTCCACTGACACAGTCAGGTCCATAAATATTGGGACATCGACACACTTTAACTGCACTGTCAGCATTAATTTGAGGGTATTTACATCCAAATCAGGTGAACGGTGTAGGAATTACAACAGTTTGCATATGTGCCTCCCACT
>CM074977.1:21904383-21915604 GCA_037576825.1 Pangasius krempfi
TTGTGTTATTAGTGATTGCTGGAGGAATTGTGGTGGAAGAATTTGGAATAGAAGTCGATATTGGACCATGGATAATGTATATGATGTGTGCATTGGGTTATGGATTAATTGTTGCAATGTGTTCTTGAAGAGCCGTGTATTTGAAGGAAAACAAAAGGGGTAAGTAGGGTGAGTATCACATTTTCACATACACATATCATATTATTGTGAAGGGCTAATATATTGTTTCACAGATCACATAGTAGGGAAAATTGTCAGGGAAGGACTTAGATAAAAGGGCGTGGTTGCTTTTACAGGTATAAAAAACTCATCAATTGTTAGAGACAGACACGGGAAAGGGATCTATTAGAACAAGATTGTTGTTTTAAGTTGGGGATGATTACCTGATTTCATGGTTTAGATACATACATCGAAATGCACATTTCCTGAACAAAAGTGGTGTGACTGAGTAATCTGGGGTGTCGAATCTTGAGCCCAGGATTGTGTCCTAGTGGACAATTAAAAACAATGTAAATAGTATTTTAGTTGTCTGATTTTAAAACAGTATTTTGTCTAATTTTAAAGCATATGATGAGGATGGTTAATGCTCATTTTAGAGTGGTTTAGATAGTGTGATTATGGTTCAGGGATAGACTGATTATTGATCAGGATTGATAGTAGTTATCACAGTTAAAGCAAGAGTGGTGTATTGGGAACGTGGTACGGTGACATTTCTTTTTGTGGGAAAAAAATTGACCCATTAGGACAGTAAATAGGTAAAAATAATAATAATAATAATAATAATAATAATAAAAATATAATAATAAAAATACAAATAAATAAATAAAACAAATAAACAAACAAACAACAAATAAATAAATAAATAAATAAAAAATAATAATAATAATAAATAATAAAAAAATAAAATAGAATATATATATAATGGGATTAAATATTACTATAGGTAAACTAAACAGACTTAAAGTGCAAGTATACAACCTGTAATCCGAGAAACCACAGTGAGGCAAACAGAACTAAACAGAGGTACACCATCAGTACAGAAAAAGCCATAATTACACCCATGGGAGTGATAATTCTAAAACATAAGGAAGCAGAGAAAGATATAAAAAAGTATATGAAAAAATGGAAAGATCGGACGAAGATGGCCAGAAGAAGGGACATTTAATGAGGAGAAATGTAACAAAATGAAGGACAGACTGGAATGTTGGGGGGAAATAAAAAAGGAAGGAAAGGAAAAGTTGAAGAGAAAGATAGAAATAGTGGAATGGTTTAGACAAGAAGGAAAGGTGCAGAGAGAGCACAGGGACAAAGAGAAAGAGGCAGTGACGGAAACAGCCCCACCATTCGAAGAACATGTGGAGAAAACCAGACCACCACCCTACACTGGACCGCACCCCTCCCCCAAGGTGGCAGGAATATATCCTCAACTCACAGAAGTAAGGGAGTTTCAGGATGTGCAGTTGGAAATAATGGGCGGACGATTTGAAGGAAGAGTGAGACCTGTGTCGTCAGACACAGAAGAGGAAAAGGAGAGGTGGTCAGCTGAACGAGCCAATAGGGACAGTATGTCTAAAAGTGAGAAGGGAGGCCGGAGATTAAAGGCTAAACACGGAACTGGCCTGGAATGGGAGTATGAGATGGATATTAACCCACCGGAGTGGGAGAGGGAGCGTGGAGGACTAGAGGATGGAGGATGGAGATGCACGCCAGATGAGTACGCCCCATGGGCGCAGAATGAGGTGGCAAAGAAAAAGGCTACATCATGCCCTGAAATTGGAGGTGTGATCCACCAGTCAAAGAAAGAAGAGGAAACGTCCCCAAGCTCCTCTGCAGAATCTGGAAAAAACAATGGATCCTGTGAGGAACAGGGAGCAGACGAAGAAGTCTATGTCAGCGTCACCCTGAAGATGACCCTGCTGGTTCCGCGACAGACTAATCGCCTGAAAGAGGAATTACTTCACCTACAGAAAGAGGTAGCGGTCCGCCTGGAAGAACAAGAGGAAGAAAAGCAGGAAACAAGAAATGTCCAGAGGAAAGTGAAAGAAATAGAAGAGGAAATAAGTGAAACACAGGGAAGAGTGAAGAAAGTGGAACAGAACGCAGAAGAGATAGCAGGAGCATGTCGCAAGCTGCACGAGGAGGTGAACAGAATGAAGGACGTTCACGAAGAAGCAATGCTGCACAGTCAAAGACAAAGCATGAGGAGCGACGAAAAATTGAAACTATGCCACCAGTTGCTGGAGGAGAGCAGGATGCATCTAGACAGAGCAAACCACTCATTGTTGGCAGCAGAACAACGGGGAGGTAAAGCATTGCGTGGAAAACAACCACTAGCCCAGTCAACACCGCAGCCACTGAGGATAACGAGAGCACAAGCAAAGCGGAAGGGCCAAAAAGAGGAACGGGAGGAAGCAAATGACGGGGATGAAAAGGAAGAGAGTACAGAGGATGAGAATGAAGTAGCTTTCCAAGGTCCAGTGGTGGTAAAATGAAAAAATGTGATATACACCCCTTGGACATTCATGGATCTGAAAGGTCTGATAGACAGGCTGCCCAGCATATGTGAGGGAGCCCAGAAGTGGATAACAAGGTTCGAAGAACAGACCATGGGCCAGCTATTGGCCATAGGCGATAGTAAAGCCATCCTCACACAGTCATTGGGAAAGGCCAAGATGATAGAAATCTTGGATATAGCCCAGATAAGTAACATGGCAACAGAGCAGAGATATGACTCTTATTCATTTGGGATGAGGAGGAATGCAATCTGGGACGCTCTTAGGAGAACTTATCCAACCCAAGCAGATCCAAGCAAGGTGGAGACGATAAAGCTGGAAGAGGATGAGGGAGTTTCCCTCTTCATCCTCAGGTTGCAAAAAGTGTGGAGAGAAGAAATGGGATCAGCATGGAATGAGACAGCAGCAAGTGAGGCTTTGTTCAAAATGATGTTGAAGAAAGCCCTCCCCAGTGAAGTGCAGGATCAACTCGAGACGGTAGTGGGGCTAAGCACCATGCCCTGGCCAACCTTTGAAGCCAATGTGATACACTATGTTGAGCTTCATCGGAAGAGAGAAAGGGCAGCCAAGAAAGCCGCAGAAGATTTGTTAACACAGCTTCACAAGGCTCAACTAGGGGAACTGGCACGTAATAAGCAGGAAAATCAAGAGAAAAGGAGGGAAGAAAAAAACACTGCAAAACAGGCGGCAGTAATGGTGGTGCCAACGACGATGCAGCCAGCCCCTGCCACCCAGGTGCCCTCACAGATAACACCAGTGACACAGCCACAGCCAGTAATGATGACACAGCCACAGACTTCTATGCCAATGGCATACCAGATGCAAGTTCCACAGATGATCTATCCCATGAACCCACAGTACCCACCTCAGAATAGAGGGTGGGGACAAGGGAGAGGCCGAGGAAGAGGAGGAATGTTTCAGCAGATGCCACGACAAGGTGCAGCCCCTACACAGAGAAAGGGAAATGGATGCTGGAACTGCCAAGACCCTAATCATTGGATGAGAGAGTCCCCTTATCCACCACAGCACCTACAAAGGAACTTTAACCAAGGTCAAGGTTGGCAGAATGCCAGAAACTGGGCAGGACAATGGATGGGACCGAATCAGCAGGCACCCATCCCAATGATGCCTGGAGGAGGTTGTAACAGTCTTGGTCTGTCACAGTATTTTCTCTTGTATATGTAAAGTTACTACCTGTCACTAGGGGGAGTAGGGTGCTGGGGGCGTTAGTATAACAGCGATGTAATGATAGAAGAAGTGGGATTGTTTGGGGCTAGCAACATGGTTCATGGTGTCCTGGTGCCATGGTGTCCTGGAGGCCCGACTGAGAATTAAAGGGTTTTTGCTCAGTTAATAAGGACTTTTTAGTCTTTGCTATCGCTACCCAAGGAGGGTTATTTACTAGAGAAAATTTAACCTCAGTACTTCATACAATTATCCTGTTTGGGACGTTTTTTTTTTGATTGACGTTCAAGAACTTATGGATGATTGTACCCTTGGGTTTTGATGGATTGTGACGGACTAACCTTATCTACAGCTGCTCTACGCATTTCAATATTTTTTACCTTCATTCATCTACAACATCAAGGATTTACAATCTACGTGGACTAATCAGATAAGACATTTTTGACTTATTTTTATTTTTTTTTTTTATGTAAAAGGGTATTGAATGTTTTTCACACCTGATGTTTGTGAGTTTATGTGGGAATGCATACCGTGTGTTAATATTGTATTTGATTTGTTTATGGAATTACATGTTTCCTTTTTTGCATCTATCATTTGTCTTGTTGAGTGTTTGAATTTACACAGATCCTATTTATAACTTTGCCGGTGGTTCCCTCCCTTATATTAATTTATGTGACAGGTAGTTTGGGGTTTAAAATTCCAGACGTGTGTCACATAGTGGCGCCCGAACAGGGACCGCAGGCATCTGTTTTTTTTTTGTGTTCAGTGTATGTTTCAGACCCTTCGGTATGGCAAGTGAGGATGTTCTGGGGGGGGATGGATTTGGTCCTGAACCGAATTTCTCATCTGAGACATTTACTGCTCGAAGAGATCCATTTGGTGAGATGATCCAGACATTCAGTAGTTTATACATTGGTTTAGGAGAAGAGGAGGAAAAAGTTTTGGACGATGTACAGGAAAATTTCCCACTACCACCGCCACCAGCACTCGGATTTGAAAGCCAGCCCAGCCCAGATATACCCGTACCGACGACAACTTCAGTAGAGGGGCTATTGGCACGACTAATGGCACTTGAAAGCCACTGGGAAGAGAGCAACCAGAGGGTAAGAGAGTGTGCTTCTCAAGAGATGTTGGAGGCCAAGGTTCAAGCCGTGAGAGACGAAATGAATTATCGTTTTGAGCGGGAGAGAGACAGAATGAAGAAGCAGCTGGAAATGGCAATAAAGGATCTAGGACAGTCTGTGATAGACTGTCTGAAACGACGAGATGCCCAAATGGAACAAAAATTCAAATCCATCCAGCACGTTTAAATAATACCACACCGGATATGCCCAGTTGTTCCACTCCATATTCAACAGCTGCTCAAAGTCAAACTTATAATGTAATGAAGGTACCTTCAGTGTGTCCAGACAGTCATACGTCTTTGCAGTATAATCCCCCGGTAAAAATTGAGTTTCCTAGCTTTTGTGACACGCAGGAAGAAGATCCTGTAAACTTCATTGAGCGGTGTGAAGAGTACTTTGCAGTTCGACCTCTCAGTGAGGCTGAAATTATGGCTGCTTTGACTGCTGTGTTCAAAGGCACCGCTAAAGACTGGTGGTATCGAGCGCTGTGTATGAAATGGAAAAGCGAGATGAGTGAGAGAGATATTGTCCAGGCTATCCTAAGAAACTGTAACCCCCATCTAGCCAGCTTGTTAAGAGGGACGGTGAAAGATGTTGGGGAATTAGTAAGGATTGGCACGCAAATTGAAAGGGATTTTGAAGAGTCTAAGAGGTACTGGATTCAAGTTAATGCAGCTGACCAAAAGAAGAAAGTTCAGGCTGCCCATTTTCTCCAAGTAAGACCTTCCCATACTAGTGCAAGTATTATCCAACCCTTTCATGATTTAGTTTTAACTGGGGTCAAGACTATCGCCATTCCCATTGTCTTGCAAGATCGATACTGTTCAGCAATGGTAGACACTGGTAGTACACTTTCCCTCATTCGAAAGTCAACCTGGGAACAGATCAGCAGGAATGAGCCGTATCAGCCCTGTGGGGGTCAAGCATTTCTTCTTGCCAATGGACAGCAACAGACTGCGATTGGAAGAGTTACTTGGAAATGTGAGGTCCAGGGACGTCAGATGGAGTTGACTTTACACATAATGAATGATGCGGATTTGACTGTGCCAATCATTTTAGGAATGGATTTCTTGATGGATGTAGGTCTAACTTTAGACTTCCAGAGATCTCAGTACAGCATGCCTGCCATAGAAGGAAAAAATGAAGAAAGTTTTCCTTTTTTGCCACATGGATCCCAAGCCACAGTGCATTTTTGTATAGCCTTGCCCATACCTTCTACAGTCAATGAAACCCATCTATCCATTCAACAACTGGTACGACAAGCTAATACCAGTTTTAAGTTTCAGATTCAACTGGAGAAGTTAATGTTGCAATGGCCCACAGTATGCACTCACGAAATAGGATGAAAAATAGGACAAATAGGTCCAATGGGAAGTATATGAGGGTGCCCAGAGAAGCCAGAAGGGGAGCTGGTACAGTGCCCCACCTCAGTGTACCCTGCACAAGAACCAACGATTATGGTGGAGGTAGGAAGTAAGGTCCAGGCACCCTTTTTAGTTGATACTGGTGCCACATTCACAAGTATCGGAAAAGTAGGCTCTAAGCTCCCCCTCTCTCGAAAGACCATAAAGACAGTAGGCTTCTTGGGTAAAACACAGTCTTTAAGATTTACAGAGCCCCAAGAAATAACAGTGGAAGGGATTACCGTCCAAGCTCCACTATTGTTTTCCCCTGACACCCCAGCTAACCTCCTAGGCAGAGATATACTCTGTAAACTAGGGGCCAAGATACATTGTGGACCAACAGGAGTGTGGGTCGAGCTTCAGGAATGTCTAATACAGCAATGTGTCGTGGTAGAGAAGAAAGTGGAGCAACACACGTTAGACAGAGTGTATTGGCTGGAGATTGAGAACACATCAAAGGGTCTGTACAACCTATATGCTCAGTGGAGCCCTTGGCTCACATATATGCGCCCAGATTGCCAGCCTGCCTGAGAACCATGGCACTGCACTATCATGTATGATGAGGGGGGACATAATGAGGAGTATGACACACTGTGGGAAGAGCAAGTAGAAGGAACTCAACACAGCAGTAAGACAGTGAATGTGGTTGTAGGACCCCAAGGAGTAGCTGCAACAGTTGCCCTGTCAAATTGCGCAGTGGTATCAGGTTGAAGCTGCAGCTCCACATGTTTCTTTGATGGTCGGGCAAGGTTTTGAATTAAAGGATTTAGGACCAATGGTCAGGGAGGCAGGTTGGATAGCTAGTTGGACAGCTATAGGTGAAAGTCTGAGTGTGTCAGATGACAGAAAATATCTTAAAATAGAGCAGTCAACCACAGACATGACAGAAGCTAGAACTCTGTTAATTAGCTGTCAGACAAGCGGTAGGGTTCAAGTAAAATGACAGGACAGTGGTCTCAGCAAATAGAAGGAGAAGAGCTCACTGAGCAGGAGGTAGAGCAAATATTAAAGCAGGTTCCAGACAAGTTATGGACAAAACACCCCACAGATGTAGGTTTATTGAAGTCATCAGGACTGGTAAAAGTTCAGCTTAAACCTAACATCCAGGTGCCCTATCAAAGACAATATCCATTGTCAAAGCAGGCAGTTGAGGGAATAAAGCCAACCATTGAAGGGTTAGTTGAGGCAAAAGTCTTAATCCCAACTAGAAGCCCTTGCAATACCCCCATTTTTCCGGTCAGGAAACCAAATTCGGATAAATGGAGACTGGTCCACGATTTAAGACCAGTAAATTGTGTGGTGGTGGCAGAGAGTCCTGTAGTGCCAGACCCACACACATTGCTATCAAACATACCTGAGGGAACTAAGTGGTATACAGTAATTGATTTATGTTCAGCATATTTCAGCGTACCCTTACACCCAGACTCTCAGTTTTTGTTTGCCTTCACGTACGGGGGACAACAATACACTTACACCAGGTTGCCCCAGGGGTATTGTGAAAGCCCCTCAATATTTAACCAGGTGTTGGCCCATGACCTAGCAAATCTAGATGCCCCTAGTCTAATCCTGCAATACGTAGATGACATTCTGATCTGTAGTCAGATGAGAGAACAGTGTGTGGAAGATTCACTAAAGGTACTCAAAACATTGGCCCAAAATGGGCACAAAGTAAGTAAGGACAAACTGTAATTCTGCCAATCGAAGGTAGAATATTTGGGTAGCGTGCTCGAAGGCACTACACGAAAAATCTTGCCAACACACATTGAGGCAATCCGGAAGGCGCCACGCCCTCAAACTGTGCAACAAATGCTGTCCTTTCTGGGCTTAGCAGGGTTTGGAAGACCCTGGATCTGTGACTTTGCACTAAAAACACAGCCTCTTAGAGATATGCTGAAAATGGCTGATCAAACAAAGTCCAGAAATCCATTAGTGTGGACAGAAGAGGGAAAAGCAGCATTTGAGGCATTAAAAGGGGCCCTGACCTCAGCCCCAGCATTAGCCTGTCCAGATTATGGAAAACCATTCCACCTTTATGTATCAGACAGGCGTGGGTTTGCATCAGCGGTATTGGCACAGCCACAGCAGGGGATGGGGAGAAAGCCAATTGCATATTTTAGCACAACACTTGACAGCGTGGAGAAGGGCATGCCACCATGCTACAGGGGCTTAGCAGCGGCAGCATTTGCCTATCAGAAGGCATCCACAATCACAATGGGACACCCAGTCACTCTGTACACTTCCCATGCACTACATGCATTGTTAACGAGCCAAATATTTGTAATTACCAACGCCCGCTGAACGGGGTATGACATAATTTTGTCAGCACCTGAATTGACAATGATGCACCACAATAAATCCCGCTGACAGAATAGTTTTACCTGATGAAGGAACTCCACATGAGTGCATGGAAGAAGCTAGAAAGACCTAGAAGCTCAGCCACTGACAGAAGCCAAGCACATATTTTTTGTAGACGGCTCGTGTTACCGCACCAATGATGGTAACAAGGCATGCTATGCAGTGATTCAATACAACAGAGACACAGAATTGTTCAAAGTGATTTCATGCACTAGCGTGCCACAACCATGCTCTGCCCAATTGGCAGAAATTAAGGCTCTAACTGCAGCATGTAAATTGGGGGCAGAAGAATCGTGTACAATTTATACTGATTCAGCGTATGAATCGTGTTTGGGCCAATCTGGACTCAAAGAGGCTTCCAGAGAGCTGATGGTTCTTCTATCACCGATGGACCAGCAATCTCAGATTTACTGGGGGCCATGATGTTACCAAAAGCGTTGGCCATAGTAAAATGTAAAGCTCACAAGGCAGATGGAGAATGGGTTAGCAGAGGCAGTGCTGCAGCAGATGCAGCAGCTAAGGAAGCAGCTGTAGGAAAGGAGAGTGTGAGAGTAATGATGATGGCAGGGGAACTAGAGGAGCCAGAAAACCAGGTGTCAGAAGATGGTATCAGGGAGTATAAAGAGACAGCAAGAAGGGAAGAGAAAGAAATGTGGAAGAAAAGAGGTGCAGTGCAGGATCCCAGTACAGGGGTCTGGAGAAGTGTGGATGGCATGTGGGTAGCACCTCTAGGGTTACTACCAATGCTCATTAGGGAAGCACATGGTGTTGATCATTGTAATCGTCACGAGATTATTGGCACTATAAGACAAGATTGGTGGTCTCCGTACCTGGCCAGTATGGTAGAGAACTTTCTAAGGTCCTGCGAACTGTGCGCAAAGCGAAATATAAGAAAGCACTTCACAACCCCCATTAGCCACATACCTGTACCGAGACAACAGGACGCATTTTGTAAATGAGGTAATCAAAGCAATTGCAGAAGCACTGTGCATTAAGCAAAGGCTGGGGTGTGTTTACCACCCTCAATCACAGGGAATGGTTGACCGAGCTAATGGTCTGCTCAAAGAAAAGAAAATTTGGGCGAGTACAAAGCTAAATTGGGTACAGGCGCTACCTTTGGATTTATGAAAATGCGCTCACAAACTAACCGTAACACACACCTAACACCACATGAAATGTTGACAGGTCGACCAATGCCTGTTGCGTTCTCACGGGGACCATATAAAGGCCCCTCATTGGAACAGCTGGAAGCCGAAATATCAAGCTATGTCAAGCATTTAGCACAGATACACAGAACTCTGTATTCGCAGGTTTGTGAAGCCACACATGGTACACCTGTGGAGCAGCCCCTCCAGCAGGTTGAACCTGGTGATTACGTGTATATTAAGGTGTTCAGGAAGAAGCATTGAAAGCAGCCCAGAAGGGAAGGAACCTTCAAGGTGGTACTGGCAACTCCTAATGCAGTCAAAGTTGAAGGTAAGGAACATTGGTATCATCTAAATCATTGTTGCAGGGCAGCAGTCAAGGGACTGGACTGGGAAAAGTCTGAGTCACGTCTGGTCTACTGCACCTGTACATATCAAGACTTCCTCATATAAGCGCCCACGGTGCCAGGTAGGCCAGGGAAGTGCTTACATAGACGGGAAGCAAATTTATGGTAAACCAAATGTGGGCAGTGCGCAGGGTATTATTGAAAAAGACGCCAGAACTATCCTTACTGACCAAAAGACTGTGTGCTATGGGAATGGTGGCTTCTGGCATTGACAGAGGACAAGTGCCCCCAAAGCGCACCCTGTTTGTTATGTACTCCTATTCATATGCTGGCCCCCCAAGGCCACAAGACTCCAGCCAAGGGCTACAGGGCACAGCTGTAGAGAACTTTACGCTAACAGTTGAAAGCGGGCCGGCAGCCTCGACCCATCTCACATGCCCAGTAATGTAATAATCTCGGGCCAGCCTATGAGCCTCGGCCAATGCACCAATGTCACTTCCTTATGGTACTATAGTATATATAACAATTATACCTTGCCCGGTAACTTACAAAAATGAAGGGTCATAGAAACAGGCACAGGCATACCAGTCCAGGTATATGTTCCTGGCTGGCAACCAGGCTTAGAGCTGCGCCAGGTAGGTATTGACTTCTGGTGGGAACCCAAATTCATCAATAAGACGACCACTAGTAAAACGTTCGTCAAAATGAAGACTCTCACAGTCCATAATATGTCACATTATGACCAGCATAAGCACAATTTGTACCGCCAGTGGCTTTATGATTCAGCACATGCTGCAGTACCAAACAGCACATGTATTATCTGTGATAGATGATCTACCCATCCACCCCTAGTAATGCCCACAGGAGGACTCCGTGACTGCGCCAACCCCCCATACAACTCAAGGTATTTATGTCCAGCCGTGTGTTTACTTGGGTCTGCAGCTATAACCCACGGTGCAGACTGGATGCGGAAGTTGAGCACAGCATGCACATATCAGCCAATGTCCATACAGGACTCTGATGATCTACGGGCCCACACATACCCAGGACAGACCTTTCTACTATGTATAAGTGCACGGGGATCTGAATATGTGGGGATGATACGTAAACGTGCATGTTTAGAGACTATAGAGGCGGCCCATCCCATAG
>CM074977.1:21936233-21950141 GCA_037576825.1 Pangasius krempfi
TCTGCTGTCTGTGGAGTTTCTGGTTCCATGTTTAGCTGTTTGGACAGCTAGTTCAGCTGCTAGTGAGGCCATTTACAAGTATGATCACATAAAGCAACTAAACAATCTGTTTCTAAATAATTATTCTAATGAATTACCTTTAATGTGTATAAGAATTGTCCTTATTGCTCTTTTACTTATTATATTATTGAAAAATTATATTAAACCCTAGAAAAGCGAAGAAGTGGCTTTTGGCTTTCATAATTAAAAAATGTGAAACTTGTTAAATATTCATGCATTTTAGAATTTAATCATTTAAATTTCATTAGAATTTGTATTATGTATTATAATTTTTAGAATTGATTATTTAAATATGGTCTTATTTATATCAATTTGATGTATTCAGTAAATACTATTAATTAGAATTTTCTCTGTATTAATTTATTTTTTCTCTGTAATATGAGATGTGGCAGTGTAATGTTAATTATTAAATTAGATTTGTGTCAGTTTCACACTTTGTGACAGAAAAAACTATTATTATTATTATTATTATTATTATTACTAATATATATATTATATTATTATATAATAATATAACACACTGACACTTAAAATAAAGTTCTTTTCAAATGCTGTGATTTGGAACACAGATGGTTAACTGCTAACTGGAAATAATTATTGGTAATTAAATAAACTTAATAAAGTAATAAATAAATAAATAGGCACTGTAATTGTGAAAATAAATCAAATATTAAAATTAAATAAATCGCAAACACACATCACTGAAGACTATTTCTGATTTTAGAGGATTATAAAATAGACGTATTGAGGGTACGTCTAGGAGGACTCTCACCGCTGCTGCCGGGTTCGAGGCCCAGCCAGGGAACCAAACCCAGGTTGCGCTCTCAGTGCCGGTCCCAAGCCCGGATAAAAGGGTTGCGTCAGGAAGTGCATCCGGCGTAAAAACTGTGGTAAATCAAATACACGTACCAATGATCCGCTGTGGCGACCCCTAACGGGAGCAACCTAAAGAGGAACAACAACAATATAAACAGGAAGTATTGAGGTTTTAGCCGCAAGAGGAAACGGGGAAGCAACTTTATTGTGTCACTCAGAGTGTTAAAACTCTGTATATAACAGAATAAGTGCTTTATTATCTAATAAACACGCACACACACACACACACACGGAATCACTGATAAAGTTGAAAGCTGGGTTAAGTGTGTACATGTGAATAAAATTTATGTGGAAAAAATGAAGTGGATTTTATCAACTAAAAATAGAGACACATTAAGATCTTTGGTATTTCTGTGTTGCATGTGTGAAGTTCCCTACGTAGGCAGCCTATTTGAAAATTAGCATTAGGTAACTTCTCATTGGAAGGTTGGAGTTCAAATCCAAGCACTGCCAAGCCGCTTCTGCTGAACAAGGCCTTTAACCTCAACTGCTCAGCTGTATAAATGTAAGCTGCTCTGCCAAAACGCCATAAACATAAATGACACCAGTAACACCAGTAAATATTCAAATAAAACACTATACTTTTAATGATGCAAAACAAGTTTTTATATTTTACATACGATTTATGTCCCAATGTACATAAACACACTTTACAGATAAATAGACTTTATATAACAGTCTATTTCAAACCAAAATAACAGTCAAACCAAAATGAGGTTTGTTTCAGTGGTGTTTAATTCTTACAGTGTGAATGTTAAATAATATCGAAATAAATCTTAAAAATTGTAGCTAAAATTGTAGCTAAAATGATTTTTTACATTTTCCTTCAGATAGTTAATTGTCATACTGAATAACGTTTTGTTTCGGGATAGTTCTTTTTTTTAATTATTTTAAAGACAAGCTGTTTTGAAAATGCTTTTCATATTATTTATATATTTTCATCACAGCAAAAAAGGAGGTCAGAGAGGCCTGTGTGTGTGTGTTTCTCCATCAGTCAGTGTGTAATTTTGTGAAATCCACCTGTTTGCAACACAGTGGGTTTTGTTAATGCTGCAACCACAGGAATTGCCACAAGGAGTAAAAAGCGAGAAGAAGAAGTTTCTGCTCTGAAAGTGTGTCAGAGAGTGTGTGAGAGTTTGTGTGTCAGAGCGTGTGAAAGAGTGTGTATGAAAGAGCGTATGTGAGAGTGTGTGTCAGCGCGTGTGTGAACAAGTGTGTGAAAGCATTTCTGAGTGCGAAAGTGTCGGTTTTCAGACCGAAACAAGGTAAGAATGAATTTTTGACTTTGCCGGGGTTTACTGAGTGTGATTTTACACTTTACACTGTGATTTAGTGCTTCATTTCAGCGATCACTTCAGTAATTTATAGCAAGAAAACTTTAACAATGTGATTTTTTTTCTCCTCACAGTAAAAGATGTTGAATATTTACACACGAGCCTCTGTGACGTATACATTGTATAAAACACCGCAAATGAAACAGTTTTTAAGTAAATACTATTGATATATTTAGAAGGCGTGAAAAAGTTTATAAATCTGGAGATCTGGGAACTGAAAATTGGAAATAAACAAAGGTTTAGAATTGTTTAAAATTTAAATCTAATAGAGTGTTCAGTGTGTTGAAGGACGAGTGTTGAAGATAAGTGCATTATTTCTAGTCACTGTTTAAATGTCAGTAAATGTGTAACAGTGATCATGTGCTAACTCCTTTTTGCATCAGATAACTCCTCAGTAAATCAGATTTTCCTCGAGTCTGATTTCTTCGATTGAAGCTTGTGTTCAGATGAAACGCTGATGGATCTGATCTAACAGCAGGTTTTACACAAACTCGTGGAGTCTTGAGCTCAAGTGCATGCAGTCTTTAAAGCAAAAGTGGAACAAACTAAATACTGAGCAATTCTCTTATTAATCTAAATAAATAACTAACATTTTACTTTTCATTGATAATACAGTGTGTAATGAAGAATTTTGTATTAAATTTGAAAAGAATGCAAAATTATGCATGTTCAGTAATGTTAAAAGATTTTTGAACCCCAAATATGACAAATATATTCATTATAATAATATTTTTATACCAATAGAACATTTAATGTGTTCAGTTTCACTACTTCATTAACACATCTAACAAAAATATAATATAATATAATATAATATAATATAATATAATATAATATAATATAATATAATATAATATAATATAGGGCTGTGATCATTTTAAAGGATAACACATTATTATTGGTTAACTGCATTAACACACAGCCATGTTAAAATCATTTGAGTTCCATAATCTTAGGCTGTTGGTACTGCACTCAGGTCAATAAAAATAAAAGCAAATTTAAGGAATCCAAGATTATGACATTTTTAATCTGCCATTTAAAGAACAAAAGTCATGGTGTGAAAACTGCTATGATGGAACAGTGACAGCTCCAGACTACAGCCAGAACTACCTCAGACTTACTGCACAATACACACATAGCTCATAGACAGATTATGTTGTTGCAATGTTTGAACGTTATTACACAGTATGAAATACGAATACCAGAGCGCGAGTCAACTGCACACAGATTCTGTGACATGAAGAAGATTCAGTAAAGATGAACTTCTGATTTGCAGTAGCGGCTTTGCAGAATGACAGACATTGAAAAACAGCTGACACCAGAGAAGATGGAGGGTGGAGCCAGTGAAGCTGCATTTGCCCCACCTCCTTACCCCACGGACCCAGCCTCCATGCAGCAAGCTGCTCCTCACATGCCCCCTCCTTACCCCTACGGCCCTACAGTCTACCCCGTTTACCCTCCAGTACCAGGGGGCGGAGATGTTCCATCTCCCACGCAGGAGATTAACATCCAGGACTCACCAGCAGGGGGCGCAGGTACAAACTGAACAATGAGGACACGCTACACACGTTACATAACCAGTCTCCTCATTTAAAATTTTAATTCCCTTGAAAATGGACAAGCTTAGTTTCAAATCATCTTTAGGCAAATAATGCAAGCAATAAAACCAAAAGTTTCATAAATATATGTAAATGCTGATGTTTATTTGATCAGAAAGTCTATCTGTGATAAAATGTTTTATGTAATGACTGCTCAAACCTGCTCTCTGCGTGGGAAGGGGCATACTTGCTCTCACCTGTCAATCAGAGTGACACTAGCCAATCACAGGTATCTGTGAGCTCATGTATGCAGAAGAAGGCAGGTACCGTTTTCCACTGAATGTCTGATACATTGCCCTGTGACGCAGCATGAGCAGCAGCTGGAAAAGATATGGTTGGCTTCTCATGTTTTGGAGGAAAACAGATATTTTTATTTTCATATTTTTGCTGCATCAGTCAACACTACTCTGGAGTGGAAACCTGTGAACACAAACACAGTGAAATTATTGTTAGCATACATCTCAGTTGTAGCAATGGTTCTGTTCACCATGTTTTCCTGACGTGAACAGAATTCTGGGATTGTGATCTCCATGGCAACTCATAACCATGTTTAATTTCTTTCTCAAACAGAAAGTGAGATTGGAGCATCTGCGACTGCATGTGTCATGTCAGCATTTGATGACAACACTGTGCGAAGAGCCTTCATCAGAAAGGTGGGTAGGAATTTGAAATTATCTAAACCCTGTCCCCTCTCCACCCACCTGGCCTAGCTTCACCTGTGTGTGTAACTTTACAGGTGTTCAGCGTGGTCACTGTTCAGCTGTTGGTCACCTTCTCCATCGTGTGTGTATTTACTTTCTCGGAGACAGTGAAGGATGCAGTGCAGGACAACATCTGGATCTACCTCAGCTCCTACATCATCTTTATGGTGGTGGCACTGGCGCTGACCTTCTCTTCATCCCTCAGTCGCAAACACCCATGGAACTTCATCTCCCTAGTAAGAGTGTGTGTGTGTGTGTGTGTGTGTGTATTTGTGTAACTTAATCTCACTCCTAATGTATTTTATGTGAGAGTAATTTTTTTTCCCTAATCGCAGTTAAAGCATAACATCCCCACAATCCAAACTTTCTTGTGTGTGTGTGTGTACAGTCAGTGGTGACCCTCAGTTTGTCCTACATGGTTGGTACTGTAGCATCATTCCACGACACCACAGCTGTGACTATCGCTATGGGAGCAACACTCGTGATCTCCTTCAGCATCATCATCTTCTCTGCTCAGGTACACACACACACACACACACACACTTTCCTGAAAGAGCTCCTAAGTGTGAGTTGAAGTATGATATCTGAAGTGTGTGTTTGTGGGTGTTTCAGACACGTGTGGATTTCACAGTGTGTAACGGCATTCTGATAGTTCTGGCTGTGGATCTGCTCATGTTTGGGTTCTTCAGTACGTTTTATTACTCCAATGTTCTGCAGATTGTTTATGGATGTCTTGGAGCACTGGTCTACGCACTGGTGAGTCACCGATATGAGGAAAAGTCACTTTCAGAGAAATCCAAATTTACACTGAATGATTTTCAGCCTGATTGTTCATCCTAAAATAATTGCTTGGGTGTGAGGTTGAGGTCATATAGAACATATAATGACATACTATTTCCTGTCACTGCAACCAAAAACAGTTGAAAATAAAGATGTGTCAGTGCGAGAAATTTCTGATTAAAATCTCAAAGTGTGTGTGCTGCTCGAAACAACTAAATACATAATAAATCTCTGCAGTTCCTGGCTGTCGACTGTCAGCTGGTTATGGGGAGACAGAAGTACAGCCTGAATCCTGAGGAATATGTCTTTGCTGCTTTAATCATCTACCTGGACATCATCACCATCTTCCTCTACATCCTCATCATCCTCGGAGGAAGCTCAAAAAGCTAAACACTTCTGAACACATCACAGTTCTTCATCATTTCCATCATCACCACCTTGGTTTAACCACACACATGTCAAGACAATTTCACCACTGACTCCATGCAGATTTCAGAAACTGGAGATCATGAGCTCAAGTTCCAATATTACTCATTTATCACTTCCGTAGAGATTATCAAATTATCAAAACATTAAAAACCGTAGAGATTGTGTTTATTTACCTGCATGTACGTCACGTTTTAACAGCCAGATTTGAGTAGAGAACATGCTCGCTGCTCTAGGGTTATGGTAAAGTTTAGTTTAGTTAGGGTAAGATTTAGGGTTAGGCTTATATTTAGGTTTAACTTTAGGGTTGTGGTTAGGTTTAGGCTTAGGGCCAGTAAAAAAGACCTGCTGTCCTGCTGCTGTAAATAAAGAAATGGCTTTTCTTTTTTTTTTTTTTTCAGTGTTGATGTAAAAACTCTGCATTCCTCAAGGGTTTATTGTTACAGAACCTTTTAAAAGTGGATTGGATATTTTTCTTGTTCTCAGACAATTTAGAAATTATTTCATATTTTGCACACAGTTACACAATTTGACAAACTTTGTGATGTTGAATATTTCTCTGATCTCTTCTACTTTGTGCTCTAAATAAATGCTGCTTATTTGCCCAATCTATGATTCTGTAATTATATACAAACATCAAATCACTTTAATTAAGTAATAATTAAATTCTAACTGCAAACCGTACACGCTACCGCTCCAAACCATACAAGCTAAAGCTCCACCCCAGACCGTACACTCTACAGCTCCGCCCCATGGGATGGGATGGGACACACACTTCCCCAGTGGTCTAAAACACTTCCTTTTTCAAAATAAGGGACAGAGCTGTTCAGAATCTGTTTATAATCTCTTTCTCTCTAAAACTGTTTCTAAGCTATTTATAAGTGTAAACTGGAGCAATACAACACACAATTGTGTTTAAATCACATTTTATTTCTCTGCCTCCTCCGTTTGTACATTTACACAACTTTAGGACCTAATGAACCTCATTAGGTAAAAACATAACTAATAATACACAGAAGAAGATACAGTTGGAAAATGTTTATTTAAAATTTTTTTTAATTTTATCCAAAACCTACAAAACTAAACTGAGATGAAAAATTCTCTTCTGGTCTCTCTACATTCTCCACACACACACACACACACACACACACACGCTCTCTCACCACATTGCTGAGTAGTTAAACTGGATCTTCAGCAGGTATTTCATGCGTATCTGAGCAGGATTATACACCACAAACTCGTTATATAGGAGTGTGTATCTTCCACTGTGTCCCACACCGGTTCTCACTCCGGGACCCAGGGGAACCGTCACACCGTCCCTGTAGAACCAGAGGCAGAACCACTTTCTGCGTTTACAAACTACTCATAAAAAAACAAGTATGAAAGTCAAGAAAGTGAAATTTTTGGTACAAAACTATTCAGAAAATACATGCTGCTCTCAAAGTTGCAACTAGTAATTCCCCACCTCCACCCAGTAAAACCCAAAGAAAACCCCCTCAGCTTGAAATTTCAACTTGTTAATTTGGGGTAGTCTTCTGAACTACCAGTTCCTTCCCCGCTTACGGAGTGACGTCACATCAACATGGCCGCTCACATTGTGAACAGTGTAAAGTTTCCCTTTTCTACTTTTAAATGAGTTTATAGCATTTAGCTCAAGTAATATATAGACACAGTACTTGGTTAAATATTATAACACTGACCACACTAATCACTGTATCAAAAACCTATTTAAAATTATTATTAAAATTAATAATCACTCATATAGCTAATGTTAGCAGGCTAGCTTGTTGCTAACGCTACTCATTACTGTCTGCTATTTTTGCTGTGCTGCAATTTCAGTTCAAAATGTTGTTAATTCTGCTTGTTACTCAGCTCAAGTTTTCCCTGTAAATATTTGAAACTTAAATATTGATTTTCAGTATAGTTTAGACTTTAAAAACAGAACAGAACAGAAGGAGGCTGATTAATCAGAGTAACAACTGGACTTACAGTGTGGTGGAGTTTTTGGGGTCAGGGGCGGTCTGACCCAGGCCTTTAGTGCTGTGTTTCCCAGAAGGCAGTTTGTCAGCATCATAATTAGCATCCAGAAGCTCATTACAGTTTCCGAGAGCAACCTGAGAGCACAAACACAGGTTTAATATTTCACAGGGAAAAGTGGAAGCCATATTCCTCCTTTTCACACCAGTTTCTTCTGATGATGATAAAAGTGCTCAAACGTTACCTAAAGCTAGCTAGCATTATAACTGTCACTGACGCACGTTAACTGAACAAAAAACTAGCTTGCTAAGCTTGCTAAAAGCAAATAAGACGTTAGTGGCTATGTTTATCCCAGTCCTGTCATTGTCATAGGCTGGAACTTGGTAGTGAGTTTAAAATCACTGTACGAAATAAAACATGATTAAGGTGTTTTTCAAAAAGGAAGGGATATATGATGTGCATGCATAGAGATGCCACTTCGGTTTCTGTGAGTCACACACCTCGCTCAGTAGGAGTAATCCCATGTTGTTCTTCGGACTGGAGAAACAGTAGTTAGCGCTCTTAGACGACATGTCAGCAAAATAAATCCCTTTACCAAACTACAGAGAGACAAAAAGACCAACAAAACTGGAAAATAAGCAAAACACAGCTGTTACATTTCACACCATGACATTTATTCATCCTTTATTATGAAATAATAGATAATAATCCTATATTATGTAATACATTTTACACCACAACACTGATGAGTTCTGGATTGTGATTGGTCAGAAGGTGTTGATTAATTTTCTACAACAGCAGCTCTGACAGTAGTGCAGCTGCAAATCACAGGATTATATTAATGCACTCGTTCTAATATGTAATCGTTTCTATAGTAACAGATCATTCACCGGGAATTATACAATGGACACTTCACATAAATGGATTAAAAATGTTTGCAACCGTTGATATGGTGAAGTTTTCTGTAGGGAGACATTTATTTATGGAAGGAATTTCCAGTGTCAGTGCTTTGTAACAGTCAGAGGTGAAGCTGTAACTAAGTAAGTGAGAGTTGACGCTTTGCAGTTTCTCGGTTACATGACAAGCTGCGGGGTTTTTTTTCCTTATTAAATTCAAGAGACAGAAAAAAAGAGAGGCTGGTGAGGGAACAACTGTTTATAGCTGCTATAATGTAATTGACAAAAGAACTCACTTGTTTCATGGACGTTCCACAACATCAAATGTATAAATGGATAAAAAGTACGATATGTTGTTCTTTAATAAAGAAAAAAATTTAACTATTGGTAAATTGCTGTGGAATAAGAGTAATAAAACACTTGGGAACGTGCTGTTGTAGGAAAATAATCAACTTCAGGGTGGTAACAGTAACTCCACTTCACACCCATTTCTCAGTTTTTTAGTGTGACACACACACACACACACACACACACACAGTTTACATACTGTGTGACTGATTGATGTATAATTAGAATAGCTGAATATTGTGTTGTTCTATAATGCATTATTTCATTTACACACTCAGTATGTTTCTCACCATGTAGCCTGTGACTGGAGCTTCAGGAGGTGCGACTTGGAGACCCTGACTGAGAATCCCAACCCAGTTAGACAGACGAGAACCGTGCCACAGCAACGTCCTGACTCACACACACACACACACACACACACACACACACACACGTTACAGTGTGCTTTATAAACATTAAAATAATAAGAGCAATAGGAGTGTGAAATGGTTCACAATGCACGTTACCTGTTGTGCAGGTGAGACAGGAAGTTGTCTTTCTCGCTGTCTCGCGCTACACTGAAGATATCCAGCACAGTCATGGTGTAATCATTATGAGTGACTGCGTGAGTCGACTGCAGATACTTCACAATCACCTAAAACATTACAGCTCAATTTAACACTCCATAAATACACCAAACAGAGAGAGATACTGAAGAGGAAAAAAAAAACAAAAAAAACACATTTCCCTTCAGAATCTTAATTTCAGCAGGAACTCATTTGCTTTGTGGATAACTGTCTTGTGGATTTGCATAGGTTCTGGAGTGTAACTATGGCAACCAGCCATAAACCGAATGGGACACGCCCACTAGCAAACTGGGTTTAAAAAAAAAATGGATGTAATACAGGGTGCTAGCATACCTATAAAGTATATCTGGTACTCATGTGTTTGTGTGCGTGTGTGTGTGTGTGTGTGTGTGTGTGTGTGTGTACATACCTGGTACTCGTGTGTGTATGTGTGTGTGTTTATACCTGGTATTCGTGAGTGTATGTGCGTGTGTGTGTATCTGGTACTCATGTGACTGTGTGTGTGAGAGTGTGTATACTTGGTACTGTTGTGTGTGTACCTGGTACTCGTGTGTGTGTGAGTCGAGAGGCTGGAGGAGACACTTCAGAGACCTGTAGTTTTTATCCAGAGGATTTTCATCACTCATTGATTCAGACTGTACCATCTTCACTGCTATCTCTATATCACTGAGAGCCTGAGAGAGAGACAGAGGGAGAGAGAGAGAGATTAGTAGTGATGAGTGTGTGTGTTTGCCTGATGCGTGATATGTGTGATGTGTGTTTGTGTGATGTTTGTGTTTCTGTGTCTCAACCTCAAGCAGAGCAATTTTCTCCTTCAGCTCCTCGTCCGTGCGGATAATGGGAGGAGTTCGCAAACTAGCAAAGAACACAGCAACATTACATAACATACAACCATAAGGTTCTCTCTAGAAACTCAACCCAAATCCTAAAGCCACAGTGTTCTAACAAAACTCTTATGTGTAGTGTTATGTAGTGTAGCATTATTTTGTATAGTGTTGTATAGTGCTTTGTTGTGTAGTTTTGTGTTACCCGAAGTCATGTGGTATGCGAGTGTAAAACTGATTGCAGGCCTCCAGAAGCTCTTTATTGCTGCTTTTCTTTTTCAGACACAGTTCAATTCTCTTCAGAGCGGAATATCCTGCACGGATCTGCTCCACCGTCAGCTTCCCTAACACATGCACACACACACACCCATCACACATTTACAGTCGGGTCCGTAACTATTTGGACAGTGACAAAATTTTCATAATTTTACACCACCACAATGGATTTGAAATGAAGCAATCAAGATGTAATTGAAGTGTAGACTTTCAGCTTTGATTCAAGGGGTTTAACAAAAATATTGCATAAACCGTTTAGGAATTACAGCCATTTTTTCAGAGTTCCTCCATTTTCACCGACTCAAAAGTAATTGAAGAAACTAACATCATAAATATTAGGATTATTTTTAATCTTTGGCTAAACTGGGTTGAGGTCAGGTGACTGACTCGGCCATTTAAGAATATTCCATTTCTTTGCCTTAAGCAGCCCTTATGTTGCTTTCTCTGTATGTTTTGGATCATTATCCATCTGTACTGTGAAGTGCTGTCCTATGAGTCTTGCAGCATTTGAGTGAAATTGAGCAGAAGAATAGCTCTATACACTTCAGAATTCATCCTGCTACTTCTATCAGCAAGTTATATCATCAATAAACACCAGAGACCCAGTTCCATTGGCAGCCATACATGCCCATCCCATAACACTTCCTCCACAATGTTTGACAGATGATGTGGTATACTTAATTTCAAACCCACTGTGGTGGTGTACGGAGGCAAAATTATGAAAATTGGGTCATTGTCCAAATACGTATGGAACTGACTATATAATGACTGCTTAAAGGGAAAGTTCAACAGTCTGGTGTACAGTGAGGACGCACATCTGAGTGTCAAAACTTTACAGGAGATTTGAGGCGTTAGAGAGGAACACACACACACACTGACCGAGAGGAGCTTTTTTAGTGTCAAACTTCATCTCGAGCACACACTCCTCCATGGCTTTAATGTCACAGATCAGCTCCATGAGAACCTGAAGTCTGACATCTAGCTGTGACGGTTTCATCTCAGAAGGAGTGGACATCACTGCCATGCTCTCCTCCTGCAGGAAGTACATCAATAATAAGTACAGACTGCAGCACAGACACACCATTTAACTCTCCTGCAAAGAAAGAAAGAAAGAAAGAAAGAAAGAAAGGAAGGAAGAGCTGTGTTTAAGCTCTGAGTCTCCCCCTAATGACAGAGTTTTAACTCCTCAGTGTGTGAAGAGAAGCTTTTTTATGATTTGAATGGTGTTTTAAATGCTACTGTTATTACATGTTTATAAACATGTTTAAATAAAAGTTTATTAACATTGTGTGTTTTTCTCACTTTGTCATTCAAGCTGTAGTCCATGAACACCATGTCGTATTTTCCAGGAACTTTCTCAAAGTTTGCTCGTTCTGTCCACTCGTTTTTAGTCTTATCAAAGAACCTGACCAGAAATCACACACAATTACAACCACAAATACCACAACAATTTCTTGATTAAATACACTACAAGGCCAAAAGTACGTGCACCCTTGACCATCACATCCATATGTGCTTCTTCCCCAAACTGTTACCATAAAGTTGGAAGCACACAAGTGTATAGAATTTCTTTGTATACTGTAGCATTACAATTTCCCTTCCCAGCAGCCCAACATTATTGCCTGACCTCACTAATGCTCTTGTAGCTGAATGAACAAATATCCCCAGAGTCACATGCCAAAATCTAGTGGAAAGCCTTCCCAGAAGAGTGGAGGTTATTATAACAGTGAAGAGGAATAAATCTGGAATGGGGTGTTCAACAAGCATGTATGGGTGTGATCGTTAGGGGCACACATACTTTTGGCCATATAGTGTACATTTAATTGTCTATCAGCTATGTTACATTTTATTCACATTAATATTTGACCTTCATTTTATCCAAATTTCTGTACACTTTTAATCTGACTTGTATTAAATAGTGTTTTAAGGATGTACTTTTTCTTAAAGACGTCTTTGGCTTTAGCGAGATCTGCACCACAGGACACCAAATTGTTCTGTCCGACTTTTCCCACTGTGGAGAACAGAGTGAGTCAGACACCAGAGTGATGAGGATGAAGATATAATTAGTACATCAATAATAAAATCAATAATAAATACTATATGAAGTGAGCTAATGTTAGTACTGCTGAGGGCAGAGAGCAAAGCAGGTGACACAGCTTAATGTGACATTCTAGAAGTCTGAGCTGATTGATGAACAGTTTTATAACATCAGCTGGTTACATGATGGAAGAATCATAACTGTATGGTATAAGTTGGTGAGTTCTTTGTGTGAGGTTCTCTTACCTCGCCCCCACCTCATCCACACGCTGTAGACCTGGGCCTGGTCATCCTGCAACAGCTGGATTAGGTAGTACTTATTATTGTTAAACTGCAGGTTGGTCTGGTACCCAGTGGGACACATGGGATTAAAGAGAACAAGAGATTACTGTCCACAATGACAACATGGCTGTGATGTACTCAGAATGAAACAGAGTAACAACACACACTGCCTCCTGCTGACTGTGATAACAGCACTGACCTGGTTTAGCATGACATCATACACGTCGTTACCCTCACTGTAGACATGAACCTGCAGAGACAAAAACACACATCATATGACGTTCAGCTCCCTACACACTACGCCCTATGCACTAAACCCTGGCAGGGTGTAAACGCACTACAGCTTAGCTCTAGTCCTTTCATAAATTACTTGTCTGAAGTAGGAACTGGAAGGTGCCGTGTCAGCACATCTATCAAGTGCAAGAGATTATTAATGTGAGATGGGGGAAGGGGCAGGGCTTCCAGGGGGACAGTTAATATCAAAATAGCATTTTTATTGTGGGGGGAAAAAGAAAACTGCTCTTCTGACATATATTTGAGTGATCACCCATAGCAGTGTACTCTTAGAGAAAAATATGTAGTGCACAAAATGTGTAAAGGTTAGCAGGACTGCTTTTCATATACTTAATGCACTATAAAAGGAATTAAATAATTACATATATACCTTTAGATAGTGCACTACCTGGATAACCAGGTAAGATATAGTGGCTTTTACACTCTACGTAATGCACTACATGTCCAGTAGAAAGCAACAGAAAGAAATGAGCACCACCTAGTGTATGACATGATAACTTGTGCACTCTTACTTAGTGCTATATACATATATATATATATATATATATATATATATATATATATATATATATATATAAACACACAGGTCCAAAAATATTGTGACAGAGACACAAATCTAACAATTTTGTCTCT
>CM074977.1:21985757-22004762 GCA_037576825.1 Pangasius krempfi
TTTGTCCAAATACCTTTGAGCCCCTGAAAATGGAGGTACTTTGCTGAAAATGGCTGTAATTCCTAAATAGTAAATGCTATATTTTTGTGGAACCTCTTAAAATAAAGTTGAAAGTGTACACTTCGATCACATCTTGATTGTTTTATTTCAAATCCATTGTGGTGGTGTATAAAGGCAAAATCATATATATATATAATCATATATATATGATTATATATATGCACACACATACAGTATGCACGCACACAAGAGGCTCTGTGCTGGATCGATCTCTCTTGAGGCGCTCGTCTCTCTCTCCTTTTTATCCTCGGCCCAGTTCGCTGCAACACAGAACATTCGTTAGTAGAATTCCCTGCAGGTGTGAATTCCTTACCATTCACCATCTCTGGCTCTGCCTTCCATTTACAAACCAGGCCCGTCCCAACAGGTAGTATCAGAGGGTGAGGAGCGCCCACTTGATGGCCAGACACTTCTTCTCTATGTTCTCTATCCTCTATCAGTGCTGTACTTTGTCTCTCGCATGGACAGCATGGGGCGCTCCTCCCCCTCTGGCCCCCAGCCCCCTGTCCGATGCATCCGTCTGCAAAATAAAAGGGAGAGAGAAGTTAGGAGAATGCAAGAGTGGTCCACCACAGAGTGCAGCTTTAACCTAAGTGAAAGCCTGCTGGCATGGCTCCGTCCACTGGACCGGATCTGGTGCACCCTTTTTAGTGATATCAGTCAGCGGTCTGGTGATATCTGAATAATGAGGCACAAACCTACGATAATAGCCAGCCCCAGAAACTGTCTCACCTCCTTTTTGGTCTTGGGTCTTGGGCAGGTCGCAATCGCTGCTGTCTTATCAATTTGGGGACGCACCTGCCCATGGCCCAAGTGGAAGCCCTGATACTGTACTTCCATGCACCCAATCACACACTTTCCGGAGTTCACTGTAAGTCCCGCCCACCACAACGATCTCAGTACAGCCCTAAGGTGTTGCATGTGCCTTAATATCATCCAAATAAGTAGTGGCATAAGCAGCGTGTGGACGGAGGATTCTGTCCATGAGTTGCTGGAACATTGGAAGGGTCATGAATTGGTGTAACCCAAACGAAGTTTACCAGGCCATTTTTTCGTGAGATATTGGAGTTAAGGGGATCTGCCAATATCCCTATGTCTAATCCAGTGTCAAATAAAAGCGAGCCGTGCCTAACCAATCAAGCAGCTCATCAATGAAAGGCATTGGGTATGTGTCAAACTTAGACACTGCATTGACTTTTCTAAAATCCACACAAAAACAGACAGTCCTATTGGCCTTGGGCACCAAAACCACTGGGCTGCTCCAGTCACTGTGGGACTCCTCGATTACTCCCATGTCGAGCATCATCTTCAGTTCATCCTGAACCACATTTTTCTTGTGTTCAGGCAGCCGATAGGGGTTTCTGCATACTACCACCCCTGGGGCTGTCTCTTTATGGTGCTCTATGAGATCACTGTGACTGGGGAGAGGCGAGACCACGTCGGAAAATTCCACTTGCAATTTAGCCACATCCGTGATTTGGGATAGAGAGCTGGGACCAGGGTGGATTGAGCCACTGTTTTTAGATTTACATCAGGCCCTAACTCCTCCCTCTCTGGAACAACCGTCACCAAAGCCACAGGAACCACTTCCCTCCATGGTTTAAGGAGGTTAAGGTGGTACATCTGCTGTGCCCCTCCTATCTGTATGCCTTACCTCATAGTCTACATCCCCAACCCATCATGTGACCTCAAAGGGCCCTTACCACTTGGTGAGTAATTTAGAGCTCGATGTGGGTAGTAAAACGAACATTTTATCTCCCGGCGCTAACTCCCATAGCCGAGTATCCCCGAGTATTATACAGCCAGGATTGACGTTCTTGTGCCTGTAGCAAATTCTCCTGGGCTCTTATGTTTGCTTAAGGTGTTGAGTTTTGTTTTCAGGTCAAGAATGTACTGAATTTAGGGACCTCAATTAATGGAAAAGCGTGCAAGGGTGCTTTTGAGGTGCCCAGAGGATTCACCAACTGACATTCGCGATGTGCCATGCACCAATTGCGAACATCACCGTGAATGCCTGGCCAATAGAAGCGGGCCCTGAGATGGTCCAGTGTTTTATCCTGTCCCAAGTGTCCCACCATCGGATAATAGTGAGCTGCCTGGAATAATAATTTCCAACGGCTCTTCGGAACCAACAGGTCAATCATCTCCTCTCGTGTTTGAGTGTGCTGCATCACTCGATATAACCTATCCTTAATAATCAAAAAATAGGGGTGGGGGAGTGCAGCATTAGGCTGAATTCACTGACCATCAATTACTCTCACTCAATTACTCAAATCTCACATCTCACATCAGTTAATCTCGATTACCCATCATTGGGCGACTCTTCCAAAGGGAAATCCCCAAGGGAACTCCCCACCAAGAGGGGAGGAGCAGAGCTCCCCCTGCTCTCAATGTCCCCATGATGTGGAGCTGATATTGACAGCCCCAGCACTGCCTCCCCAACCAATGCTGCGCACATCCCACACCCTCTTTCACTACTGCAGGACCCATCCACAAACATTTCTCTTGCTAACGCTCAGAACCCTGGCCAATTTGTCCCCAGGATTATTGGATGGGTGAGGCAAGGTCTAACCGAACTCTACTCTATATTTTTGCCCCAGAAGTGAATAATAACTGGCACTAGCGGATATTCGTGAACATTCCTGTACACAAACCTCACCTTCACCAAACATGCTTTTCCCAATGCCTCACCTTTAACCAAACATTGGTGAATTGAGGTCTGGTTACAGCCTGAATCCACCAGTGTGTGGTATGTACCCCCTTGAACACTCACCGGTATGCAGTATGTCCCTGCTCGATCGGGGGCGGCCTGCGGCACATCGGGGATCCGGACCAATGCCCCCACCTCCATCACATGGCAGTGGTCCTGTAAATGCCCAGGCTCCCAGCAGTGTCAACACACCAGCCCAGGCCTTACTCCCACACCTGCAAGAGATAAACAGGGGGAGAGGAAGGGGTAGGGAAAACGCAGGTTCAGGGGAATTGGCCCGCGTTGCCGTGGAGCAGGGATAGGGAAAGAGTGAAAAGGAGGGGGAGAGGCACGAGAGAGAGAGAGAGAGAGAGGGAGAAGGGAGGGGCTTGTCTGCCCCCGGATATGCTGCCATATGGTCCTCTGCCAGATGGGTTGCCTTGGCGGGTGAGCCAAGGCCCTAGAGCACCTACCGATCCACTGCCTGGGTGTCGAGCAGCCCCTGATCTCGGTGCAGCTGGTGGAGGGCCTGATGCTGGGTCTGGTGGAGGCTGGCGAGGGATGTAATGATGAAGGATGTGAGGGATGTGGTGAGGACTCCATGATGGCGTCTTCCTCAAGTCCCTGTTTGGGCACCAGTGTCGCAAATCTTATGGGTTTGGGTGGAAATAAGGAAGTAGGAGGCAGGCTTGGAGCAACTCCAACTTCTCCAACTTCACTTCCACTTTCAGCGGTTTATTTCACTCGTGCACACACACATATGCACGTGTGTGTGCGTATCTGCGAACACACATACACACGCAAACACGCGGCTCTGTGCTGGATCGATCAACACCTTAGCCAAAGATATTTTCTTATGTGCCCTTTATATTCCTCCCTCTGAATCTCCATACTATAATGAAGACATATTTGAGACTCTCCATAGTCAAATTAACCACTTCCCGGCCCAGGGAAGTGTATTGATCTGTGGGGATCTAAATGCTAAAACAGGACCCCTACCTGACTACACCACAGATAATGGGAATAACTACATTTTTGGACAAAGCTTCCCACAAAATATAGTAAACTTTCCAAGGAATAACTCTGATGACTAAGTGAATAAAAATGGGAAGCTTCTGATTGAGCTGTGTCAAAGCTTTGGTCTGTACCTTGTCAACAGTAGGGTTAGAGGAGACTCTCTTGGAAGGTACACCTATAGTTCATTTCATGTTGTTCAACAGTTGATTACATGATCACAGACTTAGATCCATTCTCTTTCAAAGCATTCACAGTCAAACCACTACCACCCCTTTCAGATCACAGCCAAATTACTGTGTATCTCAAAAGGACTAAATATATTAACATGCATTCACAGCCAAGTAAGCTGTATAACATTAGAGAAAACTACAGTTGGCCCCAAAACAGCACAGAAAAATATGTGACAGCAATTGGCCACCCAAAAGTATGTTCACTTGTAGACAACTTCCTATGTAGCTTTTATCCTCACCATGAGGATAGCATAAATCTGGCTGTGGAGAACATAAATTACATATTAGATTATGTGGCAACAATATCTAACCTCAAAACCTCTAAGAAAATTCATAGGGCCAAACAAGAGAAAGAAAAATGGTTTGATTTACACTGTAAAACTATGAGGAAAAAATTAAGACAATTATCAAATAAACAGCACAGACAACCAAACAATGCAGATTTGTGCCATCAATATTGTAAAGAGCTTAAACAGTACAAAAATACACTCATACACTGTCCCATAGAGAGGACAGTACATCCAAAATTTTCTGAATAAAAAACAACATGAACATACTGCCATACAAAATAGAGACACCTGGAAAAATCACTTTGAACAACTTTATAGCGAAATAAAAATGAACTCAGAACAAACCCAAATATAGGAAAAAATTATCAATTATGGAACATACAATTGGTAAATACCAAAACCCATTAGGCTACCCCATTACAGAAAAAAAGAACTGTTTCATAAAATACAGGCCCTGCAAAACAGAAAAGCAAGTGGACCAGATGGCATCCTCAATGAAATGCTCAAAAATATAGATCACAAATTAAGATTGGCCTTACTAAAACTGTTCAACTTTGTTCTGAGTGTTGGTCATTTCCCTGACACCTGGAGTAAAGGACTCTGTGTAAGTAGTAATCTGGGGAAGTTGTTTTGCAGCATCATCAACACAAGACTCATACACTTCCTTACTGAGCACAGTGTTACTGTGGTAACTAAAGCAAAAGTCAGATTGGATCCTTACCAAGTTTCAGAACATCAGACCATATTTTTACACCGCATACCCTGATTGACAAATATATCAACCAAAACAAAACCAAAATATTTGCTTGCTTTGTAGATTTCCAGAAGGCCTTTGATTCAATTGGGCACCAAAGTTTACTGTCTAAACTTACAGAAAATGGTATGGAGCAAAACATACAATATCATAAAAACAATGTACTCAAACAATAAATGTGCAATCGAAATTGGAAATAAACAAACTGAATTCTTCAGGGGTGGGGTGTAAGGCAGGGCTGCCCACTATCACCAACTCTCTTCAATATATACTTTAATGAATTGCCAAAACTACTAGAACAATCAGCAGCACCTGGCCTCACACTATATGACTCCACTATAAAGTTCCTCCTTTATGCAGATGATCTGGTTCTGCTGTCTCCAACAGATCTACAGCAGAACCTAGACATCCTGTGCAAGTTCTGTCAGACCTGGGCCTATTGGGCCTGACTATAAACCCAACTAAATCAAAAGCTCTAATATTTCAGAAAAGACCCAGATGTCAGGGAAAGAAATATGATTTCACCCTTGGTATGACCAAAATTGATCATGCCACAAGCTATACATACCTCGGGCTAAAATTCAGTGCAAATGGAAACCACAACTTGGCTGTGAATGAACTGAAAGAGAAAGCAAGAAGGACTTTCTATGCCATTCTAGACAGTTATAAAACCAATTGCACTATATGGTAGTGATATATCATGTATATATCACGATTTTGAAAAATGGGACAAAATCCAATTAAAGCCCTGCATACAGATTTAAAAAAATAATAATAAGATTTATAAAAAATATATATATATATATATATTTATAAAATTTTAAGAATTAAAAAATATCCTGAGGCTCCACAAACAAACTAATCTGACTAATACAACTAATACAACAAACAATAATCAGCCTTAGGACACTGAACCCCTCTTCCACAGAATCAGGCCCAATTAAATGATTAATGCACAAAAAGAAAACTATCTATCTTACTGTACTTAAACAATACAAAAATAAAATAAGCTACAATGTTATTTGGCCCAGAACAGAGAATATACCACAGCAGAATTTCCTGAGCACAATCAGGTACAACAAGCTGAGGAAAACTATTACAAAATACAGACTCAGCAACCATGGCCTGGCTGTAGAGAGAGACAGATATAGAGAGAGCTGGCTTCCCAGAGAGAGCAGGTTATGCCTGTACTGTAGCCAAGGAGTGTTTGAGACAGAGCTACACTTCTTAACCACCTGTCGTAACTATGACCAAATTTGAAAAACTTCTATCTCAAATTTGAAACTATTTGTGCCAACTTCAAAAAGCTGGAGAATGAAACACAACTTCAGTAAAAAAGTATAATAATAATAATAATAATAATAATAATAATAATAATAATAATAATAATTACTTGTTAATCTTATCATTTGCTCTCTGTTCAGGTTTTATTCCTTACCCATATAAATGCTTTGGCAATACATTGTACAATTTGTCAAGCCAACAAAGCTCATTTGAATTTGAATTGGAGAGAGTTTTACTGGATGTCAGTCACACACGCATGAGAGAAGAATGTGAAAGTGAATGAGAAAGAGATATAGAAAAAGAGATTAAAAAAACAGAAAAAGAGTTTGGCAGAGTTAGTAAGAGATAGAGAATATTAAACAATTGACAGAAAAACAAAGAGAGAGATTTTTACAAGTGCTAAAGAGTATGTGGAAGCATTGGGGAGAGAGAGGAAGAGTCAGTGACAGATAAAGAAAGACAGCAGGAGAGCGAGGGAGAGAGGGAAAATGAGAGTGAGACCAAGTGACTGTGAAAGAGTGAAAGAGAAATTATGGGAGAGATAGATAGAAAGAGTGTTTATTTAAGTTGTTCGTCTGGCGTCTCAGACAGAGTGCAGACTACAGAGTGTAATGAGAAACAGATCTGTCCAAGGGGAGGAGAGAAGGAGGGAGGGATGTAGGGAAGGGGTATAGATACAGCCAAAGAGGGAGAAGTATGAAGATGCCAGAGGACGTGGTCTTTGCTGTCTTTGTCTTCATGTCTATGACATTTTATATGTATATATGTATTTATGTATACACGTATATAATAAAGTATATATTATATGGTATATTATGTGTGTGTGTGTGTGTGTGTGTGTGTGTGTGTGTGTGTGTGTGTGTGTGTGTGTATAAAATTTGTAATCTCTAATGTACGCTAATGTACGAGAAACAATATGAAAAGAACGAAATGATACACGCATTAGAAACACTCCGCATCAAAACTCACCACACGTGACATTCATTCCATTTTCAACTTTCCCAGCCAATCAGAAGAGAGAACGGCAGCGGGGGGCGGGATGAGAAGCTGGGTGGGGGTGGAGGTGATGGAGGGTTTGATTGACACCAGAATCCTCCAATGAGAGACGAGAGCAGCGAAACGACAGAAAAACGGGAATCCACCCAGAGACAATTAGAGGAGAAAAAAAAGCGGATAAAAGTTTGGAGTGTGTGAAAGTGCAGGCTGTGGATGCGGATGTGTGGAGAATTACAATTTATTTTACTTTATAACCATGCAGATCCGCCGGCAGAAGAAGTTTTAATAGTGAATTTGGACTGAAGGAGGAACAAAAAGTCTGTTAGACGCGGAATAAAGAAATATTTTCGGATAAAAGCTTTAAGGAGGTTATGTAAAGGAAATAAAAGTGCACGAGGAGATGAGAAGAGAAGAGGAGATGTGATGATGATCCTGACCAGAACATCCGGGAAATTTTTAGGAGTATAAACCTTTAATAAACTGTATTTCTAAGACATTAAAGTGGATTAAAGTTAATAAAAGTGCGGATTTGGAGTGAGGATGAGCTCTGGGTGGGAGGAAGGAGAGCTGGACTTCAAACTGATCTTCGAGGAGGAGCAACAACTTCAGGACAGAACGGGTCTGCCATTTAATAATAATAATAATAATAATATAATTTGATTCAATTTTGTTTGTACAATGCTTTTAGCAATGGACATTGTCACAAAGCTGCTTTACAGAAATACTTTCAAATAAAATTCAATCAAAATAAATTGTAAATGTGTGAATTTATCACATAATAATAATAATGATAATAACAATAATAATAATAATAATAATAATAATAACAATGAATCATCACCATTTTCACTATTAGAGGTCAGTATATCAGAGGTCAAAGGTCAAATTATAAATATATGACAGTTTAAGTGTCATAGGTTTAATCTATATGATTTACTCTTTAAATAAGTCAAATGATATCACAGAAAATGACCACGAGAGCTTTTTCTTAGTATTCTTAGTATAGTATTGAAGTGTCTGGTTTACTATAAAAGAATTATATTTTTTATTTAAATTGCTATTTTTTCTCATCTTTACAATATTCATATAACAACCTTTTTTTTTATTAAATTTGTGAAAACTGAAATCCAGTGATGTGAGACAGAACTGCACAGAGCAGTGTTTTAATTATTACACCACACTGCTGCTGAATTCTTGATTGTGATTAGTCAGAAAGTGTTGATTAATTCTCTGTAACAGCAGCTCTGACAGTAGTGCAGATGCAAATCACAGGTTTATATTAATGCACTCATTCTAATATGGTATATTTCTATAGTAACAGCTCATTCCCAGGGACTCGTACAGCGGATGGTCCACATTAATGCATGAATAAATTTGTGTAAGGAGATGTTTATGTAACATTTATGGAAGGAGTGTACAGTGTCAGCGCTTTGTAACAGTCAGAGGTAAAGCTCTAACTTTAAGTTTTCTGATATCTTCAGGACAGAGGAGTTTACTGACGTTCCACAAAATTAAATGTAACTAGAAATGGCAAAAAAGTATGACATGATGTTCTTGAATAAATAAAAATTTGTAATTGTTGGTAGATTGCTGTGGTATAAGAGGAACTGAGTTTTTGACATGTGAAGGTGAATGCAACGCACAACATTGTTGCTAGGCAACTGGTGAGTTTTTGTGACAAACATAAGCTAGCTAATGACTGACGCTGGTGATTTTCTTGCTACCATGTAGTGGTTAAGTCTTTTATTCAGACAGTGTTACGAAAAACACAGTAAGAAGGGAAATGACACAGAACGATTCAATCAACGATTCAATCAGAAGTGCTGATAAATTACTGATAAAACATTAAAATTATATTGTAATTACACTTAGCATCACCTGCTAGCACAGCTAACCCAGGTCAGAAAACATTTTTGTCCAAATAACATCAATGTGATGTTTCACTTTCTGATTTTTTTTATATGAATGTAAATTAGTTTAGTATAATCTAATCTAATCTTGGGTCTGATCAGATAACATCATGGCTAACATTTCCTTTCACTTCTTTTGTTTGACATTGTGTATATTACAGTGCTGGATGTAATTATACAATATAATAACATTTAACATTTAGTAAGATTTACACTACCCCTAGGCAACACAACACTACCCCTGTGTTAGGTTAACTTAGTAGTAAATGTTATCTCTTCATAGGTATGTATTTAATGCTAAGTAGAAAGCTCTAAGTAGCTATAAGTAGAATTATGCTTACTATAAAAGCTTCACTGTTCTCACTGTGGAAGTCAAGTGTGTTTGTGTATTATGTACTAAATTTCACTGACCTTGAGTTAGCAAGAGCTGGACTTAACTTTGATTCACTTATTGCAATCTACTTTATGTGATATTGCCACAGCTAATATTAGCTAGCTTGCTATTAACCTTTACCATAAAATCCTATTCACTAGCTAGCTAATAGCCTAATAGAACAGAACCTGTAGGTTAGCCTAGCATATGAATGTGTGTGTGTGTGTGTGTGTGTGTGTGTGTGTGTGTGTGTGTAAGAGGAGGGTACTGAACAATGTGGTTTTAATCAGTTGTGCGTGTGAGTAGTGTTAACTGTTGCCATCTGGACCCAGCCCTGCATTTCTGTTTACTGAACACACACGCACAAGCACACACATCCCTCCATCCTCCCCTCTTTTTATTTTTTCATGGCACATTCTCCTCTTTCTCTCCCTCCATCCGTTGAGGAATGAATCTACACTAACTGACTCCAGCTTTAACCCTTGTTTACATTCACTCATCTGAGTGCACTACTGAGAAACATCACTAATCCCTCCTTCTCCTCAGCTGATCCTTATTATTCAAGAATCTGTTGTTTTAAACAGAGACAGATATGCTTCTTAGAAATCCTTTTATGAAACTAAATATCTAATTTGCCTCCATTTTTTCCCAAATTGTTGCCACCCCATTTTTCATTCACCTGCTAACACATGAATGCTAACACACATCAGCTCTTAAAGGAACAGTACAACCAGAAAATCTTCCTTCGATGAGCAAAACCTGATGTTAATTCACGAGTAATATTTTAATAAGCATAAACATAAAGTTAATGGTCATTAGCTAGTTATTAATTAGGCCAATAGAGTAAATGTCTGATTACTCTTCTTTGTGATGCTGTGCACACCGTCTCAATCCACACAATATTTACGCATTTTTAAAGAGTAAATTGTAAGAACACTGGCATTTAGGAAACATATATCTAAGGAATAATATATTTTGGGACATGCTGTTATAGTCAATTAATCAACATCAGTTTTTTATTAATTAAAGAACATCATATCATACTTTTTATCCATTTATTGTTACATTTAATGTTTTGGACTTGGAATGTTTTGTTCCTGTTGTCACTTACGTTATAGAAGCAATAAACTGTCATTCCCTCACCAGCCTCTCTTTTTTCCTCTGTCTTGAAATTAATAAGACAAAAAAATAAATAAATAAACAGGGACCATTACACCTGTTACCGAGAAACCACAAAGCACAAACTCCTCTGTCCTGAAGATGTTGGAAAACTTAAAGTTGCAGCTTTACCTTCCATAAATGTTACATAAATTACAGAAAACTTCACCATATCAACAATTTGCACACATTTTAATCCATTTATTTTCAGTAAAGCGTCTGCTGTAGAAGCTGCTGTGAATGAGCTGTTACTATAGGAACAATAATGTATGAGAATGAGCACATTAATATAAAACTTTGATTTTTAGCTGCACTATTGTCAGAGCTGCTGTTATAGAAAATTAATCAACCTTCTGGCCAGTCACAATCCAGAATTCAACAGCACTGTGGCGTTATTGTGAAATAGCTGAGATAGATTAGAGATTATAAACTCTTGATCACATACTCTCTAGAATGATCTTTAATATAATCATTACCTGTATTGTCCAGTCTCCAACAGCCAACTGACCTCCACACTCAGCCAGCCCATGGGAATCCTCCCTTCCCCTCCGCCATCCAATCACAGGGCTGGTATGCATTCCCCGCCCCCCAGACGAGCACTGGTGAGAGAGTTCAGCGGCACGTACGAGAGCCTCCCGGCCCGATCTGTCCAGGTGAGGCAAGAACAATAATTTTACTTTTTGAATGAATGTGTAATGTAGTAATGCCTAACAGTAGAGCACTATTCTCGTAGACTAAGCGCAAATCTCGTACACTAAGTGCTGATTAGTGTGTCTCTGTTTCAGGTCTCGGAGTCTCGTGTTTTGGAATGTCCCAGTATTCAGATCACCACCATCTCCCCTGATGATGATTTTACCCCAGAAGGGGGAGCTTACTGGGACAGAGACCGTCTCTACTTGCCCCTCCTCGACCCCTACTGTTACAGGGACAGCAGTATAGGGGCAGGGTCTCTGAGCCCGAGTCCTGCCTCCAGCCCGTCTTCTCGTGGTTGGCTAAGTCCTGCGTCGAGCTGCGATTCTCTCCTGGTGGAAGATGAGGAGCTTAGCGAAGCCACCACCCATTTCTGTCTATCACCCTCATCCCGTCCCACCTCACCTGGGGGCAAAAAACGGAGAAACTCCCCTCTTCCCTCGCCAAGCCACTCCCGCAGGGGCAGTTACTCCGAAGACCATGTCCAGTTCTTGGAATTGGGAGACTCCGCCCCCCAATCTCAGGGCCAGATTGAGCTCAGTATCCCTCAGAAGACCAGGAAGACCTCACTGGAGCAGGTCAGATTATTTTACTATAATGGTTACAATGGGACTTTATAACAAATATTGGGGATAGAATCTAAAGAGCATTAGCATTAGCAAGTGAACTGATTTGTACATGAAGAGGTGAACACAAAAAGCTCAGCTTTGCTAGGCAACTGGGTACTGTGAATGCTGATCTTAACATAGGTTATAAGACAGCACTTAGCGATTATGTGTTTTATACAGTGTAAAGACAGTAAGAGGGGAAATGACACAATAGAACCATCTGGAACATTTACCTCAGATGTGCTGGTAAATTACAAAAAAAAAGACTAAAATTACACTGAAGTTGAAGTTGTCTGAAAGTTGTATACCTCAGGAAGTGAGGCGTTCATGTAGAATTTCATAAACGAGGTAAACACACAGGCAGTATCAGTATTCAGTATCAGGTGCTTTGTTGTAGTTACTAGCAAACTACAAACCAACAATCTTGGACAAAAACTCTCACAGTTGTCTCGAACCCGAGTGATGGAAAACCATGACAGAAAAAATTTTGTCCTAGCGTTCCGTCACTCGATTCGAGACAACTGTGGGGGTTCTTTTTGTAGTAGCTTTTTGTCTGTAAGAACCTCACTATACCAAACTAAAGTACATTAAGCCTGCCTCCTCCGAATTTTCATTGCCTCATAGTTTAACCATTCACAACTGTTCCTGCCCCCTAGTTTGCTCTGATTGGTTTGTATTGGAAAGTTAATCACATTCCAGCAGTATCAGCAGCACCCTCTAGTGTTCGTGTTTGTGATGAACTTTATAAACACAGGTCTCCTCCCGAGACGTGGAACTGGAGCAGGTTCCTGCTCCTAATACCACCTGCCCCTCCTCAGACCTGGGGCAACTCAGGAGGGAGCCTCCCACGCTGGGGATGGACTACCTCTCTGTACCAAACACCCTCGGCTGGGGAAGAACTCGCGCCAGCGCCCACAGCCCCATCTTCAGGTTGTAGAACCCACACACACTTTTAGTTTAAACACACACACACAGCCACTTGTTTCAAATCACATCATTTACTGTTTGGTTTTCCACATTTTTGTGGCTGGAACACACCCATAGGGGATTAATGATGGTCTTTATGCCCCCTATGCAATGAATAGGGTGGTGGTATGGGACACGCCCACAATGGACTGATGATGATGTTTACGTGAACTATATGATGAAAAAGGCATGTGGATTGGGACACACCCACAATACACAGATTATATAATTGTTATTAGTCTTTATTGTGTTTATCGCAGGTCTAATGCATTGCCACCACTTGATTGGCCCTTGCCGTGTCAGTTTGATCAGTATGAGTTGCGGATCGACGTTCAGCCACGTCCTCATCATCGCGCTCATTATGAGACAGAAGGCAGTCGAGGAGCCGTGAAGGCGTCACCAGGAGGACATCCTGTAGTGAAGGTCAGAACATGAGTTATTATTATTAATATTTATCTCTGTTCACACTCCATCAGTCACACCGTGATTTATCACAAACACAATTTAGCGTCAGGATAACTAAAGCTAGCATGTCAGTTATATATATATATATATGGGACACATTAGAAATGTTGATGTGACTAATAATGAAAGCTAGTAGACAACCATTAGCATCAAGCAAATGAGAAAATGCTAACTGGTTTGCGATATCATTTTAGCATTTTACTGTGAGGAATTGTCTTAATCAAAGAGTCAAAAATACATTAAATCATTTTACATTTAAATGTTGTTAAACTATAGTCAGTTAGCCAAGATAGCTAGCTAACATAGATAACAAATAATTAAAGCTTATCAGCTTCATGCTAACTTACAGCTAAAATCAACACTTAGTCATCACAAATGTTGACCTTAAGACAATTATCTATCAAGCTAAAAAAAAATTGATATAGCTGAAATGTTAGCTGAAAAAAAAATGTTAAATTGAAAAAATTGATTATAGCTGAAAATGTTAGCAGTAGTGTTGCTAAACCTGTAGTCACTAGTGTAGATTTTACACTAACACAGGGTTCTGTTCTCTGTTATCTGCACTGTTGTCTGCTAACTTGTCTAACAACGACTCTTAAACACACAATGACGTTATGATAAATAAAGAGCCAGTTAGCATACTCACACATGTATGATGCTAACTCTTCACTGCTGGCTTTCATTCATTGTTTTTATTTTGTATTTGACTGTAGTACTGTTGTGTAAACACTGCTGTCTATCTGATTTATTACTGATATAATACCGATAAGTATTATAGTACATATTTTGATTTCTGATATTGTGTTGATCATTTCCTCCTTCAGCTGTAATTTTGCTAAGTAGATTTGGGCTGCAGCTTTGAAGATAGTGTAGCTAATAACATAGCTAATAAGTATAACTAGACAATATAGACAACAGTTAGCATAACAATCAAAGCTAATAACTAACATAGCTGGTAACTAATGTAACTAATAAATAATGTAGCTAATAATTATTGTAGCTAATAACTATCATAGCTAATAACAAACATAACTAATAAGTAGGCTGATGGAAGTTTATGAGTGTTTATTTATTTATTTATTTACTTATTTATTTATTTCTCTTTTCAAGCTGGTGGGATATGCAGAGCGTCAGCTGCTCTCATTACAGGTATTTGTAGGAACTGCAGACGACAGATCAATTCGACCACATCCGTTTTATCAAATACACAGGTACTCAAATTATCACAATTTTTATGTAATTATAAATGAAAATGTATATATTTTAATATTTAAATATATTTTTTATGGAGTTGCATTAGCATAATGCTAAGTTGTGGTTCCACTACTCATCAACTACATTATCCTTGTAATTTTTCTTTAAATTGGTTTTAACTTTAGCTAATATATGTAAAATATGATATTGTTTGTGTTGAAAGCTGAAAGATGTGTGTGTGCATTGTTTTCAGGGTGACAGGGAAGATGGTCGGCACAGCGAGTCAGGAGAGCATGCAGGCTGGAACCAAACTATTGGAGATCCCTTTAAACCCCGAGACCAACATGACAGCACTGTGAGAACCTAACCTCTGTGTGTGTGTGTGTGTGTGTGTGTGTGTGTGTGTGTGTTTTTAATCTCTCGGTTCTCTGCAGGATCGACTGTGCGGGGATCCTGAAGTTGAGGAACTCGGATATCGAGCTGAGGAAAGGAGAGACAGACGTTGGGCGGAAGAATACTCGTGTGCGATTGGTCTTTAGGACTCATCTGCCTTTAGCACCGCCCCTTGGTCCACCTGGACGAGTGTTAGCGCTGCAGGTGGCCTCTCAACCAATTGAGTGCTGTGAGTACAGCTAATTAGTATGCTCTATTATTAACGTTAACCAGACATTTAGCTAGTTGCATACTGATGTTACATTTCTGCACTATAGTAACACTGTAATGCTGTGTGCAATATCAGCACAATATTTGTGAACACTTTACACTGATGTGTTTACTTGATAAAAACATAGTTTACAAACAGATTTAGCTCATGTAGTAAAAATATAGCTAGTATAGCTATCTACCTGTCTAATGAACACTAGTTCATTAGCGAGTAAAAAACACATTAGCGAGTAAAATATTAATTATTTTGCTGCTGTGGTTGCTGTTGTTTTGGGTTTCGATACTCTGCCCCTTCCTGTGTGCAGCCCAGCGCTCAGCTCAGGAGTTACCCATCATTGAGTCCATCAGCGTCACTTCTTGTTTGGTGGAGGGAGGGCCGGAGCTTCTGGTCAATGGCAGCAACTTCCTGCCCACATCTAGAGTGTTGTTTATGGAGAGAGGGTCAGGTGAGAGTATGTTTATCACAGAGTTTACATATGTTTATTGCATATTTATCACACATTTATCACATGTTTATTTCATGTTTATATCATGATAATAATACATTTACAGTCATGGTTAAAAGAAAGTACACCCTCCTTCAATTCAAGTTTTTATTTATCAGGGCCTAAATAACAATTGTGTGATCCTCACCAGCTTCTATAAACAACCAAATAACCTCAGGTGGCAACAAAAAAACACAACAGATTTCAGTATGTAATAAAATTTTCAAATATTCGGAAACTTGGTGAGAAAATAAGTACACCCTATAATTCAGTAACATGTAGAACCACCTTTGAGCAATAATAACGTTAAGTAAAGTTTTTCTGTAGGAGTTTACCAGTCTCTCACATTGTTTTGGAGAAATTTTGGCCCACTCTTCTTTACAGCATTGATTTAGTTCATTGATGTTTGAGGGCATTCATTTATGCACAGCTCTTTTAAGATCCATTAAAATGCAAACACCAATACTCACAGGATTCATAATCTAACCCCATGAAAAACAAATGCATATAATGTTTAAATGGAGTGGAAGTGCTTAACAAGTCTTAAATTATGCTGCAACAGATCAAAACAGTATATAAATGTAATGCAGGTTATCACACACATGCTACTAAAACATGTGATTCAGGAAGAGGTAGCTACCAAAAAGAAAACAAAAAGAATCACACCTTAAGATTTTTGATTAAGAAGACTAGCATATTAACTGTGGCTGGTTTCAGAGCAGACCTTTGGCATGTTGTTTCCCCCAGCACTGAATAGCTTCTCTGAGGCTTTACTTGTGGCAGGGATACACAAGTACTTTTTTTGCCAAATGACTTATCTGAGGAAAATGCACCTTGTGTAGCTTCCACCATGCAAGGGGATCGCTGTCACCATTGTTGCCAGTGGACAAAGCAAGTAGCTGTTTAATTCAGCCTTAATTTCCTCTGTGTCAGAAAGGCTGGTCAGCTCAGCAGCTGTTTTCTTGAAAAAGCTTGCTAGACTCTTCCTCTGCCTCTTAGATGAACTTTGGGCTTGTCCTGTAGATCCAGGTGGTTTTTCAGGGGCAGCAGTGTCACTTGGCATGACAGAAAGGGATTCCACCTCTCTGATCACTCTGGCTTCGATGATCAGGATCACTTCTTCACTCGTGTATTGAATGCAGAAGGGCGGATCAAGTATTGTTGCCATATTGATCAGTTCCACAATCTCTGGCTCATTGCTTCTTGTTCAGATAGTCCAGTATTGAACTTTTAATTGTCTTGGTGAGATCTGTGTCTTTATCTTTCCCCTGTAGAAGCTCACTGTTGTATAGCTGAAGAACAGGCTTCAAGCATGACACTGTGACACTGTGACAGCTACTTGTGTCATGGCTTTTTCTTGTTAAAGCAGTTGCTGAATAATCTTTTGCCTTGATCCCCATTGTGCTGGAGTTTCCATCACCAGTTCATGCTGAGGGAAGCCAGTTTCTTCTTGAGCATGTGTAAGTGCCCGCTGCCTTTTCCAGCTGTGCGAGAATTCACTGACAACCTATTTACAAAGTCCCACAGCTTTGTCAATCCTGGCATCCTTCATGCTTCTTTCTGTAAAAAAACAATGAATGTGAGTTCAGTTAAATATTAATTTCATTATAATCTTAAATCCGCTTGTTCAGGGTGGTTGCTTTCACGACGTTAGCGCCACTGTCTGTTGTCAGGCACACCTGTTTCTTCTCGTCTAGATCCCATTCTTGAAGAAACTGCTTCAAACCACTTGCAATTTTTTTGCCCGTGTGGTCATCTGGGAAAAAACTTGTCTCTAGGCAACAGCTGTTCAATCTCCAGTTGCTGGTTATGTAGTGGACCGTGAGGCTAATGTTTGGCTCTGTCACTCTGCTACTCCACATGTGTGTGGTTGAGGCATAAAACACCACTGTAGACAACATTGTTTGTAACCTACTGCGTACACTCTTTGTACATAGCTGGCAGGGCCGTTTTTGAAAAATATTTCCATGATGGCATGTTGTATCTACAGTCCATTTTATGGATTATTAGCATGAATCCCTCCTTGTCAAGAGTTGGCAACATGTCTTTGGCTAAGCAAAATGCCGCCACCACCGTCAGTTTGTTCCAGCGTTTGCTTTTTTTTAATCCTAGGTAATGCAACTGGCAAACATGCTGACAATACTCTTCTGAATTAAAGGTGCTTGCTTTACATTACTTGTTGAGGCTTTCCTCATATTCTTGTCGGTGATCTTGAGGTAGTGAAGCAATTTTGATGTTTCCACCCTTTGTTGATACAGGTTTTTGACACACTTTACAAATCAACTATATGGACAATATTGCGGGATGACAAATTCTTATCATGGGGAGGAATTGTACCGGTTGCCCAGTCATGGACAATACGATATGGCGCAGCCCTGCTTGAAGGGCTGTTTGTAAACAATATTTCTCACTGTAGAATGGTGAATTTGTTTGGAGATGGCCTTATAACCCTTCCCAGATTTGGTGAGGAGCAACAGTTGCTTTTCTGTGGTCATCGTCTTGTCTTCTTGGCATGATGTAGACACACATCTATGTGCTCAGAACACCATACTGCCAAAAGTTCTGTTTTTATAGAGGTAGTCACAGTTCTTGATGATTAAGTAATTTTGTGCATTTCATTACTCTCTTAATGTTTGTGGAAATAGGAAGGGTATACCTATTTTTTCCCATCTGGTTTCTGGTTGGTTTACTTTTTGGGACAAAGTGACTACATATTGAAATCTGTATTTTTTTTGTTGTTGTTGTTGTCACATGAGGTTATTTCTTTGTTTATAGAAGTTGGTGAGGACCACACAATTGTTATTTAGGCCCTGATAAATAAAAACATAAAATTGAAGGAGGGTGTACTTTCTTTTTCCCATGACTGTATAATCATATCACATATTTATATCACACATTTATAACACTTTTATCACATTTTGTCAATCATTTAGCACGTTAATCACACATTTATCACGCTATCACACATCTATTGCACATGCATCTATTATCACATGTTTATCACACCACATTCACACATTAGCCCAGGTGTAGTCTCTCAGCTGAGATGTGTGTTTACTTCTTTAGTTTTGAACTGGAGCTATGAAGCTAATGTAGATTCAATTCAATTCAATTCAGTTTTATTTGTATAGTGCTTTTAACAATGGACATTGTCACAAAGCAGCTTTACAGAA
>CM074977.1:22007724-22022011 GCA_037576825.1 Pangasius krempfi
ACACACACATTGCTTTAAATATCTGCCCAGTGAATGTGTTACACACACACACACACATTGCTTTAAATATCTGCCCAGTGAATGTGTTACACACACACACACACATTGCTTTAAATATCTGCCCAGTGAGTGTTTTCACAAGCACACTGCATTACTTACCTGCCCAATGACGGTTTTACACAAAAACACTGCTTTAAATACCTGTACAGTGATTGTTTTACACACACACACATATACTTGCACATACTGCTTTAAATACCTTTCCAATGAGTGTTTTACACACACACACACAGCTTTAATTACCTGCCCACTGAGTGCACATTCTCCCACCCACACACACACACACACACTGCTTTAAATACCTGCCCAGTCAGTGTTATACACACACACATGCACACTGCTATACAGTCCTGCTCAGTGAGTCTTTTACATGCATACACACATAAACACACACACACACACACACACTGCTTTAAATGCATACCCAGTGAGTGTTTTACATACACATACAGACACAGACACACACATTCTGCTTTAAATACTTGCCCAGTGTGTGTTTTACATACATAAACACAGACAATGCTTTAAATACCTGCCCAATGAGTGTTTTACACACACACACACACACACACACACACACACACACATTCTGCTTTAAATACCTGCCCAGTGTGTGTTTTACCTACATACATATACACACATTGCTTTAAATACCTGCCTAGAGAATGTTTTACACACACACACTCTCTCTCACACACACACACAGCTCTAAATACCTGTCCAGTGAGTGTTTTATACACACACACTGCTTTAAATACCTGCCCACTGAGTGTTTTACACACGCACAGCTCTAAATACCTGCCCAGTGAGTGGGCAGACACAGAGTGGGCACACACACACTGCTCTAAGTACTTTAACAATGACTGGTTTACGCGCACACACACACACATTGCTTTAAATACCTGCCCAGTGAGCGTTTTACTCACACGCATACACTGTTTTAAATATCTGCCCAGTGAGTGTTTTAATACACACACACACACACACACACTGCTTTAAATAAATACCTGCCTAGTGAGTGTTTTACATACTTACACACACATACACTCTGCTTTAAATACCTGCCCAGTAAGTGTTTTATATACACACACACTCACACACACATACCTCTTTAAATACCTGCCCAGTGTTTTACATGGACACACACACACACACACACTGGTTTAAATATCTGCCCAGTTAGTGTTATACACACACACACACACATACACACACATTGCTTTAAATAACTGTCCAGTGAGTGTTTTACATGCACGCACACACACACACACACACACACACACACTGGTTTAACAAGCCCAGTGAATGTGTTACACACACACACACATTGCTTTAAATATCTGCCCAGTGAGTGTTTTCACAAAAACACTGCTTTAAATACCTGCCTAGTGATTTTTTTCCCCGTGCAACCACTCAGACACACACACTGCTTTAAATACCTGTACATGATTGTTTTACACACACACACATATACTTGCACATACTGCTTTAAATACCTTTCCAATGAGTGTTTTACACACACACACACAGCTTTAATTACCTGCCCACTGAGTGCACATTCTCCCACCCACACACACACACACACACTGCTTTAAATACCTGCCCAGTCAGTGTTATACACACACACATGCACACTGCTATACATTCCTGCTCAGTGAGTCTTTTACATGCATACACACATAAACACACACACGCTCACACACACACACACACACACACATACACACACACACACACTGCTTTAAATGCATACCCAGTGAGTGTTTTACATACACATACAGACACACACAGAGACACACACATTCTGCTTTAAATACTTGCCCAGTGTGTGTTTTACATACATAAACACAGACAATGCTTTAAATACCTGCCCAGTGTTTTACATGGACACACACACACACACACAATGCTTTAAAGACCTGCCCAGTCAGTGTTTTACACACACACACACACACACACACTGCTTTAAAGACACACTGCCTACTGAGTGTTATTCTCTCTCTCTGTCTCCCTCTCACCCTGTCTCTCTCATTTTTTCTCGACTCAGTGCTGTGTAAAGAGGAAGACCCTCTGTTGTCTCGCCCGTCTCTCTTGCTGTTGGATGGAGGGATGCCATTGTGTCCACACCCTCACCCTCCTGAGTACCCTTACACTGCCCCTGGGGCATATCAAGACGAGTTCTGCCCCCCGACTGAGACGTCAGAGGACAGGGGGCCAGTAAACGAGTGTGAGCCCTCATTCCAGAGCCTGGAGCTGGGTTTCAGTGAGCTGCTCCCACCGCTGTACCCACCCCAGCCATGGCCCGACTCTCCGTACCTGTCCTCATCCCCATCACCGTCTCACTCCTCCTCCATCAGCCCATTCCCCAGCAGCCCTGTCTCCACCTCCCCCCTCCCCCCTCCTCTCCTACCCCATGGCCCCCCTGCCTACCACCAGGAGTGTCACATGACCTTCAGTGGTGCCCCACCCATGCAGCACATTACGCTGGATGAAGGTAATTCACCTTGTCTTTAGTGCAGGAGGCATTCTGATTGGCTATGAGCCACAGCCAGTGAGAATTGAGAACAGAGCAGCAAATTAGCAACATGACATGGTGTGCTAGCAAAACGTTAAGTAGCTTTGAGATTTTCTTTAAAATGTAAAGTGCTTTATAAATAAAATGTATTATTATTATTATTATTATTATTATTATTATATAATTCTTAGCTAGCTAGCCAGGTACATTAATCATGTATTAATAAAATCTACTCTTATTTAGTCACATATTAAAAAATAAAGTAGTTAGCTACTAAAATATCAAACAGTTAGCTAAATGACTAGCTGAGGACAGAAAATGCATAGCTTAGAACCCACCGGTCATTAATCTGTAATGCTACACACATTTTTCAACACTTAATTTCACATGTACATGCAACTGACCCTACATAAAGCGTGTAGGAAAAAGTCATTACCTTATGAAAGGTGTTCAGCTAACATTACCTTACATGGAACTAAAAAAGTAGCACACATTTAATTACTGTAGTTTAGACAATCTTAACTAGCTTGTCATTGAACAGTTGACAGTGTATCTGTTTACTTTTCAAAAGAAATAAACAGTTTAAAGATTAACTCTGTCTATAGTTTGTGGTCATGTTTTGAAATAGCAGGATTTTGTAAAATTGTCACAAATACATCACTGAAATTATGCAAATATGTCACGTGATACTAATAGCTAATGTAAACACTAATAAATAAATGCTAAAGTAATATGATGCTAACATGCCAATGCTTTGTCCACAGTGACTGAGTTCATTGGTGAGGACATCAGGACATTTCACACAGACAGCCGACCTGCATAACACGCTGCTCTTGTTTACACATAGAAGTTTATTTTATATGTTCTGTTGTTTTTACGTTACGGTATATTTTGTGCTAATTCACAATAAGGGAATGGCTGTAAGTATAAGTTTTGTAGATAAGTGTTACGTTATCAGCATTGAGTTGATATTGAATGGAACAAGTGTTTTTTTTAAACATGTTTGCTAAATAAATTATCATTGTATTAAAATGTGTATGAGTTTATTTATGGCTGTGATGTTATACATTACTGAGTAATTCAGAAAAATAATAGTGATTCATTTGAAAATGGGCGGGTGGGTAAATGGAGGAAAGGATGGGTGGTTGGATGGATGGATGAGTGGGTGGATGAATGAATGGATGGTTGGATGAATGGATGGACAGATGGGTAAATGTATGAATGGATGGATAGATGGATGGGTGGGTAAATGGGAGAATGGGTGGATGGATGGATGGATGGGTACATGGATGGATGGGTGGGTGGATGAATGGATGGATGGGTGGGTGGATGGATAAATGGGTAGATGAATGGCTGGATAAACAGGTCTACTTCCCTAATCATTTATTGTCTGCTCTGTGAGCAGTGTGTAATATTTTAGCGCTTTCTACTGCCTGAGGTAAACTGCAATTGCAATAAAAACACTGGCAAGCCCCGCCCTTCTCCACAATTGACCCCACCCCCTCAGTTCGAAAGGAAAAGGGGTGGGACTAAGCAGTTATGAGGGTGAAGCACATTTCTGGGCCAGAAAACAACAATCAACAAGATATCTGCATCATATCTAAAACACTGATGGAGAAATGTAAACACTACTGATGTGTTTTCACTCATGTCCAGATTTGAGCAGAACTTTACAAACAATCTCCATACAACTCCCCAGATGTACACAGCAAACAGTAAAATGGTTCACGAACCAATCAGAACTTCAGTATGGAGAAAAAGAAAATGGAGGAAAACAATGACTGAAGAAAACAAAAAGCAGAAAAAAGAAGAGAAAGAGAAAGAGGCAGGTGCCACCAGGTCATTGTGGTTGACCATGTCCTTGTCCATGTCCACAGTGAGAGAAGCTTAGTAACTTCAAACAATCTGAGGTTCTACAGTCCGAACCTTCAAAGAGGAGAACAGGTCATTTACTGCAATCTGCTGTTTACAGGAAATATAAATTACAGTACTGAAATTTACAGTACCGTATACAACTCTCAGTACTCATTTATGAACTATACTGTACAAGTTACTGTTTATACTCTGTGTAGTGTTTAGTGCACTACATGGAGAAACAGGAAGAGGACTAAACAGTATTACTGTGAAGGGAATGTAATTGCTGTATCCCATAGACTTATAGCCCTGTATCAGTAGCTCATACAGACAAGGACTGTAGTCCCTGATACAGTATCAGTACTCATTATTCTCTATTACTAAAGAACTGAGAAGCCAGGTTTCATAATGCATATAGAAAAACGAATAACGAAACAAACTTTGAACAATATTCAACTACACACACCTATGTGTGTGTGTGTGTGTGTGTGTATGTGAGAGAGAGAGAGAGAGAGAGAGCGAGAGAGAAAGATCACCACTAGGGGGTGCCTTGTCGCAGCTTTTACTCTCTAACCTGAACTTCACTGTGTATCGTGAAAAATCATCATAAGCATAAATGTTTACGCTTTACTAGTTACTCTAGTAATCACACACACATTTATTTTAGAAATAAATATTTTATAACATTAAATTTATGGAAATAATCTTTAAAAAGTTTTATTTGTTTATAAAGATTTATGTGGTGTTCATTTTTGTCCACATTGCACAAAATGTATTAATCTATGAATGCACAGAGAGAGAGACAGAAAGACAGACAGCCAGTGAGAGAAAGAGACAGAGTGAGAAATATAAAAATGAATGTAAATGTTGTGTAATAGATTGAATCTGATTCAACACTTTAATTACATATTAAATGCAAACTGTTCCACATCTCACTCACTGATAAAGTAAACACACACACACACGCCAGCATGCATGTCTTCACACACACACACAGTAATATGTTGTAAGGTCAGAACACAGTGTAATCAGAATAATGATGTGTCTTAGAAACATCTGGCTAATAATGACTCATTTACTGATTATTTACTTTATTATTATTTCATCTGAGCTCAACTGTAATTTTATTTCTCTCTGTCATAGTTATCTCGTGGATGAAGTGCAAGAAGCTCATTGTAAACAAAAACCCAACATATTCAGTTGACTATAAAATATATTTCTGTATCATACAAAGATTTAATACAAATATGATGCAATGTTGTTGGCGTTGTTCTTAACTAACATGTTTATTTAGTTCATTAATCTTCAGTAAGCACTTTATCCTGATCTGGAGTGTGTGTGTGTGTGTGTGTGTGTGTGTGTTACAGTTGCACATGAGTAGTGAACTCAAGACAGGGACACACAGGGACATTTCTTTTTCTTTCTTTCTTTTTTATTCAGAGCTCATTTCCCACAATGCACCAGTGTGAGAGTGATGACCTCACTGTAACAGCCTGTGACAGACACACACTCTGCACAACAAACACAATCATGTGTAACTAACAGCTGATATTTACATACAGAACACATTTGCATATAATTTGCATATATAATTTGCATACACATACTGTAATACTGATACGATCATGTTTATTTCAAAAGCAGAATATATTGAAAAACATTGAAAAAATACTGTCACAATCACAATATATCAATTTTTCATTATTGTCTTTAAATTTGTATTTTAAGTCATTTAGCTAACATGCTAAATTTAAATCTGTGAAATTATGTCAGAATATACAAATTTCATCTGAAAGTTAAGCTAAAAACATACAGATTGAGATAACTGTACATTTAGCTAATAGCATTAGCAGTTCTTCTGACCAAATACATGACCAGAATTCTCATGACTATTTTCAGTTTTTGTAAAATGGCTGCACAACCCTGAAGTGATTAATACAAAGGTTTTTTTTTTTTTAATTATTATTATTTATTCTTTGTTAAATCAGTGACTATAAATTTGACAAATGGGAATTAAATGCCAATAACTTCAACGTTATTTCTGGAATTGTTATAGGAGTAATAGTTCTTAAGCTGTGTCTTTTTTAATGTCTTAAGTCTGACATGCTAATTTATATAGCTTGCATCCACACTGTGTAAAAATCATGATAAATCAGAACATACACATAATTCTTCACCTGGCTTTATCAGGAGTTGTGTTTAAACACTTAATGGTGAAAAGTGAAAACATTTCTGCACTGATCTGTAAGCACCAGCACTACATGCAGCTTGATAACAATTACTATAAAACTGATTCAGTTAATGCGCTAATCCTTGCTAATGTGACAAAGCATCAATGTTCAGAGAGATAAATGTGCTAATATATTATTATTAAAACTAACTAAGCTGTAAGTGTTAAAAAAAAGTGTGATGATAAACTTTAAAAAATTGTAATTTTAAATGATTTGTGAAATTTTCTTTAAAAATTACTCTTATGCGTGAAGGTCTTTGGTATAGTACAATTGCTGAAAATGAAGCAAAACCACATAACACTAAAAAATAAACATTCCCAAATTAATACTGAAAAATAAACACTTCAATGTGTCTAAGGTCATGTGATGTTATCTGTGGTGTTTGTGGTGAATGGAAAAAACAGATTGAAAGAGAGACTAGCATATGTGGCATCATTGTAGCTGTCAGAACACCACTGACACCGCACTGACCATGCAACCACGCCCACTTTCCAATACTGTATCCAACACCACATTCACAGACTTCCACTATACTTGCTAACTAGTGAGTGTGCAAATTACCTGGTTGTGTGCTTAGCAAGCTTGATAAATTTTATTTTAAAGAATTGTATTGCTCCTTAATAAACAGCTTTAGAAAAGAAACATGGAGACTACAGAGATGTCGGAGTATGCTAATCTAATGCACATCGTTCAAGCTAATAACAGTAATTTAAGATGGTGGCAGAGAAGAAAGAGTATTGGAAAACAATGCAATGTTGTACCGTGATTAAACCGTAACGAAGACAAGCCTGGCTGAGTAGATCAGGTCTGCGAGATACAGCAGGAAGTTTAGCACAGTAAGGACAGCGATGGCTAACGTCTTATCCCATGGACAGAGCCCCTGGTAGAAGCCACACTCAGTTGGCCGGTGGCTGTTCCCTCCATGTTTATCATCAAACTTGTAAATGGGCCAGATGATGGTGGCGGAGAGATACATCGCTACGGCGAGCAGAGCGTAGATGGACAGGAAACGTGGGAATGAAACTGGGAGCAGTCCAGTCCACTCAGCGATGCACATAATGATGATGGCCGCTGACAGGATAAAGCAGATGCAGTAGACAGAGAGACACCATTTTGTTGCTGTGTTCTGGTTATAAGACACCGGATCGCTGATGAAAACGAAGATGACACAGGCGATGAAGGTCTCACAGACTTTCAGAATACCTGGCGCTGTAGCCATGTAGCCGGACACCTCGCCTGGGCGCGCCTTGCTCAAGCTGACCTCGCTGAAGTAGGCAAGTGTAGCAAGGCAGGAGAAGACAGTGGAGGCGATGCGGCAGTTGACGTATTCCTCACGTCCTCCGTAGCCTTTCAGAAAGAATAAAGGGAAGATGATGGAAGCGGACAGACAGAGTAGAGAGGCATAGCAGGCGAAGGTAATGGGGAAGTTCTTCCAGGAGACAGGAGCACGAGACTGTAGGCCACAGATCTCCACCAGGAGGATCAGTAGCGTCCCGGCGAAGCTGAAGCTCCAACAGAACACACACCAGTCTCCGGTACCATGCTTCACCTGTGCGCCATACAAAGCTACGCTAAATGCCACGCACGCGAACACCATGGCCGCCACTCGCGACCACATCACTGGAGAGGAGCGGAACACCACTGGCATGATGGGAAGGCCTCAGACACGCCTGCTGGGTTGTTGGGAAGAAGGATGTCTGAGGACAGAAGAGAAAGCATGATGTTATAAAAACAGAGGTATGAAAATATGACCATGTTCCAAACTGCATACTGCTAATGATAGTACACTACTGTCTTGTATGCCCTGATTCTGTCCCTGCTCACTATGTAGTGTCTGTCCTGCTTTGTTCTTCACTTTCCTTATACATTCTTTGTTTCCTGTCCTTGTTACCCTGTTGCCATGGTAGTTAGTTAATCTCAAACTATTTATACATCCTTATTTCCTTATTCCCTCAGTCCTGTAGTTCTTTAGTCCTCTGACATTCAGTTTCTAAAGGCCTCAGCCTACTTCAGGCAGAGACGATGTTTGGTCTCCACAATATGATGTAACTGTGGAGTAAACAAGTCTCATACGGAGGCTTCGCTTGACAAACACACTATGTGACAAAGCTTTATTGATTGCTACAAATGACTTTATGCTATCTGCACTTTCTAGTGGGCCATCTTCTTCCTGTAGTCGTAGAAATTGTCATAAAAATGTAACAGTGCAACCTGCAGTACTGGAGCACATATAAATGACAGTCGACATGAAACCATATATTGAGTATGTGAGCTCATAATCTCATAATGGTGATTTAATCTTCCTTTGGTCTCTTAGTCATTAACCTTGTAGTCCAATGGTTTCTTCCATAGTCCCTTAATCTCTTGGATCCTTGGTTCTGTAGTCCCTTAGTCCTGATGTCCATTAGCTCCTAGCTTCCTTGCCCCTTTAGTCCCATAATCTCTTAATCATTTATTTCCTTCCTTTAGTTCCTTAGTTTCTTAGTCCTTCAATCTCTTGCTTCAATTGTTGCAGTCCCTTAGTCCCTGTAGTTCCCTTGTCCCTTAGTCCCTGTAGTTCACTAGTCCATTAGTCCCTTAATCCCTATAGTTCCCTAGTCCATTAATCCCTTAGTCCCTGTAGCTCCCTAGTCCATTAATACATTAGTCAAGTAGTCCTTTAGTCCATTAGTCCCTTGTTCCCTTAGTTTCTCAACCACTTAGTCCATAATTTAGTTCCATAGTCACATAGTGCTTTAACCCATAGCCCCTCCTAGTAGTTTCTTAGTTGTGAGATTCCTTAGTGCCTTGTAATGTAGTGTTTGTCTCTGTTTGTTCTAGGTGACTTTCCAGGAGCACTACTGGATTAGCCATAATAAACACACTTTGAGTAAACACTTGAGTAATGTAGCTCTTCCTGCTCCCACACTTTACAACTGCACCCCAAACAGCCAATACCTAAGGATGTGTACTATTATGACATGTTATTTAGTATAGTATAATGTGGTTTGGGAAGTGGCCCATGCTGCATAAAACAACAGCTGCATTGTACTGCACTTTTTCCAACAGGATAGATACCACCAACAAACATGCTAACAAATGCTAAAAAACACTAACATATTTCCCTGACAAAAGGACTCAGAGCTATCCACTGGCTACATCCACTCCCTCTTCACTACATAGTACACTATTTTTGCAGCTGTGACTAAAAGTATAAAGGAGAATATGAGTGAAATTCCACAGTGAGGCATTTAGGACACAGCTGATGACTAATCTACACCAACCACTTAGAAAAGATGAGACCTTTCTCCAACTCTACACTCCGTCCTGTGGGAGGACAGAGGGACAATCAGAGCATTCAGCTCTCCTACACACACACACACACACACACAAACACACAGGGATATTCAGTAGAGAAATGCCGGGTTCAGCTGCACATCACATCGATCTTTCATACCACACTAATGGAGAGACTGAGACAGAAAGAGAAAGACAAATAGAGAGAGAAATTGAAAAAGATAGGATAGAGAAATGGAGAGACAGAAAGATGAAGAAAACATGATGGAGCAAGAAAGAGTGTGGGGGAGGATAACAGACAGAAAGACAGATAGACAAAGAAACAGTTGATAGAGAGAAATAGGAGGATAAAACGAAGGGATATTGATGAATAGATGCGTATGTAAACATCATATATATGATGTTATAGTGATTCAGCTTTTAGCTGCAGAATAATGTAATGTTCTAATGGTAATAAAGCTAGCATAGAGTGAAAAGTGTATGTGTGTGAGAGAGAGATACTGAGTGAAAGAATGTGCGTCTCCAGGTATGGACATTGAGGGGGGAATTCTTACACGTTCTTCTGCCTTAAACTCTAAACAAAGGCTGAAATAACTGAGCCATGACTCACTGCTCCCTTCCTCCCTCTCTCTCTTTCAGTTACTGATGCTCTCTCACCCAACTGTGGCTCAGAGTTTCCAGTTTACTAATGAGTTCCAGATGCTGAGGATCCCCACAAACAGAGAGAAAGAGAGAGAGACGGGTGCACTAGGGGGAGGTGGTTGGTGTGAATGATGGATGAATAAATGGAGGCCCTGGAACATGTGTTTAGGAAGAGACTAGTGATTGGTCAGAATATGTGTATGCTTGTGTGTGTGTGTGTGTGTGTGTGTGTGTGTGTGTGTGTGTGTGTTGAGGGGGCTAAAGGATTTCCAGCCTCACCCATGAGAGAGAGAAACAGACAAAAGTGAAACAGAGCAGGAGAGTGCCTCGTGTTTTCCATGATGGAATTAATTTACTAATTTCAATCCTGCTCTCCTTCTCCACCTCTCTCTGTCTCACTGTTTCTCTCTCTCTCTCTCTGTTTCTCTTTCTTTCCATCTGTCTCTCTCCCCTGTCTCTCTGGGCTGTATTCAGTGTAAGGTTACATAGCTGCTTAAGCTGATTTTCCAAGCTCAAATTATTAAAATCATCAGTACACTTAGAGTTCACACACAGCACCAGCACTCATTACACACTAATGTCATTACACACAGTTCAGAGCAGTAAATACACACTGTGTTACACAACCACACACACACATCTACATACATGACTAAACATACAGCTACACACACAACTACATGCACTACTAGACACACAAGTTCACACATAACTATACACACGACTACTGTATACACACAACTACACACACAACTACACACATGAATACACATGCAACTACACACACACACTTCTCCTGTCTTTCTTCCCTCTTTCTGGTTCACTCTCTTCAAATCTCTTTACTCCATCTTTTTTCTCTTTCCATTTTCTCTCTCTCATCATCTCTGTCTCTCTCTCTCTCTCTCTCTCTCTCTCTCCTTAGCTCCATCGTTACTGCACACATCATTAATCGTAATAATTCTATTATTCTGTCATTCAGACTTTCAGTCCACATTTCAGGAAATGAACATTCAAAAATTTCTTTTAGCTTCTAGAAATGAAATCACCTAACAACCACCTGTGTGTGTGTGTGTATGTGTGTGTATGTGTATGGGGGTGTGTATTCCAGCCCCACCCTGCACAGTGTACTTACACACATTTTCCCCTCTACCTAATCTGTGTTTATAAAGTGTTTTAACTGTTCATCACCAAATTAAAAAGCTGTTTATAACACATTGATAAATGCAAACATTTCAGAAACTATGGAAAACACACCCACACACAGTAAAAAAAAAAAAAAAACTCTTTAAAAAAAAAAAAAACAGAAAAAAACTAAAAGTTAAAAAAAATTCACAACAGTGAATCACTTCATTTTCTCACTTATTTTTTCTCCAATAGGGATGAAAAATAAAAGTAAACATGTGTTACCTGCTCTGATCTTCTCCTTGTCTCGTGGAGTCTCTGAGCTCGGACTGTGTATCTGTAAAAGTGCTTTGTGTAAAAGTGTGTGTGTAAAAGAGTATGTCTTATTCAGTGTGAGTTCAGTGATGGGAGTTTACAGTGTGAGAGAGAGAGAGAGAAAATGTACAACCTCCACACACTCCGCCTAGAATCTCCATATTAGTACAGAACACCCATTCACTCTGTCTGTCTCTCTGTGTGTATGTCTCTCTGTCTGTCCCTCTCTCTATCTCTCTGTATGTTTTTTCTTTCTAGGTTTCTCTGCTGTTCTTAACGTTACGTAATAATCATCTTTATCTCTATTTGACTTCATTTATCATTTTGCATTTCCCCACAACTCTGTTGAACTCTGGATTATGATTGGTCATCAGGTGTTGATTAATTTTCTATAACAGCAGCTCTGACAGTAGTGCAGCTGCAAATCACAGGTTTATATTAAGGTGCTCATTCTAATACGATATAATTTCTATAATAACAGCTCATTCACAGGGACTTGTACAGCAGATACTCCACATAAACAGATTAAAAACGTGTAATCGTTGATGTGGTGAAGTTTTCTGTAATTTATTTAACATTTATGGTGAAGCTATAACTTTATGTTTTCTGATATCTTCAGGACAGAGGAGTTTTGCAGTTTCTCTGTAAAATGACAAGCTGCAACTTCAAGAGAGAGAAAAAAGAGAGGCTGGTAAGGGAACAACTGTTTATAACCTCTATTACTTAAATGACAACAGGAGCTAATTTGTTTCACTTTTGACATTTGACAACATCAAATGTAACTAAAAATGGATAAAAAGTATGATGTGTCCTTCTTAATAAATAAAAAATAATAATTGTTGGTAAATTGCTGTGGAATAAGAGTAATAAAACACTTGGGGACCTATAAGAAAATAATCAACGTCAGGGTGGTAACAGTAACTCCACTTCATCACACCACCCCAGCATCAGTTATTTTGCCACACAGTGTTTATTACGTATTTATTTCACAGAGCAATAGAATATTTTACATTGCAGAGCAGTGAAACAGAGTTTATGCTAGGCTATCTTCTAAATCTATCTGACTCACAGACTCACTGATTCACTTTGAACTTTTTTACTGATATCAGTACACTTCTAACAATGAAGCAAATTGACAGATGAGGCATCTCTGTATAATGAGACTGTGAGGATGGAGATGGGTTACTGAGATCAGGGTGAAGACAGAGATGGGGACAGATAATGAGTCAGATACAGAGATGAAGACAGAGGCTGGAGATGTAGTGAGGATGGAGATGGAGACAATGCCTAAGGTGATAATGGGGAGGAGGAATGATCAGGACTGGAAAGAGAGTGGACAATGCTGGAGAAGTGGCCTCAAAATAGCAGGACATGGAGAAAGAAGTAAATAAGGGGGGTCAGATGGAGATGTGGCCTGAGAATGGAGATAGTGGTGGAGATGAAGATGGTGATGCTGGTGGAGCTGGAGGTGGAGATGGAGATAGAGGTGGAGATAAAGATGGAGTTGGATTTAGAGGTGGTGGTGGAGATCGAGACGGAAGTAGTGGTGGTGATCAAGTTGGAGGTGGAGATGGTGATTGAGATGGAAATGGAGATGGAGGTGGTAGTTGAGAGAGATGGAAGTGGTGGTGGAGATGGAGGTAGAGATGGATGTGCAGACAAAGATGGCAGTTGAGATGGAGGTGGAGATGGTGGTTGAGATGGAGTTAGAGACAGAGATGGAGTTGGATTTAGAGGTGGTGGTAGAAATGGAGGTGGTGATGGAGATGGAGGTGGTGGAGATCAAGTTGGAGATGGAGGTGGAGATATTGGTTGAGTAGGAGGTGGAGATGGAAATAGAGGTGGAAATGGTGGTTGAGATGAAGACATGTAGCTTCCTGCTGGATTGTTGTAATGGCAAGCGTGTGTGTGTGTGTGTGTGTGTGTGTGTGTGTGTGTGTGTGTATGCGCGCGTGCACGCGCATGTGTTGAGCAGCAGGATTTCATTTCACATGACTGAAAGTGTTGTGTATTAATAGCACCGTGAGCAAACGTCACGTTTATACTGTTACTCTGTCAACGAGCTGTATCCTTTATTTGTTTATATTATTTGTTGCTAGGTAATAAAAACAGTAGCCATGGAAACTAGCTTTCTGTTTCTCATGTATTTATAAAATGTGGTTAAAGTGAACTGTGACTTTGCAGTTCATTTCCGCTCTGAGATCACACACATACACACACACACTACTGTGCAAAAGTCTTCAGCACCCTATTTTTGTAGTGCAGTTTGTTA
>CM074977.1:22032477-22046277 GCA_037576825.1 Pangasius krempfi
GGCTGTAATTCCTAAATGGTAAATGCCATATTTTTGTGGAACCTCTTAAAATAAAGCTGAAAGTCTACACTTCCATCCCATCTTGGTTTTTTTATTTCAAATCCATTGTGGTGGTGTATGAAGGCAAAATCAAAAATGTGTGTGTGTATGTGTGTGTGTGTATATATGTGTATATATATATATATATATTAGTTAGATTTTTGTGTAAGCAGGAGCTGTTTATAGTAACACCTATAATACAGTGAGATTATCAGCTTGTTTTTATTTCTGTTGTAGATCAAAATTAAGTTTAAGAGTGGATAATTTTTTTTTTCTGTGTGTTTTGTGTGCAGTCAGCGTTCTCTCATTGAGTTCTCCTTTGACCGTTCCGAGGAGAACCCACTCGAAATGTTGGAGGACGTTTTTGCCACATTTGAGAATAAAAAGTAAGTTGGTACTGACATACAGATGCTATCACACACACAGGTTCCTCTGGGTTCTTGTCTTCTTACTGGCTTTTCTTTGAAAAACCGTGTATTCCAGAATTATTGGCACCCTTCATGAAAATGAAAAAGCTTCCATATGTTTAAACAAAAAAAAAACAACACATGCAGTAAGTGATAGTTTTAGCTTAAATATTTAATAGTTTTTGTAGAAAACACAGACATATTTTTGTTTCAGAATTATTGGCACCCAGTTAGAGCTCTGTCTTTGACAGAAGGAGCCATTTTTTGCAAAGTGATGGTGCCAGTTTTTGGGCTGAAATTCACAGAACAGATCAAAAAGCTATGATATTTGTGTTCTTTTTGTTCCTCCTTTAACGTTCTCCTCACGGTGTTCTCATGTGTTCGAATCCTTTTAACTGCTAATGTCTTTTTTTTTTTTTTGTGCAGGTCAACAACCACCTGTGTTTTGTGCTGATTTTTTTCTCCCTATGGTTAAGATGATTCCGATTTTACATGTTTGTGAGACCTCAGGGAAACATGATTAAAAGTAAAAACAGAGCTCCTCAGCAGTGAGAGCAATGTAGAGTAATATACTATTTTTCAAGAATGACAATTTGTTTGTGTTTATTTAAAATATTACCTGGGGTGTCAATAATTTTGGCATGTATCTGATAATTGTTGAAATGTAAACAGTTCTTGGCGGTGGGATTTTTATTTTGTGCTAATCTCGTTATGATGTTCCCCATGGCTCTGTCCCAAATGCAACAATTCAGCACTAGTTAGTCCTTGAAATTATACAGAAATTGTTTTATGTGTCACATTAAATTTTATTGCATGTTCTTTTTGTCCTCTGTATGCTAAAGGCTAATTATCCAATTAGCAAGCAGGCTATTGGCAAGCTACAGATTGGGCTACAATAACACAGTGCTGTAATATTCTCTTTTCTAGTCACCCTTCTGTGTATCTATGTGCAGTTTAAAGTCTTCTAGACAGTAGTTCCTGTTAGAATGGACTCTAATAAAGGCCACTGTATTAGCCACTAGCATTTGGGACAAAGCCCGTAACCCCTCTCCGCTGCTGTGTCATGCCGAAATCCTCCACACTGTAACGCGATTAGGTGGTGAAGTTCCTCAAAAGTTTCGTCTCTCCACCGTTTCTATGAGGAAAGTGGGTCTGGGCCTGGGGCTGATCAGCTAATCAAACACTTCCTCTATAATGCTTTATAATGCTACATAACCCTTTAATAATGCCTTTATAACCATTTAAATTTCTTAAAAATTTTAATAAATCTTTGTTTCTTTTATGATGCTTTTATAATACTTTATATTATTTCAGTATGCTTTATTCTACCCATTGCTCATTTATAATACTTTTATAAACTTCGTTCTTTCAGTCTGTGGTGAGTAAAGACTGTTTGTGTTCATGTCATGTTTATAACCTGCTCCGTGTGTTGTAGGAAGAGCCGGTCTGGTCGTCACAAACAGATCATTCCCAAGGTAAACACTATTCTGTAATATTTCACACAAATTACACACGGAACATGCACAGATTAAACACTCACACTGGTTATTTGTGCAGAACCTGTTGGACTGTCGCTGTCTGAAGCTCATCATGGATTTGAATCTTCACAACAGCGACACTCGCGCTTTACTCCACCTGCACAAGAAGAAGAAACCTCCCAGCATCAGTACCCAGTACCAGGTGTGTGTGTGTGTGTGTTGTTGTAGGAAATATTTTCCATCTTTTTACTTAAAAGCCCATGTTTCTTTGCTGGTCTATAAATAAATGGCTGATGAGATGAAGGAAACTGTGGTGTTTAATGGATGCTGATGGACAGATCAATACTGCGGTGTGTTTTTCAGATGTCTCTGGTGAAGCTCTTGGACACGCTGAGGAGAGCTGAGCCATTCTTCGTACGCTGTATCAGGTCCAATACTGAGAAGGTTCACGCTCTTTATAACATTGAATGTTAAGATCGGCAACAATTGGCTGCAAACCTGAAGTGTGTGTGTGTGTGTGTGTGTGTGTGTGTGTGTGTTTCAGAGGGAAATGCAGTTTGATGATGATCTCGTTCTTCGGCAGTTGAGGTACACTGGCATGTTGGAGACGGTCCGCATTAAGAGATCAGGTTACGGAGCCAAGTACACTTTTAAGGTACTGTTTTGTGTTCTAAAGTTCATAAACAGTAAATGAGTGTGTTTGTGTTAGACAGACATATAACAGATAAAATAAATATACAGCTAGAATGATCGTGTTAATGAATCCCAGTTCAGAAACTGTATTCTGAGTTTGAAAATAGAAAATACAGGCTGAAGAAGGAAATAGTGTTTTTTTCCTTTGCTGTCAAATGTAATATGTTGTAACATAAAGGCCAGAGAGAATTTAAAGATGAAAAATAAAAAGACTAATATGATGGTATATGAATGAGAAGATGGCGAGTGTTGAAAAAAATCTAATAGGAATTTAGTATATCATCAATATATTACTGCATTAATAGTGCTAGTTGTAATTATCACATTATTCACAGGTTTCGGCAGCACATTGAATAGCACTTCATCCAGCACAGACTGTTATTTTACATTTTATTTATATTTTTATATCATGCTCTAACAGTTACTTGAGCTTAATGAAGCCACTAGATTCTAAATTATAATGTGTGTGATGTAGGAGAATTCATCACACTTTTAATTCAGTATTTTAATTTGTTTAATAAAATAAAGCCAGTGTTTGTGTTAATTCAATGTGCTCTCCTGTATAAAGAAAAGATGGCCATTATCTGCTACACTTACAGAGAAACTTTAAGTTCATTCAGAATTTTATACATAAATAATTCATTCCTTGACAAAAGTCATGTCTCTGATTAAGATGCATCTAGTGTCCTCCATGTGGAAAAAACCTTATGTGGACTTTAAAGGGATGATATTATTAATGAATTAAGTGTCATGTTTATGTATTTAATATTGTCCTCGAATGACATTCCATAGTGTGATTGAGTGTATTTATAGCCAAAATTTATTATTCTTAATCCCGTGTGCAGGAGTTCAGGGATGAATTCAGGATGCTGCTGCCGATACAGTCGTCTTCTCTTCAGCAGGATATCAAGAACCTTCTGCTCAAAATCACAGTGGACAAGAACAACTTCCAGATTGGCAAGACCAAGGTCTCGCATCCTCATGTCCTGTCTGTTTGTGCTCTTGTAAAATGTGTATTTATTTTACATAACTAACATTCGCTCTGTCCTTAACAGATATTTTTAAAGGAGATGGAGAGACAGAAGCTCCAGGACACACTGCATAAGGAAGTGATGCAGAGAATCCTCCTGCTGCAGCGCTGGTTTCGGGCGTGTCTCACACGCAAACACTTCCTGATGAAGAAGAAAGCCATCGTCACTGTACAGGTGAATTATGGCTCGCTACATATTACATTAACATTTACACAGAAATGAAAAATGTGCCATTAGTACACTGTGTATAACCTCTCCTCATCATCAGAGTTCATTACACTCGTTCAGATTTAGACTACATTAGACACAGTAGATGATGGCCTTGCTCATGCAATAAATTTAGCTGTAAATCCTACTGCCATAAACACCACACCAACAGCACACCATCTGTTTTAACTAAAATGCTTTAAATTCTGCAGACAAAATCTGAGAACTTTTTTTTAACATCAGATTAATTTCAGACTAAATAAAATCAAATGGAATTCATTTTTTTATTAACAACAAAAAGAATGAAATAAATATTCAATATTGATATTAATTCAACAAAGGGCAAAAAAATTAAAAAATTGGAATTCAGATCCTGTTTGATATAAAAATCATGAACCAAAAGAGAGAACTTCAGGATCTCAGACTGTGAGAACCCTAAATTAAATTGTTTTAAGATATTGGACCATAAAATTTTGAGCCACGTTTATATTTTGTTGTATTTTTAACCAAAACTGTTGGAGTGAATCTTCACACCACTGACTATGGGTGAGTAACTGACATGTCTATTCAAGAAACCCATGTTTACCAAACCTTCATAACTCTGACTTCTCCCGTTGGTGTTGTGTTGAACATGGTGGTACCTGGTGGTGCTCTCGGTTCCGTCAGTGTAAGTGACTGGTTGTTTTTTATATTTTTGGGTTCTATGATTTCAGAGGTCATGGCGAGGTTATCAAGTGTCTACCCAGTGCAGAGCGGCCATGGTGATCCAGAAAGCGTGGAGAGAATCCCATGAGAGAGCCAAGTATCTGCGCCAGAGAGAGAGCCTGAGGAACCTGCAGCAGCTGAAACAGACCTCAGAGGACCTCAGGTACACCCCCATTAACAATAGTCATCATCATCATCATCAGTTGAATGGAAAGGGTGGATTAGGAACAGTAATGAAGGCATGACTCCTTAATTTGTTGCTGATTTGTTTTCCAGGCATCTGCAGGAGGAGCAAGTGAGTAGGGCAGAATGTGTTAAGGGCACTTCAGGAAGTGAGGATAGCAGGAATGTGACGGTGCTGCCAAGCCCTGATGGTAAAATAAAGCCACTGCCACCAATACCGACCCAAACGTCAACAGAGAACAAGCATGTGAAGAAACTCAGAAATGAGCACCAGCAGAACCGAGGCAGCACCCCGGAGCACAGAGAGAGACGAGAGAACAAAGAGACAGACAGAGACACGTCGGTACTTGCAGCTCTGCTCCAACCTGACTCTCTCACTGATCCAAAATTAGACGACAGTCTCGGCATGTTGACGCTGCAGCGCTCCAAACCAGCCAACATGAAGGAGAAAGTGGAGAAGTGGAGAGAGCGAAGGAGTGACATTGTGGTTTCAGACAGAACCCACCACGAGAATCGCATGATATGCAGTTTAAAGTAGGAATTGTCTTCTTTTATAATAATAATAATAATAATAATAATAATAATAATAATAAGAAGAAGAAGAAGAAGAAGAAGAAGAAGAATAGCTACAAATTGCAAATCAGGGGTCCAAGCACTCAGCAGTGTAGAAGTTATGATGATTGTTTGGTTCTGTGGTTACTTTGCTGGATGTTTTCATGAGTGTTTTAGTTCATCCTCTAAATCAGGGGTCTCAAACTCAAATTGGCCCGCGGGCCGGCAGTTTGAGACCTCTGCTCTAAATGTAGTGCAGCTATACAGGGTACACAGCTTTGGCCTGTTGGTGGCACTAGAACGTTTAAAGGGTATGAAAAGTTCTCTGAGCCTCAACAGCATGTGGAATAATAACACACAATCACAGTAGGGCTCTTATAGCTTATGTGCTTGACCTCGGAATAATAGCAGCTAGATTACAGATCTTTTCTATTTTATTGTTTGAAATATTACACTTTATGTAAGTGTCATAATCAGACTTAAACACAAGTATAAAGTTATAAACTAATTTTCTAACTCAGGGCTCGAGGACTCTCAGTGTCCCTGGATAATTTGTCCAAACTGAGCTCATCTGAATCAGACAGTACATCTCCGTCCAACACTGAGGTACTGTATAACACACACACACCCACACATTAACTGTAGTATGTATTAGACATTACAAGTCTTTCACCTTTACAGCACTTAAAATCAGATTTTAAATGTTTGTTTATCCATATATCATCTGGACTCCTTCTTCTGAAGTATTATAATGATAAACACTCAGCGACTCTAACACAGTGTGTATTGTAGTTATGTATGAATGACTAACACTTGATCAGTGCTAACACTTTTCCTATCACAATAATCTCCTAACATTTTTTTAAATTATGGTTTGTAATAAAATTTACTAGGACCTTAAGGAGAAGTATCTTCCAAACGGGACAGACTCCCTAAATAGGCACCCTAGGAACCTCAGCAGTATTATTATATATCAACATGTTCATGATCTGGATATATGGTATAGTGTTGATTTATTGTGGTATAATTGATTATCAGCACATGCTAGTGACTTTATTAATGAAGAAGCACAATCGCACGAAAATTTATAAAAATTTAGTTCATTCAAAACTGACATTTAGTATTTGTTTATACTCATACTGACATTTGATTTGCACACAGATTTTAGATTAAAATATGTTTGTGTTTATTCAGTCATGGTGCTGTTACTGAAGTAGAATTAATTCACAAATGACACATCCCAGTGTGAAATAACCATTTTAAATATTCCACTGTGAATTTTTCCTGCGAATCTGCTTCATCAGTGCACTTTGCCTCAACGTGTCCTCATCACTGCTGTGTGTGTGAACGAGAACACATTTTCTGTAAGAGTGACGATGATGGAACCTTGTTTGGGAAACATAGGTGACGCTGCGTAGACGTAGGTGCTCAAGACACAAGCGCCGATTGGCTCACGCTCGCAGCGGCCTCATGCTGAAAGGCACAGAGGAGTGTGAGGATTACTGGATTTTCCCACTTCCTCCCTTCAGCCCGGAAAACTCGTTTCGGTCCAGCACCTCTGTGGTGCTCGAGAAAACCCAGGTGACCTTCAACACAGACCAGCTAACGCTCCCTATGACACCCGTGTTTATAATGCATTGTAACTGTGCTCATAACTCTGTGAGACTGAGGAGATTCAGATCTTTATTCATATTACATTACATAACATTACTGTTGCTGTGGAAACTGCACAGAGTAGATGTGATTGGACAGTGATTGCTTTTCAGTGTGACACGACTGCAAAGCACTGATGAAAGTGAAATGCAGTGCACTGGGGAATTACATTCACTGTTTAATTCTTAAACAGCAATCCCCTGATGATTGTTTTTTCTTTTTCTAAGAGATAAAGCAACATTAGTGCAGTGAAGGTTTTGCTTTTCAATGTGGTATGTTTTCTGTAAATCATTAAGTTAAAGCAGTACCATGTATGCATTTTATTTCATGTCTTTCTTCTGGTATGATTGCATTTCATTCTTGTGTGGAATCTTCTCTATAAAACGAAGGCTAAAAACGTCGGAGAAACAAAGTGTGAGGTACGAGTTCTGCTCAGAGCTGCTCATCTTCTCGGAGTCAGAAATTAGTCAGAACATGTTGAAGATTTTTAGAAACATTCCATGTTCCCAACTGGTTTAACAACAACATGTGTGCTTCGGAAGCTTGTAATTATGGAAATTCAAACTTGATGTGAACTTTAAGACTTTAAGATGTACGTTAAGACTTGGAAATATCAGTCTTTATTTTTAAACATTATTTCTTTAATTGTATTCAGAATAAAGAAAGAAACCAGTCCAAGAGTAGATTATACAGAAACACCATGAATACCGGTTTTTATAAGATGTCTTTATAATGATATTTTCTCACAGGAATAGAAATACTTTAGAACATTACAGACTGTACCTTTAAGACACAAAAACAGACTGTTTAACCTTGGTTTCCAGAACAACTTTAATAAACAAAGACATCCTCGTTGCTCATGTATAAGATCAATGATGAAGGCTCGGCTCAGGGTGTATGCACTTCATCATGTTCATTCAGTACCACACTGAATTAAGAGCACAGTTACAATGAGGTACATTGTAACAGTTATAAAGTGTGAATAAGGGTGTCATAGGAAGTGCAGCTGAAGCTCAGCATGTGCAGTAAAGTATTAACCCCCTGATGGAACTGGTGCTGCTGCTCTCTTCATCATGGCTTTGTGTCTTTATTGTGGTGGGTATGGTTTCCTGACCTTTTCCTTTTTTTGTTAGCGTCTGAGTGTGAAACCTTGGAGACTCAGAAACATGAATGACATCATGTTGTGGTGAAAATGATCTAAAACTCTTTGCTGAGTCAAGCTGAAACTCTGAGGCTTCTTTTCCAGTACAGGATTTAATGCTCCCTATTTCAACTTCTCCTTCCTGTTTCTCCAGAACTGGTCTACTTTATTTCTTTATCAGCTTGAGTCAACTGTTTTGGCATTGAGTCAATGTCACTGTAGACCTCAGCAGAAAAAAATTACCCAGAAGACATTGCTGTAGTTTTTTTTTAAAGGCCAACCAAACGTAACCATGGCCAATAAAATATTTCCATGTATTCCAAAATGCATTACTTTACTCTGCTAGTGAGTTATCAACTGGCCCATTAGCACACTGGCTAGTTAGCAAACAATGCAGGCATTGTGCTATCCAAGAAGAAAACAGGGAATTTTCATGCTCATTATTTAGCAAAGCAGCTATTTAGCAAATTAGTTATCACTCTTTCTAGACATCAAATCAGGTAATTTGTACAGTATCTAGTTGAAACCTGAACCATTTACCAAATCACAAAATTATCACTTTAGATAAGTAGTTATGCTAACTAGGTGACACACCAGCTACTTAGCATATTAGTTTAATAATAACAAACCAGATAGTTGTTATTATATCAAGTTGGCAAGCCAGCTAATTAGCATGATAGGTAGATGGAAAACCAGAAAACTAAGATATTAAATAGTTAAAAAGCAAGTATGTAAATAAGCTAGCATTAGTACTATCTAGATAGCAAGCCATTTTTTTTTCTCACAAATGAGCAAATTATCACACTAGGAAACTAAAGAGTTATCATGCTAGTTATTTGAAAAGCCAGCTAGTTAGAACACAGGACCTTTATCAAATGTGTAATATTTAGCAAGCCAGCTCTTTAGCAAAGCAACTAGTTAACATGCAACAAGCAACTGATCATGCTACCTTTTAAGTAGCAGAGCAGTGTTTTAGCGAGTCATAGCAACTGTGAAGGAAAGTGAGAGTGTAAATCCCTTCATGTTAGTTATGTCGTCACTGTCAATGTATAAACATGATGGGGTTAATAAACACTTTGTTAGGGAAAGTTGACAAGCGAGTTAAACACAGTGCAACAGTGTAAAAAAAAATCTGTGTTAATTCTGTCTCTGTTTATATCACTAATACAATTAAACCTGATCATTTAATCTGTTAATCACTCAACATCGATCCAAATCTAGATTACTAATCATCATTAACCTTCTTAACATGCTAATTATTAAAAAACTGGACTAATTATAATAATCATTCTTTTCTTTTAATAATTTACAATAATTGGAATATTTGCTCTTTGAGGTCGAGTGTAATTAACTTTAACACTAATTACTACAGGGAAAAAAAATTCAGTTTTGGGTGTTTTTCTTCAGATTTTATCATCATTATTATTAGTGGAAAAGGCCAAAGGTTAACAGTCATGGTGTGTTTACAGTATGTGGTGGTGGGGAAACCTGTCAATAATTATTCACCTACTGATCAGTTCAGTAAGCTGTATGCTGATGTTATGATTATCATGATTTACGATATTGCATGAAAAATCATGCCTGTAACTGTTACCATTAGTTAGCATTTAAGCTGTAGATCAACTGTCAACTATGGGACATCTATTTGTCCACATCATATATTATCAGTTCCAGTCTGACAAAATTTCATTATCAAATATGTTAAAGTATTTAGCATTTAAATATTAATGAGCTGGAAAACTGGCAGTAAGAAGATTGCCCTGTTACAAACTTCAACTTACCTGTTTATCTAGAACGATCAACAAACATCAAAACATTTCCAAAATGTTTGTTGCGGTACATGAGGCAACTAAAGTTAAACTTGTAATTTTCAGTTTTTGCCTTCAAGTGTATCATATTGTGGCGTATAATATTGTGGTGTATTGTATAACTGATTATCAGCACATATCTAAACTGAGGGAACTGTCACTCAGGTGTGTTAATGTGATGTGGAAAATAAAGCATCTCACAGCACTGAGCAGTAAACGTGATTTGATCTTTTTGCACTCTGGGTTTTCTGGAGCATGGACGAGTTTTGGGGGACGAGGAGCTCTGTACAGACTTCGACTGCGTGTTTCATCAGGACGCTAAAGTGGTGCTTTTACTGGAAATGTTGAATAATTTTATTTTTTTTTCCCTCAAGGCTGGATGCATGGGCTGTAGAGAGAGAGCGAGAGAGAGAGAGTGTGTGTGTCTGTGTGTGTGTCTGTGTGTGTGTCTGTGTGTGTGTCTGTGTGTGTGTCTGTGTGTGTGTCTGTGTGTGTGTGTGTCTGTGTGTGTGTGTGTCTGTGTGTGCGTGTCTGTGTGTGCGTGTTTTAATGAGGCTGTTTTACTTTCAGCTGCCTGATGGATCAAAATCGAGTGTGATACAGAGCCCGAGTGAAGCCACACACTCACAGCAACTCGCTCCAGAAAAGTGAGTCATGCTGATAAACAGAAAAAAAAATTAAATTAAACAATGAAAATAAGACAGAAATTATATATAAAAATTATTTATAATATTTCATCGACCAGATGCTAATCATGGACCACTAATCCCAAAAACTAAAATTCAGCCTCACAAATAAAGTTTAACGATAAGTTGGGAAAAATGTCCGGTGCTAGCAACAAGAATGTGAAAAATAAGAAAAAAGGAAAGGAAGACAGAAATAAAAAATTAATAAAATGGCGATAAGTGAATTAATGAAAAAAAAACAGAAAATAAAAATGATGAGAGGAGTGAAGAGAAAGATAGGAAAGGAGAAAAGAGAAAGAATGAATCAGTGAAGATTGAAAGAAAGAATCCCTTTGAACACTTGTTAGAACTAACTCTGTGTGTGTTCTAGTGTTTATGATGGAACCTTTAATGTTCTAGTGAGAACTCTAAATTAATGTAAATAAACAGTAAATAAATTAATGAGGATCAGCAGAGTGAAACGTCACAATATTGTTCAATAAATGAGGAAATAAAAACTGTATATTTAAATGCCAAGTGGTTTTTATTTCATGTCCTTGTGTCTGTTCTTTTTCTTCAGAGGAGGATTTTTTGGTCGGTATTTCCTTCTGGGTCACAAGAAACGTCTCACTCCTCAGGACGGAAACGTGACGATGGCCAGGACACTCGCTGAGAGAGAAGAGCACTGTAAAGTTTCCTCTGTTAGAGAGAGAGAGCATAGAGAGAGAGAGCATAGAGAGAGAGAGCATAGAGAGAGAGAGCATAGAGAGAGAGTGGATAGAATAAAGAAGAAGAGGATAGAATATTAAAGGAAAAAATGAAAGAAATTAAAGGAAGTAAGGTTAAACAGAATAGAAGAGAGATGGAAAGAAATAGAAGTCAGTGGTAAACTTTTCACAATTAGGAGTGTAACAGTACTCAGCTTCTATTTATGTTTGTTTGTTTGTTTAATGTTTATAGTGTTTTTATTTATTTTATGTTTATGTTGTGTTTGATCCTATAGTTAAGAGGTCGAACAGTAACTCCCCCACATCGGCATATCCATACTCACTGGCCAAGCGTAAACGTCAGAGTATTAAGATCAGCCGCGGGACACGAGTAAGGGAGCAGAGTAACGCCTCACTCAACCGCCAGATCACCGACGCTACAGAACTGCGCCACCTCGACGAGTTCCTGGGAAATCAGGTGTGTGTGTGTTTGTTTGTTTGTTTGTTTGTTTGTATGTATGTATGTATGTATGTATGTATGTATGTATGTATGTGTGCACGTGTGTGCGTACTGTGTTATTCTGCACTCAGATCCTGGACACTTGGTAATATTTGGTGTGCGTTACCCTCAGATGAATGATCTACAGTCCAGGGCTAAGTCTCTCTCGGAGACAGAGGTGATTTTCTTTACGGCCACGACGCAGTTCAGAGACACAATTAAGAGCATGTACTCGCTCTCGGTGAGGAGCACACTCATTATTCACTCACTGTTCACTGTTATCTCACTGTTCCCTCACTATTCACTCGCTGTTCATTGTTCTCTTACTGTTGTCTCGCTGTTCACTCACTGTTTACTCACTGTTTGCTGTTCCCTGTTCACTCACTGTTCACTGGACACTGTTCTCTCACTGTTCATTGTTCATTCACTGTTCACTCTTCTCTCAGTGTTCATTTACTGTTTACTCTTGTCTCACTATTCCCTCACCATTCACTGTTCTCCTACTGTTCTCTCACTGTTGACTATTCACTCACTGTTCATTGTTCACTCACTGTTCACTGGTCACTTTTCTCTCACTGTTCACTCCCTGTTTGCTTTTCACTGTTCTCTCACTGTTCACTGGCCATTTTTTATTTACTGTTTACTCTTCTCTCACTGTTCACTCACTGTTTACTCAGTGTTCACTGTTCACTTGCTGTTCACAATTATCTCACTGTTCACTGGTTACTATTCGTTCACTGTTCTCTTACTGTTCGCTGTTATCTCACTGTTTGCTGCTCATTGTTTACTCACTGTTCACTTACTGTTTACTCTTCTCTCACTGTTCCTTGACTGTTCCCTCAATGCTCACTCACTGGTCACTGTTCGTTCACTGTTCACTCTTCCCTCTTCCCTTGCTGTTTGTTCACTGTTCAGTGTTTACTTACTGTTCACTCACTGTTCACTCACTGTTCACTGTTCACTGAGTGGTGAACACTGTTCACTGGTCACTTGTTGTTCCCTCACTGTTAACTCGCTGTTACCTCAAGGTTTACTCAATATTCACTGTTCTCTTACTGTTCACTGTTCTCTTACCGTTCCCTTACTGTTCACTGTTCACTCACTTGTTCACTCTTCTCTCGGTGTTCACTTACTGTTTACACTTCTCTCACTGTTCCCTCAATGTTCACTCGCTGTTCACTGTTCTTACTGTTCTCTCACTGTTCACTTTTCACTAACTGTTCAGTCACTGTTCTCACTGTTTACTCACTGTTCTATCACTGTTAACTTACTGTCCACTGTTCACTAACTGTTCATTGTTCAGTGTTCACTCATTTTCTGTTCACTGTTCTCACATTTCACTCACTGTACACTCACTGTTCACTGTTCATTCACTGTTCAATATTTACTCATTGTTCGCTCTTCTCTCACTGTTCACTCACTGCTCATTGTTCATTCACTGTTGTCTCATTCTTCTTTCCAGTCAGTGCTGTTCTCTCATTGTTCACTGTTTGCTTACTCTTCACTCACTGTTCACTCATTATTCACTTTTCACTCACTGTTCTCTCTGTGTGTGCTAATAACAGAACCCTCAGATCAGTTATAAAGGCCTGCTGCAGGGATATAAAACTAAAGTGGCAAGTTTAGCTTCACAGAAGAAGAAGGATGAGGTGCCACTGGTGGTGAATTTATTCCAGTCGGTGCTGGATGGTTTTATCAGAGCCGAGATTAAACGAGTGTCATCAGAGTCTGACCTCACCAAGGTACCCACTCCTACTGTTAATAATAATAACATGAATAAATACTATTATTGTTATATACAGTTGTGCTCATAAGTTTACATACCCTGGTAGAATTTATGGTTTCTTGGCCATTTTTCAGAGAATATGAATGATAACACAAAAACTTTTCTTAGTTAGTGTTTGGCTGAAGCTATTTATTATCAGTCAACTGTGTTTACTCTTTTTAAATCATAGTGACCACAGAAACTACCCAAATGACCCTGATCAAAAGTTTACATACCCCAGTTCTTAATATCGTGTATTGCCCCCTT
>CM074977.1:22068415-22084189 GCA_037576825.1 Pangasius krempfi
GTGTGTGTGTGTGTGTGTGTGAGAGAGAGAGAGAGAGAGAGAGAGAGAGAGAGAGAGAGAGAGAGAGAGAGAGTGAGTCCCAGTCCCAGTCCACGACTCCACTCCGTATTTCCTGTCTGTGTGTCTGTCTGTGTTTACAGACTCAGTGGGATGTTCAGTGAGAGACAGGCACATGCAAAACCTGCTACCTCCAACGTGTTGTTCTCGTTTTTTCCCCCCTAAATGTGCATTCTGCCAGAATATTGAAGAAAGAGAACAATAAGCGTCTTTAACCACAGAAAAAGAGAGGAAAAAAGGGAAAGCTTCAGTGGATTTACAGTGGGATAATGACGGAATTCATACTCTAACTTTGGAAAATTAATCTCAGCTCTGTAGTGATTTTCCGTTTTTTGCTGCAGGCATTAAACAATTATTGTAAGTTTTTTGGCGGATTTAAGGAGTTAGTTTAGTTTTACATTTGCATTGCATTTAGTGATTATTGTGGAAATTAAAAGTGAGAGCTGAGACAAGCCTCTGCACGGAGCTGTGCAACTTCACTGAAGCCACGCTTGACTTGACTAGCCTGCTAGCGATAGCTTTAGCATTAGCGAAAGAATAAGTGCATAAAACTTATGTCAGCATTAACACATAGCAGACACTGTGAATAACATTTTGTCTTTTACGTGCGTTATTTCTGTGTAAATGACTGCACCGGAGGCGGGAAATTAAAGATTCTGAACCCTTTTTTCCACTAGGAACGTTAGCATTGCGCTAGTTTGTCGTTTTGGCTTTGCGAGCTAGCCGGGGGAGGATTTTATCCTCTCTCTGGCTAAAATACCAGAATAATCCGGTCCAAGATGAATATTTTGGATAGATGGATAAGCAATAATGCCGTCCAGGACGACGACACTGTGTTTTGTGACGACTGCTCTGAGTGAAGCTAAGCTAATTCAATCACAGCATGCTAGTCAGTTATGCTAGCTAAGCTGGATAACTAAACGCGTTTAACTTTTCAGTGCCTGTGACTTTTTTTGGTTATGTTCTTTTTTCTTTGTATACTGAATACTGTGTGTGTGTGTAAAAATAGATTTTTTTGGCAAAAGAAACACTTTTTCGATTTAAAAAAATGAAACTTCGGAGTTTGTTTGGGTTTTTTCTCTGTCTTGGTGTTGTGTGGAACTGGCCACAGAGCGGTGCAGAAAGTAAGTAACTTCATTTAAATAACTGCTAATGCTATTATTAATTATTAATATTTACCTCTCATTAATGGTAAATTCAGTGTATTTTCCTGTAAACCTGTACCTACTGTACCTCCAGGAGTACATGCATGGATGTATGTGTAATAAACAAAAGTTAATTACTTTTAGTTCTCACTTCAGTGTTTAATTTTAATGTCAGTGACTTACTGAGCTAAACTTTCTCATTCACGCGTTTCACATTTTAAGCTGCTCCCAAAGCACGGGGGCAAGGATTTAAAATGAAAATAAATCGTGAAATGATTTACACCAGCTGTGTTCATCATATAAACATTTACAGCGCATCTGAAATGAAAATGAGCGTTTTAGAGCTCATTGTCTCTGTCCCTTAGTGTTGTGGAAACCAACAGGACAGTATATCTGGAATAAAAAACATAACCGTATTCTCATTGTTATTTTATAGTTTGTTACTTAAAAATGTAGGTCAAATTATTATATTATCGATGACTCATCGTGTACTCGTCTTGTGTTTGTCCAATTAAATGCTCTCTAGATTGTATTTGCCCCGCCCCCAGGGGCGTGTCTTGCTCTACAGTAACAGCTCGTTGGCAGTAAACACGGTTCCTCAGTGTGTTTTTGGCCGTGCGTCTTTACACACACTTCCCTTCAGCTCCCTAGGTCGTGAATCAGTATATCGTGTACACAAGTTCGGGCACTGGTAAAGACCGTGGCTCACTACACACTGGGACTCTGATGACTCAATTTCTGGCTATATGACTACCTACTCACTTTGTAAAACATCACCACTGGCATTTATAACAGTCAGGACCAGTATCCTTCTGACATTATGTCATATAAATTTGTTAGCTTAATCAAATGTGTTTCTCTCACGGTACTTCAAGCAGGGTCATAGGCTAGTAGACTTTTTAAAATCATTAAACACTTAAAAGTCATTAGACTTAAACAAACCGTATATAGAGCGTCAAATAAAGTAAAAAATCAAGAATGTAACTAATAATTTGAGAGCTACAACAATGCTAACAAGCTACTTACATTTGTAGGTGTTGTCTGGGAGTTCATCTACCATTTTTTTGAGCTGAGATACTTCAGAAAATATGATGTCATTTCCAGTAAGGGAACATAGTGGGCATCGATGCTTCTTGGTTTTTGTGGTGCATTGTGGGATTTTTTTAGGGAGCGAATGTTCCAGTGCACTGGAAGGATTTTGTGATTGAGACCGCCCTTAAAATGGCAGACCCCCTGCTCAGTGCCCTAACTATTGAATTAAGGAGATGATTGAGACGCACCCTAACTTTGGAGTTTATTCTTGTGGAACTGGGCAGAGTTTTTGTAGGTTAACTGTCATGTGACGTTTGGGAGGAGTGTTTTACTGACTTGGAGCTGTTTGAGGCTGGAACGCTGCTCCCTCAGACTGATGGAGAATTCCGTCTTTATGCCCCATTTCCATCAGTGGGAGTCAGTAATATCATTTTATCACTCAGACGCATCAGCTATCACCCGGTGACGACCCTGCGACTCTCCTTGCCTCAGACATGTACGCCATAACTCTAAACACACGTGGCTTCTCGTCGTCTAGGATTAAAGTCATCTTGGACAGGTGTGGGTGAGACATGCTCCACAGCTTAAAAAACCTCTCGTTTTTAAGGGTTCTATGTATTCAGCTAGCTCCCTCAGGTATGTTAAGATTGGGTGGGGGTGTGGCTTAGTATATCTCAAACACTATTGGTTGTTATATAATCAGTCAAACGCTTCAACATACCGTCACTCTGACTTCCTCAACATCAACGTACAGAATCAAGTCACATGAATCAGGACGTTTCATGGCGAATGTTGGAATTTACCTTCAGACTCAGATACCAAGTGCATTAAACTATAGGAAGATTAAGATTAGATACAATACGAATCTATAGATAAGATTAAAATGTGTTTAACTTGTAGAATTGAGTCATTGATGCAGTTTTGTGTCCTATGTTTGGATATAAAACAGGAGCAGGAGTGTGTGTGTGTGTGTCTGTGTCCGTGTCCGTGCAGTAGCCTGAATGTTTGTTTGTTTGTTTTTTTTCCTCCATAAAGTCTAGGGAAGCTAAATGGATTCAGTTAAACTGTGTGTGTGCATGCATGTTAGTATTTAACACCTTTGCATTTCTCTTGGTGACGATATATACTGGAATAGATGGAATAAATACAGCCATGCTTTGACCCACTTGGGCTGCGTTCAAATCCAAAAACAGAAGTGGCCTTGTCTGGTTCAGAGTCACGCCTTCACTTCGCCATATTATTGCCGCGTTCATGTTTCTACATGGAACTGTTTCTCTTTCAGCTATAAGTGAACCTCACCGTGTGTTGATTTTAAGATTCGGACTTCGTCACATCAAGTCAGCACTACGATTTCTCCACACGTTAAATCATCCTGAAGATTTAAAATCTTACACAGCATTTCAGAACTGGAGATTATACTTACTGCAAAGGCCAGTGTCATGGCAAAGATGAATAATCGATACAGTGTGCAGTCCAGTGATTGTTTTTATAAACAAAGCGTACTCTTGCAGTGGAAGATGTGAGTGTGGTCAGTGTAGGGAGCCTCCGTCTGAGCAGAATTTTCCCGATTAATAACTCTGGGCAAATAAGTTTTCTTTTTTTAAACACTTTAAACCAGCCGCTGCTTTCCTCGTCTGTCGCCCGGCCGCTGCTTCCCTCGTCCGTCGCCCCCCTGCTTCTTCTCATGTCTGTTGTTCAGTGGATTGATGTTTGATGATGTACTTCCATCAATACCTCTCTGTCTGTCACATCTGAAAACTTGTGTATGCATATTGTTTTTTTATGCATATTATTTATTGCTTTGTGATGTTTTTAAAAATTTTTGTCCCCAGTTTGTCTGAGTAAGGACATCAGGAACAGTGTGGCTAACCTGCGCACTCTGGAGAACTGCACGGTGATCGAGGGCCACCTGAAGATTCTGCTGATGTTCCACACGAAAGCCGAGGATTTCCGGGGTCTGAGCTTCCCCAAGCTGACGCTGGTGACGGATTACCTGCTGCTGTTCCGCGTGTACGGCCTGGAGAGCCTGAGCGACCTGTTCCCCAACCTCACTGTCATCCGAGGTAACAACCTGTTCTTCAACTACGCCCTGGTCATCTTTGAGATGCTGCAGCTGAAGGAGATCGGACTGCACAGTCTGATGAACATCACACGCGGCGCTGTGAGGCTGGAGAAGAACCCAGACCTGTGTTACCTCTCTACGCTCGACTGGTCCCAGATCCTCGACTCTGTGGAAGACAACTACATTGTGGCCAATAAAAACGAGGGAGAGTGCGGAGACGTGTGTCCTGGCATGGCCAAAGGCAAAACCATCTGTTCTCAGACCACCATCAACGGTCAGTTTGGAGCACGCTGCTGGACACAACGACACTGCCAACAAAGTGAGTACTGTGTGTTCGTGCGTGTGTGCATGCCAATATTAACACTAGGCTGATGTCAGGTAAAAGTATCACAAGTTACAGTATTAATCACAGGTTTTCCACTTTTATTATACTGAAGAGTCTTCACTCGTTTGTTCAGTTCTGCATTTAACAGTTCAGTAGTTTTGTTTTGGTTGAGTCAGTTGAGCCAAATCAGAACTAAAAGTATTCTTGGAACCACAACGCCTGAAGTTCCTGAGTTTCATGAAAAGTTTCTGTCAGGAAAACATGCCTAATAATAGTTTCCTGAAAAAAGTTTTCACATACCCACACTCGAGTGAATGATTTCCTGCCATTGTGTGGCCTTTTCCTGTTCGGAGGTCATGCGGTGAAAAAGAACATAAACACATCAGCAACAGCTTTAACTTCATCACTGACACGAAAAGGTAAAAGAATACTGTTCTAACATCAAGATGATGACCTCTACCCTGGAACACATCGATAAATATAAATAAAAGACTATTTACAATAAATAAATGTAAATGTAGTTGTAAATGTACATACACACATGCACACGCTGTGATGTTAATTATGTGTACACTGTATTGTACACTTCCTTGATGATGTTGGGTGAAAGTGGATAAACACTCTGTCGTGTTGGGGATGTTGGGTTTGTTATTTTTCTGTTCTCTGTTTGAGTGTGTGTTGCTGTGTGATTAGTGGAGGTGTGTGTGTGTTGGGTCCCTAAAAACAGAAGGAATAAAGTGACGTATTGAATATAGTGACATGACCATAGTGTCTTTTCTCTATCTGTCTCTATTGCTCTCTATCTCTTTCTCCATCCTAACCCCCCTCCCCTGCCCTGCCCCTCCAGTGTGTCCGTCAGTGTGTAAGGTGAGGGCGTGTACAGTGGACGGACAGTGCTGTCACTCTGAGTGTTTGGGAGGGTGTGTGAAGCCGGACTCAGCAGCTGACTGTGTGGCATGTCGTCACTTCCTGCATGCGGGGGTGTGTGTGGAGGCCTGCCCCTCTGGGTTTCTCTCCTTTAAGGGGTGGCGGTGCGTGAGCCCCGCCTATTGCCATGCCCTTCACACACAGTGCACTCGCAACACACAGGACCAAGACTGCAGCTCCTACGTCATCCACCAGGGGGCTTGTGTTCCTGAGTGTCCCTCAGGGTACACCACCGTCAACTCATCAACGTGAGTCTCTTACACACACATACACACACAGAATACACTGCTTCATAAGAGAGAGATTTAAAGAGACAGTGAGTGAGATGGAAAATGAGAGCAAAAAATAAAGAATCACAAAGAGAATGGGATAGATGGAGAAAAAGAGAGAAATATGTATAATGGCGAAAGACAGCTATAGACAGAGAGGAAGGACAGACAAATAGACAGGGAGGACAGTCAGATAGTCAGAGTGGAGAGAGGGATAGACAGGACAGATAGACAGGGAAGTTCCGCCTCACATTTCTACACACCTTCTTACACACACACACACACACACACACACAGCACAAGCTGTTGCAAGGAAAGTTCACCCTGAGGTCACATTCTACAGAAGGCAAGTTTCTAACATTTCTTTTATTAAGTTAACTAATCATGTACTAGTTTTATTGGTTATACATGTAAATGTTAAGCACAGAGCACAATTTCACCCATTCAGACAGACAGACAGATGTGGAAGACAGACAGACAGACAGACAAATGTGGTATTTATTGAGATTCTCTTAGCAAACAGGCTCTTGTGTGATTAGACACTGTGATGTACTGATGTATCAGCTCACAATGGGATTTGGATAATCATTTCTCTGTGTGTTTGCTTAGGCTGATATGTACACCGTGTGCAGGAATGTGTCCTAAAGTGTGTGTGGGAGAGAAAATGGTGGACTCAGTGACGGCGGCTCAGGCACTGCGGGGCTGCACACTGCTCAATGGCAGCCTTATCATCAACATCCGAGGAGGAAGTAAATAATAATAATAATAATAATGATAGTGACATCTGAGGAGAAAGTGAAAACTTTGTGTGAAGTGTGTTAGAGAAGTGTTTTACAACCTGAACACACAAATAAACAAAATTGAATACTTTGTCATGACTTTACTGTAATAGCTGCAGTAAACACAACTACTGTAAATACACCTGTGCACATGTCACGTGTGTGTGTGTGTGTGTGTGTGTGTGTGTGTGTGTTAGATAACATCGCCGCAGAACTGGAAGCTAGTCTGGGTCAGCTGGAGGAAATCACAGGATACCTGATGGTGCGTCGCTCCTATGCTCTCGTCTCTCTGTCCTTCTTCAGGAAGCTCAGACTGATCCGCGGAGAGACACAGGAAAGGGGGTAAGACCCGGGATTCTGACTGGCTGAGAGCAGAGAGGGTGGGGTGATGATGCAGTAGACTAATGCTAATTTAAACCTGGTGAAGTTAACTTTAGTGAATCACAGTGTTTTTATTATTATTTGATGGATTATTGTAGTCTTTCTCTCTTTTTCCTATTTAAATAAAGGAATTACTCGTTCTTTGCCCTGGACAATCAGAACCTGCGTCAGCTGTGGGACTGGTCCAAACACAACCTCAGCATCCTGCAGGGCCGCATGTTCTTCCACCACAACTCCAAACTGTGTCTGAGTGAGATCCGCAAGATGGAGGAGGTAACAGGGACGAGAGAGAGACAGCCAAAGAACGACATCGGCTTCAAAACCAACGGAGACCAGGCTTCATGTGAGTGTGTCAACACCCACACACAAACAAACACACACAGTTTTTTTCTCAGATAGAAATATCCATGTCTCTCTTTCTCTTTCTTTCTCTCTCTCTCTCGGTGCATGCTGGGAGCGTTTAGGTGTGTGTGAGAGACTGCTGACGAGGAGAGGGGTTTTTCTTTGGCAATATCTTTCCTTTTTCTGCTTTCAGTTGCACATTAAAATTTGTTTTACTAGTGATAAATGTTTAAGGTTTATTTTGGTTAAAAGTTTTGTGAGTTTTTGGACAACTTTTTGTGACCACGTCGGGATGGCGTCCCTCCCCGAGGGGAGCATCACCTGTGTTGCTGTGTCACGGTATCAGGTGTGTGAATTCTATATGCATGACTGTGGAGGATGTATTGCTGTACTGATAGAGAAGGTTGGCTTTAACAACATTTCAGCATCTAGGTTGAACAAGGCAGTCGTGGTTGTTGTCAGAGAGGAAAATCTATTTAATAGGTAAGCAGTGGAATCGTGGTAAGTAGGGATTTTTATTATTGTTTCACCGCTTGTTACTCCGACTACTTAGAGTCACTGTTTCTAATGTACCACCTTTCGTTCATAGTGATGAGACTGAACTGGGGCTGGCTCAATATGAAAAGTTTGTGAGCAAGATAAAAATTATTCTATTGGGATGTAAAACGTGGCCTTGAAACATGTCATGTCGGTCAGGAGGCAGGTGTTTGTTTTTGAAAGAGCTGGAGCTGGATGTGTTGTTTAAAGTGTGTCATGAGGGAAAAGTGTATATGGTGTATGCAAATACTGGTAGCATGAAATGTTTTGAGTATGGGGATATTGGGCATAAGAGGTTGGCATGCCCACATAAGGCCCAGGTTAAAGAGGAGCCTGCTGGGCCTAGTTCTGTTGCTGTTGAGATGAATAATAAAGTGTCACATTCTGAGCAACCTCAGGCTACAGAAGTAAGTGAAAGGGATAATGTTGAAGTGGTTTGTGCTGAACATCCTGGAACGTCACAATGTTTTGAAATGCGTGCTGATGCAGAGATGAGAGATTTATGATACACTCTCTGATCACAAAGAAATAAATGAGTTTTTAGATGTAACTTTCTGCAAAACTGTAGAAGTGAAAATTTTTTTCCGGACACAGATAAATTTATAGTGTCAATGTTGATGTTACAAAAAACAGTTGCCTATGATGCTCTAAGTAAGCAGAAAAAGTTGCGTTTAAAGAAGATGTTAACAAAGTTAAGGAGGAATAAAGTACATACTTCACAAAAATAATCATGATTGAAAATTGCATAGGGTGTGATTTTTTTTTTATTTTTTTTTCTGTCTTACTTTGGTTTTTTTTTCTGTTTCTGTCCCCTTCATATTTTTATCTCTTTATGGAGCATTTAAGGGTGGGGTACTTAAACATAAATGGGGGTAGGGACAGAAATAAGATGGCAGAGTTATTTAGAATTAAAAGGGTCAATATTAGTTTTTTGCAAGAAACACATACTAGTATTGATAATGAAACTGAATGTGGTGAATGCGGTGGTAAGGAAAATTTGTTCCATGGGACAAATACTAGTGCAGGTGTAGCTGTTTTTTATTTTCTAAAAAATATTATTATGGATATTTTAGTTATGGAAGAAATTGTAAAATGAACTATATTACTAACTCAAATAGAGTTTAGGGGAGCCATTTTTGTAATTGTGAATGTTTGTGCACCTAATAGTGGGTCTGACGGGTGGAAGTTTTTCAGATGTTGAAAAATTCTATTCAGAAATTTGATGATGATGTGTGTCTGGTAGATTTTTATGCAGATTTACATGGTGCTGGGAGTTGTGAATCTGAAAGTGCTTACCTCAGCTGGGAGTTGAGCAACGAAGATCTTTGGACAATCCAGTTACATTCCAGGAGCTTACAGAGGCAATGCAGCAGCTACTTACTGGTCGATCCCCTAGGTTTGATGGACTGCCCGCTGAGATATATAAGCAATTTTGGAATATATAAACATTTTCTTTTTGCTAGTTGATTTTGCTAATTGATTTTAACAAGCACATTGGTATTCTTTCATTGGACCAGGAGAAAGCATTTGATCAAGTTGATCGTGTGTATCTTTCTAAATTCAGTGGGTGTATTTTAATGCCTTTGTGATTGTTAAAGCCGGTGGAAGATTAAATGCACCAATACCTGTATTAAGGGATATTAGGCAAGGCTGTCCACTTTCTGGACAATTACATAGTCTAGAAAGGACCACAGTGGAACTTTAATTCCTGGGAAAGATTAGAGTATCTTGAGCAGCCTCTGCTGATAACATCCCATTTTTTAATTACAGGTCAAAACGATGTTACAGCTTTAATAAAAGCTATTGAACAGTAGGAGAAGGCATCAACAGCAAGGAACAATTGCGGAAAAAAGTGAAGGTTTTATTATTGGTCGGTGGGAGGGAATAGGACCTCTGCAGCTGCTGGGTGGTTTGCTCTAGAGAAGGGAAGGCGTGAAAATTTAAGTTTTTTTTATTTTTTTAGGGAACAAAGAATTTCTGACAAAAAATTGGGAGGGAATGCTGGAGAAGGTGTCTGCCCGATTGTCTAAATGGAAATGGCTATTACCACAATTATCCTAAAGAAGGAGAGTTCTGGTTGTAAACAACCTGGCTGTCTCTAACTTGTGGCAGAGTCCTGGAGCCACTGAGTTGTAAGATACAAAGAACAATCGTGGACATCTTTTGGAGTGGAGAACGTTAGATTTGTGCAGCAGCACTTTGTCGTCCTGTTCAGGAAGGAGGACAGAGCTTGGTGGATGTGAGGAGCCGCATACATGCTTTCTGAATACAAGCAGCACAGAGATACTTGTTTCATTAGAGATCATTAGGACTTGGCTTGGACTCTCTCTTTTTAATAAGACTCAGGGAGGTTAGTTTGTCTGAGCTTAAACCCTTTTACCGGTCAGTGTTGGATTCATGGAGAACTGTTTTCAGAGTGGAAAGAGATGTCCATGAACCAGAGCACTGGGTTCCAGAGGAACCATTGTTCTTCAATCCAATGATTCAGACCAGGCTTCTGTCCTCTGTGGGTGTTTGTGCATGCTTACAGAGAAATGGTATTGTAAAGCTGGGTCACCTCTTGGATAGGGATGGTTGGAGATTGGTGGGGGCCATTAAAGAGGTGACAGGCATGAAGTCGCCTTACATCAAAGCTGGTTGAGGAGATTTTCAATGCATTACCAAGTGGTTACAGGAAGTACATTGGAAGGGGATGCTTACCAGATATGAGAAGTGAGCAGGAATTTCCAAGAATCAGAATTTCTTCTGTTATAAGTGAGTAGCAAGAACGTGAAGTTGTGGGTTCAATCTTATCTTTTAAGACCTCTCAGTTAGAATATTTTGAATCTACATCTTAGAAAAGAATATATTATGTTACTGTAGTGGTAAAAAACATGTTCCAGATTTCCAATTTTGTCCCTTGTTTCTTGGCCACTGTGGGAGGTGTTGATGCAATAATCCGACGCGTGCAAAGTAGCATGAATAGATCCAGAAAGGCTTGTTGAAGTTCCAAACAGACATTTCTTGTGCATACCTTTGTTTCTGGTAAAACTCGACAAAAAAAACTCCTTTTCTGCTTTCAAGAGATCATCCAAGCTTATGGATTGTGCTCCAAGTGATGTCTTGAATGCTTTCAATTTGTCACATACTTTGTTTGGGTTCTTAGTGTCCTTATTCACGCAGGCTACCTGGATCTTGTTCCTTTTTGCACTAAGCAATCGAAGGACATTCTTGAACTTCAAGAACCATGCTACCGCTATCTTTAGCTTTGTCCAACTTGAAGTAGTTGGCTGGTAGGATTTTCCTTGTCTTTCAGGACAGTACTGTACACAGTGGTGTTTCTTTTAACTTCAGCATCATTAGGTGAGAGTGACACAGGTACCAGGGACTCTTTAGGCCATTCCTCTTCTTTCTTCCATAGAAAGTCTGGTCCATGGATCCACTCTCTGCACTTTACAAATGTGCTGACACTCACCCCTCTTGATGCCAAGTCTGCTGGGTTCTGCTTGGTTCTGATGAAATTCCACTGTGTTACATCTGTGTTTTCTATGATAACAGAGATTCTATTTGCGACAAATGTGCGGAATCGTGCACTCTTATTTGCAATGTATTTCAGTACTGACTGACTATCAGTCCAAAACGTTGAGCTTTTGAGATCTAGCTCCAATGCTTTCCTCAGCATAACATCCACTCTGACTGCTAACACTGCAGCTGTCAATTCTAGACGTGGAATTGCTGCTTGTTTAAGCGGAGCAATCCTGGCTTTTCCCAATATGAAAGACATATGTACAGTGTGCATATCATCAATCAGTCTCGGGTAACTCATTGTGCCATATCCTTGCTCACTGGCATCAGAGAAATGATGCAGCTCAGCTTGCTTCTGTGTTTCAAAACCAATTGGCTTTACACATCGTGGCACTCTGAAATCTTGTATCTCATCAAGATCCTTTATCCATTTTGTCCACTTTTCCACTGCAGATTGTGGTATCTCCTCATTCCAACCACATTTACTCCTACAGAGATCTTGGAGAAGCAATTTTGCAGATAGAGTGAATGGACTCAAAAATCCAAGTGGATCATATATGGAGCTTACAACTGACAGTAGGTCTCTTCGGGTGTGGGATCTGCACTTAACAGTAATATTGAACGTAAACACATCGTTCTCCACGCACCACAACAATCCAAGTGCTCTTTCAGTGGGAAGCCTTTCCCTGTCGAGATCCAATTCCTTTACATTATGAGCTCTGTCTTCCTTTGGAATATGTGCAAGCACAGTGCGACTGTTACTCACCCATCTTGTGAGATCTCTCTTTGACAGAGAGATGTAAGGTCTTTTACCATCTCTACTGCATCATGCTCTGTTCTAAGTGACTTTAAACAGTCATCCACATAGAAGTTGTTCTCGACAGTGCTTATTACCTCAAATCGAAAACAGTCATTGTTATCTTTGGCTGTCTGTCTTAGAGCAAAGTTTGAACAACTGGGGGATGACTCTGCCCCAAAAAGATGTACTAGCATTCGATGTTCCACAGCAGGCATACTGGCATCACCCTCTAGCCACCAGAGGAATCGCAAAAAGTCAACATCTGCCTTTGACACTCTAACCTGATGGAACATCGCTTTGATGTCTGTCATAACCGCTACAGGTTGTTGGCGAAATCTGATGAGGACATCGAAAAGTGTGCTGGTCAAATCAGGACCCTGAAGAAGTTCTGAGTTGAGGGATTTACCTTGAAAGGTGGCACTTCAGTCAAAGACAACTCTTATGGTCTGTTTTTGTGGATGGTATACACCGTGATGTGGGGTATACCATAATTTACCATCTGTTCTTTTCAACTCTTGTTGCGGTACTACTTCAGCATAGCCCTTATTTATGACTTCAGTTAGAAATTCAGTATAGTCGGTTTTGAATTGTTCATTCCTCTTGAACTTTCTTTTCAAACTTTGAAGTCGCTGTTCTGCCATTTGGTAATTGTTAGGCAACACTGCGTCATCCTTCCTAAAGGGTAAATCAAGAGTGTAATGTCCATCTTTCAGCTTGATTGACTGTTCTGCAATCTCGATGAACCTTTTGTCTTCTACAGACATTTCAGCCTTGTCTTCTCTTGACCTCTCATTGAAATCATGGTTGCATTGTTGTTTCAACATTTCTTCCAGGTTTGAGACAGAAATTCTGTTAACAGCAACATCATCACAGCTATACCTGTTTGCTGTGGCTTTGCCTTGTCAAGGACCATTAACAACCCACCCTAGTAGGGTCTTAACTGCATATGGCCCATCCCCTTGGCTATTAATTACACCCCAAGGTTCAGTGGCTTTGGGAGTGTTGCTTCCAATCAGGAGCTCCACCTTGGCTGGAATCCTAAGAATCTGTACCTTATGCAGGTAAGGCCATTTAGACAGTTCTTCCTTTGTGGGAATGTTAGAGGTGTCAACGGGTATGCTCTGTTGTGTGTATACTTCAGGCAATGGAATAAAAGTTATTTTCTTCCAGTGAAGAAACTTCCAACCCACTGACAATATAAGAGGGCACAGACTTATCCTGGCTCACCGTTTGAAGAATGTTTCATCTTTCTTCTAGTAATGTTGAGTTTCCTCATAAGATTCTCTGTCCAGAAGCTTGCCGAACTTCCAGGAACAAGAAAGGCATATGTGTGCAGAATCTTACTTTCTTTTTGAACTTTTAATCTGTACTCGTACAATCGACAGAAGGCATTCTGCGTAGCTCTGTGTTTTTCTGACTCCAGTATGCTTACCATCATGAAGAGACACCTGTGTGCTACTTACAGGCATTTTCTTAAGTTGTTTGGATGATTCTAGTGGTTTGAGATGTAGTACACTTGGATGCTGTTTGTTGCATATGGTGCAGGTAAGATGCTTTGTGCAGTCTTTGCTCACATGTTCTTCTTTGGTCAAGCACCTGAAGCAGATTCCATTCTGTCTTATGAAGTTTATCTTTTCCCTGTGTGGCTGGTTTTCAAACTGCAAGCATGACATCAATTCATGTCCATTGTTACAGTAGAGTCATGATGGTGGTGGTGAACCCTTAGTTGGTGTCTGTGGTGGTTTCACTTGCACATTGGTGGCAAAACTGCCTTTGGATTTGGGCTTCAGTAGCACTTTGGGCTTTCCTTTACTTGGGCTTGAGTCTTGGATATCAACAAATATTGGGTCTGAATCAATGTTAGCTTGTTTTTCAATGAAGCTGACAAGATCTACCAACTTTACCTTGCGACTCCTTTGTTCTTGTAACTCGAATGCCTTTGTACGCCACCTCTGAGCTTGTATGGGAGCTTGAGAGTGATACTCCTCATATTGGTGACTGTGTCCAGTTCTTCCATGAACTCCAAGTCTTCCATGCCATTGCAGCAGCTTCTAAGAAACAATGTGAAGGTGTGTAAAGCTTTTGGATCTTCTGATTTAATTGAGGGCCAGGAGAGTGCTTTCTCAGTATAAGCACACGAAATCTTATATTCATTACCAAAGTGTTCTTTCAACAGCTGCTTTGCCTTTTGGTAGCCTCTGCTCGGCGACATGTGTCGACAGCTTCTTACAAGTTCCTGTGGTAGCCCTCTTGTGTACTGAATGAGAGTGCAATCTGTCTTCATCGTCATCAGTTTTACTTTCTATGGTGTGCTGAAAAGAATGAAGGAATGCCCTGTACTGCAGAATATCTCCATTAAAAACTGGAATTTCTCCCCTTGGTAAGGTGGAAAGAAGTTGTTGTTTCACAAGCATGTCTGTCAGGTTGTTTTGTCTTTGAAGAATTGTAGCAAGATCAAGCCCCTGAATGATAATAGATGATGATTCGTGCTCTAGCTGAATGAGTGATTTGTGCAGATGATTTGGAATCAGTATTCACAGTAGTGGGTTGTTGAACTGCATTACTGTTCTGAGGATAAGAATGTCTTGAAGTCACAGTCACACTTGGTGCTCTAGAGTCCTGTGCATCAAAAGTCTCTTTTGGCCTTACTTCTTGTGTGTTTTTAGCACTTGATGGGGTTTTATTCAACATTTCCTCACAATACACATTCATGACATCTTTGGTGACCACACTCATTCGTTACAGAGTTTTCTTCTTGAGATACTCAATTTTAGCTGTGGTGGCTGCAGTTTCTGCTTGAACTTCCCATACCTCCTTCATCTTTCTAAGTTCTTCTTCTTCCTTTTCTATAGCATGTTTTCATTGCAGTGCATTGGCCTTTGCAAGTAATGCTGCACTCTCTGCTTCTGCAGAGATACGTGCTGAAGCTGATGTCGACACACTTGTTCTGCTTGAACTTGATCTGCTGGACCTGCCAGATCTATTACTATGGACAGATGAAACCACTGAGGCACTATCTTCATCATTTACCTGGTCAGATACTTTTAGAGCAGAAGAAACTTGAGTACTGGCTTGAGAGTCGGGTTAATCTTAGACATCCACCTTTCAACAGTAGAAACAAACTTATCAGCTTGCTTAATTCTTGGTTCATACCAGGTTTTCAAGTCTTCAGCTTTATCCTCTTCACTTAACACTTGAACATAGGATTCTTGAAGAGACTCAGAGATCAAGCTGTTCAAACATCAACATGTTCCCCTTTACTTCTTCCAAATATTCAGCATCAGCCATCAAAGAATTAACAGTATTCATTCGCCTTGTAAGATGTGCCAGCTTGCCTGCTCTGGAGGCTTTCAAACGAGCAGCAACCTTGTCCTTCTGAGCTGAGCTAGGGGATTGTTCTACATCAGACTCCTCCATTTTGCATCAAACAAGTAAATATCCTCTTTCCAAAAACATAAAACCTTTTCAAATTTCCTTTGATTCTTCTTTAACAATTTACACACATCAAGATCTTTGAATTATTCAAATTAATTCTTTTATCCACTGTCTGCAGCATCAAACTTGAAAGTCTTTCCAATAACATTCAAATTTAACTTAGCATTAGCTCAGCAAATT
>CM074977.1:22158311-22171042 GCA_037576825.1 Pangasius krempfi
GGATTTGACCGCCAACTGTTCCTTTTGCTCAGTCTGATATCTGTCGAGATGCTCTTGTACTTCACTTGCTGTCCACTAATCTGGTGCTTTCAAGCGGAAAACAACCGACAAAGTTGGGTCCGGGCAGTATTTGACAAACATCATGGCTGCCTCCTGGAATGGGTTATCCATCTGTCGCCCAAGCCTATTTAAAGCCTCCTCTGCAACATCCACTGCCTTATTTAAACGGACCCAGTACTCGACTGGATTTTCTCCCGCAACAGGTACTGTACCATAGAAATCAGCTAAAGGCATAAAGGAAAATCTGACCTCACTGAAATGCTGTTTCAGAATATCAAATATCACTTTGGGGTTCTCAGAGGGTTTTAGGGAAGTGTTACTGCGAAGGGTTATTCTAACAATGTCTTTGGCTTTACCCATCAGCCTTGAAAGGATTTCATGATGATGCTCCAACACTGGTATGCCTCTTTTCCGCAGGCAAGTGTCCACTAAATCCTCCCATTCATGAACACTAAACTTATTGGTTTCATCTCCTCAGGGGGCTCTCTTACTTCAGAAAGCATGACCAGTTTAACTCCTGTCAAATTAAGTTGAGGGTGCCTCTGAGAATGACTGACCTGTACCTAAACTTCGAGTCTGTGCACTGCTGGTTTCTCTTTCCCCACACCTTTCCCCACTTTGAGCAGAAATTATAGTCTGTCCTACTTCCTGAGCAATATGTGTTATGAGGTTATACCATGCTGCATCATTTAAGTCTGGGCTGACCAATAATGGATTACTCCTTAACCGACTAGGTTTTGTTCAGTTACTCAAGTAGAACAGAATTCAGACGTTCGTTCTACATTACCCCTCCCTGCAGAAGGTGTAAATGAGCGATCACTGAGGAGTCTCCCTCTCCCAAAACTTGAATTTAACATGTCCCCTTCAACATTAAAATTTTCTGCATTGAAACCCGTTCCTCCTTAACGCATAAGTTATCAAACATTGAATAAAATTTTCAAATGTCAAAAACTCTTTAAATACCAACACAGCAAAATCATTAAGGAAACTAGAGGAAGGAAAACAAAAGTAGTTATGCTAATTGTGTAGTAAAATGTCCAGTTCTTTGAAAGTGCACTACTTTGTGTTACTGTTCATCGAAACCTTGACTGAAGTGCAGCATCCACCGGTGACCAAATGGCATTGATCCTTGGACGAAGATCTGAGGCAAGCTGATCTTCATCCGGGTCACGGCACCACTGTAACCGGCCCTACACTGACACTGTTACGGTCTGCGTTGTGTTACAAATGAAGAGACAGATCACAGGAACTGCTGCTGATGGAGGGTTTATTAACTTGGAGCATGCAGATGCTGGATGGAATAGAGAGAGAGTACAACAATGGGAAATGATTTCGTTCAGGGATTTTTCCACCTCTCCTCAGCGTGCTCAGCGCGGGTTTTTCGTAACCATCACAATAACATATCAAAAATAAAATAAATGGAAACATTCTACCAACGACAGTGCAAAATAAATCGTTACACACATTTATCCAAACGTATGATATAATCTTCAGCAGCTAATTTTAGAACAATCATGAATAGAAAACAAATTGATACAACATGAATAGAAAATCGAATGAACAATAAACCATACCTGGATGGAATAGAGAGAGTACAACAATGGGAAATGATTTCGTTCAGTGATTTTTCCACCTGGACAGATTAAACACCAGTTAATTGATTAGCTTAAATCACCATATTCTGCTGACGCACATACATACACGCAAACCGGTGTATTCAGTAATAAAATGATTAAATCTCATCTATCCACGCATAAAACGATTCCTATTACATTTATAACACTCTCAACAATTATATTTTTGCATGTTAAGTACTTAATAAAACTTCTGGTAACTTTTACAAACTTATATTGAAGGAGCACCGCTAACTGCTTACCTCTCCTCAGCGTGCTCAGAGCGGGCTGAACAGAAATGACGTCACGACGTAAAATTAATATAAAACTCTTTTCCCAAAAATGACACAAATAAAGTACAAAACTAAATTATAACGTATTCGTGAACAAACTAATATAAAGTAAATACACGAAAATTGAAAGGAAGGATCATTAGCGAAACACATTAATTTGGATTGTGAGTACACGCTCTTATTAACATCCGTCACAAAAGGTAAATAGTTTCTCCTGCTGTATCATTGTGCATAATGTTTATTTTATATATTAGATTTTGCTGATTTTTATAAAGGGTGTTAATAATTCTGTTAAGAAGAAAGTGAGACATTATTAGACATATTTGTTAATGAACGGTGTCCCAGCAAACACAGAACACTCCCCTAACGTTAGCATATAGTTCCCATTTGTCTTTTTTTGGGAACTAAATAATAATGTTCTTGGAATGTTCTCTGTAGGTTCTTTTTTTTTTTTGTAGGGAGGTTTTTGTGTGATAACCTAATGAGAACTTATACAGAATGTCTACAGTGGTTTTAGTTTTATAACCATTAGGGAGTTTTTGTTAAGGAAATTACCATGAATGTACCAGTACAATGTATGTGATTTGTGGTCAAAATGCATTAATGACAGCTGCACATTAAACATCCAACCATTCACAGCTGAAAATAAACCAATTTATATGATTTTGATGCACACACACAGTATATATACACACAGCCCTCCACAGAAATCAAGTGTTTGCACAATTTAAAGATTCAAATTGTGTTCAATTTAATTCACCTGAACTGTGATCAGTTAGTTTCAGAAGCCTGAGAAAGTATTACATTACCATACATTTTAGGCAGAAGAGGACTCTCATGCACAATGTCTCCTTACTGTTTTCCTGGAAGGCACCCAACGCTGCATTGTGGATGTCCACTGTATCTTATACACCCATTTCAGGACTTGAAGCAATTTAACTTGTCAGCTGATGAGTTGAAACAGGTCTGTTAGATTAGGGAATGTGGAGTGTTGGATCCAACCGCTTTTACTTTCAAATGGCATTCACAAGTGTGTTTAAGCACATTATCAACATCACACACAGACAAATGTTTGTTAACCACATCTGCTGAATCATGTGGTGATTAATCAGTATTTATTTACACTTGACAATTTTACAGTGCGCAATTATATGTCTTGTCATCTGATAATTGTAACATGAGTGGAATCAGTTGTAAGACTGTACGTTTAGTACCAAATACTACCCTGTCTCTGAAGGGAACAGTGGGGACCAAACACTGCATAATACCCATCTGTACTATATGCCATAAGGATACTGACAGTGAAATGACACTATGAAAATCTGGACGACATAATAGTGGCCAAACTGTTACATCATATGAATGGAGTGGCGAATACTCCTGTACTCGGCTAGCTGGAGAAGATGATAGGCAGTCAGTAAGACACTAAATAAATATGCAACTGTAAATAATGAAAAATCTTCCTAAGCACTGTTGGGCCATAATCTTTTGGGAAAGAGAAAATGCTACTTCAGTTATACAATTGGGCAATTAGTTTTATTAAAACAGAAACTAATGGGAAAACCAACAGTAAAATGTAACTTACATTGCTTTTTTTTTCATTTCTTTGTTAAATTTGCAGATGACGGTAATCAGAAGTTGAAAAATGTATTAGTTTTTACAGTTACAATTTATTTTTTTATGATAGTGTTCTTGCACATTTTTATCTATGAAAATGTTTTCCTTTTTTTTTTTTTTTAATTAAATGCTTCATGGCTTATGTTATTTTATGTAAACAATTAAACAGTGGATCAACAAAACCATGGATTGTAAGCTGATTATTTATTTATATACACTGACTGTTTTAACAATGATTAATGATGTTTGGTGTATAAATATGTAAAATAAATGATGAAAATTGAGCTTAAGAGAATGTTAAGAGAACGTTAGAGAACGTTCTGCAAACCTAAAAACAACGTTCTGTTTCCGTAAAGAAAACTTTCCTGGCCAACCAAAAACAAACCTTAAAAATGTATTTTCTGGGAACGGTCTGGGAACCAAAAATTGTTATCTGGGATGTATCAGATTTCACAGCCATTTACTAAAATATAAAAGCTGTAGCTGAACTGATCACAATATTAGATGAGACACAAACAGTTTGATTCACTTATTATTGTTTAGCTAAACCGAAACTAGCCGTGCTAATTATTAGCTTTTTAATCAGGCGAAGCGCGCGGGTACTAAAGGGGTCCTTTTGAACATTGAAACCACACCGGAAGTGTGAGAGTGAATGCACACAGACAGAAACAGAGAGAGAGAGAGAGAGAGAGAGAGAGAGTGCGAGTGCGAGTGAGTGAGTGAGTAAGTAAGTAAGTAAGTAAGTAAACACTTCAAATATAAACAGTACGTATCTGTTTTGTTATTACGTAAATTGTCGTGGAATTATATTATATTTGATAAAGCAGTGATGCAGGTAAGAGACTTATTTTTAACAACACGAATGCGCTTCTTCGTGCTGTTGTTGCTGTCGAAGTAGTTAGTTAGCCTCACAGCTAAAGGTAAGGGTTAGCTTGCTGTCAGTGCTTAGCCGAATACTGATTTAAATGTGTTGTAAAATATGAAATCGAGCTTTGTGGTTGGTGATCTCGTGCGTAATTGCGAGATCACACATATAAACTGCGTAATTTATGTGTGAAAATGTCCTGCTGTGCTGCAGGTTGAGATTTTAATTACCTTAAATAAATCTTACTGGCTAATTATGATGAATTTAACATTTATCTCGACTTTACTACTAACCAGAGTCCCTTTAAAGAGATGAACGAACAGAAAGACAGGTCGTTTAGATTTGTTTTCTAGCCTGTGGGTGGTGAATGTGTAAAGGTGCAGTATGTATGTGGCTACTTTCTTCATTTCAGGTAGTTTACGTTTTTGAGACCCTGAAATAAGCTCCGCCCCAAGTCAGAACACGGCTCCACCTATTTAATGGTAAACTCCGTTTTGGTTTCCGCTTTGAACAGAATGATGTTCCTGGGAAAAAGTCGAGACATGTCAACATGAGCTCCTCAGAAAAATACTGCCGTAACGCACAACGCCAAAAAATCCCAAAACAGCACACTCCTGTTTCACCGGAGACGGACTCTGATCCCCCCTCCAAGCCACACACGGTCCCTTCTGCAGGAGCTAAGAAGAAAGCGAGAGGAAAAGCAGCGAGAGCTGTCGCACAGCATCCTGCCACCGAACCCTCACCCCTCTCACCTGTCTCACACACACCTGCACTTCAGACAGCAACAAATGGACATTTGCCTCAAAACACCACCACATGTTCCCTGAAAAATGGCCCTAAAGGAAGGAAAAAGAAGACCGAGAGATCAGATTTCACCCCTGAAGATCATTTTCCTGATTCTGATCTGACACAGACTGAGCAGCAAAAAGACAAAATACCACCACCACACACCCAGCGATCCAAAAGGGCTGCTAAAGAAACCTCAACACACGCTACACTATTATGTCCGAGTTCTCAGCAGGACACGCCCATCTCCTCGCCCAAATCTGATTCAGGGGTGAGAACGCCGAGGCGACAGCGAGGGTCCCGACCCAATCCCCCCCTCAGCTCCACTCCACAGTGCAGCAGGACGCCGCTGAGCGAGCCGGAGATCAGCCCCGTGATGGTATCAGTTATTTAAGCTCTATTACAGTTCCTGTTATTATAATTATTAATAATACGTTTTTCCAGTGACCCGAATCGCTCTCCACTGTATCCGCCTTTCTCGTTTTTAATGGTTGCTGATTTTTTTTAATTTTTTTTTTTGCCCCCAAGCAGAAAACATTGCCAAAAAAGAGACTTCGATCTCAGAATCCTGAAGCTCAGCAGAAGAAGAGGATGAGGAAGAAGGCGGAACAGGAAGTGTGCAACGCGACTCCAGTCAAACGTCAAAGAAAGAAGAGATTGGCAAAGGCGGAGCTTCCACACAACCAGCGAATCAGAACGCGCTTTGTGCTGCAGGATTCTGAGCACCATGAGCCAGGTACTGAAGCGTTTCGTTTTCCTTATACAGAAATCTGCCAATGGGTACAATTCATTTTTATTAAAGAACGACATGTTGTACTTTTATCTTTTACAGTTACATTTGATGTTGTGACACGATGGTGAAAGTGTATAAGATATATGTGTATGATGTATATATGAGTCATTCTCTCACCAGTCTCTCTTTTTTTCTCTCTCTAATGACAAAAAAGCGTAGCTTTGTCTTGAAGATGTTGGAAAACTTAGTTACAGCTTTACCTCTGACTGTTACAAAGTGCTGCCACTGAAGACTCCTTCCATACATGTTACATAAATTACAGAAAGCGTCACCATATCAACGATTACACGCTCTGCGTATGATGAGCAAGACAGCACTCGGTGTGATGAATATTATGGGATGTGGTGTAACTGTGTTCCAGAAGAGACGCTCTCCTCCTCAGACCTGTCCATCGAGCTGAGTGTACAGGAGGACAAGTTGTCTCTCACACACGCTCTCTCTCTGGAGGACGAGGAGGACGAGGAGGATGAAGAGCTGCCCAGTTTCTTACAGCAGATCAGCCAAAGTGAGTCACACTGTGTACACACACACACGCACACAAGCGCATACACTGCGCACACGCGTACACACGCTGCGTACACACTGCGCGCGCACACTTACACACTCTGTACACTCTGTACACACAGCGCGCACACGCCCACACGCACGCTGTTTTCTCCATGTATGCTGTGCGTACACACGCTGCGTACACACTGCACGCACACTGAGCGCACACACTGTACACTCTGTACACACAGCGCACACACGCACGCTGTGTACTCCACATATGCTGCGCACACACGCACACTGCACGCTGCCCGCTGCCCGCTGTGTACACGCTGCCCGCGCACTGTGTACGTGTACGCAGTGTGCGCGCGCAATGCGTACGCAGCGTGCGGGCGCGCACAGCGTACACACTGCGTACACGTCGCAGGGGCAAACACACACACACACACACACACACTGTATACACGCCGCGGGTGCACACACACACCGTATACACGTTGCGGGCACACATGCTGTATACACGCTGTGTGCGCGCCCACACGCGCACTGTATACACGCTACACATGCACACACCGTATACACGCTGCACAAACACACACACGCACCCTGTATACATGCAGCACACACACACACTGTATACACTCTGCGTGCACACACACACCCCGTATACACTCTGCGTGCATACACGCTGTGCCCACACACTGTGCACACACTGCACATTCACACGCTGCAATTTCATGTTCATTATTTAATTTCAACCTGTATATACCGTGGTAAACAGCTAAAATTGTAACTTTACCCAAATATTTGAATCTGACTGTGTACACTGCCATCACTGTTATTGTCATTTAACACCAACATCAACTTCCTCTTTTCATTATGGAGCATGTTAAGTGCCACAGAGTGTGATTAATAATATGTAATGAAAGTGTGATGTGTTAGTCAGGCATTAACAAGCTAATCGTTTTTCTCATCTCACTATACTCACTATAGTCATTTCTGTGTGTGTTTTCTTCCAGAACCTTCCTCAATCAGAGAGGGGCTGTGTGTGTGGTGTAAACTGAGGAAATACCCCTTCTGGCCAGCCATGGTACATCCTCATCTTCATCCTCATCCTCATCATCATAACATTGTCTAAATGTGTAACTGTTCAATTTCTGAACAAGACTCTAAACACAGAAAAAGTAACAAATGGTGTGTGTGTGTGTGTTTGTTTGTGTGTTTCAGGTTAAGAGTGTGAACCGTAAGACTAAGAAGGCCAGCATTGTGTTTATTGACCAATTTCTCTTTGATAAGAAGAGAATATGTAAAGGGTGAGTGTGCTCATTTTCAAATAAAGTAAACACATGAAGATATTCTTGTTGCATAATTTCCAGTGGAAAGTTTTGGTTTGCAATCGCACACGCTCACTCCCTCACGTCCCTCCCTGGGACTCGTTGACTGCAGTTATCTGCTATGATTAGTTGAAGTAATGTGGGCATTAGCAAAAAGTTGTCTCACTATCTGATTGGCTAGAGAGAAAAAAATAACAAGAACACATATTTGCGGCTCGAGCTGCACGAGTCGACCTGAGAAATGTTTCAGAAATGCCAGCTGTTCCACAAATAAATGATAGGGTGAGTGAGATGTATTTCAGGAATATTTTATATTTAATTAAATACTTAAATGTGAATTACAAAAGCATATGCATCTTATTTTATATTTGTGAATCACGTACTGTGTGTTCGTGGCTCATTTTTTGTGGAACTTGTGTTATTTATTTGAAACATTTTGCAAGAACAGCTGCTCCATATAAATGTGTGTGGACGGGATAATAAAGTACAGTGCGTTTTTATTTCCTGATGCAGTTTATCGGTGTCTCTGAGGACACTGAAGCCATTTGACTGTGAGGAGTCCCACCGCTTTGTGGTAAAGCACCGCTGCTGTTTATCATTATTATATTTGTGTTTGTACAAATATATAAAGGTGTGTGTGTGTGTGTGTGTTGTAGGACATAGCCAAAGAGAAGTATGGTAAATCCATCATGTGTTGTCTGGATCTCATCTCTGACTACAGGATCCGCATTGGTGTGTATAAACACACACACACACACACACACACACACACACACACACACACACAGTAAAACAATGGTCATTATTGTCACTGTACTAAACAGACACTAAATGATGTCATACACGTGAGTACATGAAAATGTTTCAATATATACACACACCCCTGTACTGTAATATACTGTATACATGATCGGCACACAACTCACTGTGTGTGTGTAGGTTGTGGCTCGTTTGCTGGCTCAATTATTGAGTACATTGCTGATGATATCAGTAAGTTCTATTCCTAATCTTTCTAATTCCTTATTATTATTATTATTATTATTTTTATTTATAGTAATTATTACTTAATATTTCAAATATCATTAATAACATGTTATACATATTTATATTAACTTTATAAATGTATCTTATTTGTTTGGTTTTATTTTTAAGATTTTTTTTTATTGTTTATAAGTTGATTGGCCGATGGGTCACGGTGCAGTTCTGTGCTTTGTGATTGGCTGATGGTACATGGTGTGTGTGTAATCTGTGATTGGCTGATGGATGACATTGTATTTCTTTAATTGTCTGATAGATTATTGTGTGTGTGTGTGTGTGTGTGTGTGTGTGTGTGTGTGATTAACAGGTTACCCGCTGAGGAGTGAGTATTCGAAGGCTTCATCAGATCTGCTGTCTCCCACTCAGAGTTTGATGGAGCAGCAGGATGGAGACTCTGAACTTCAGGACCTTGAGGAACACCCTGACTTCCTTCAGGATGTCCACATGGAGAAAAAAGTCCTCCCTGACCGCATGCAGGCTGCCAGGAACCGTGCCAACCAGAGACTGGTGGACTTCATCGTCAGGAAACGAGGAGCGCAGAATCGCTTACTGGTAGCGAACACACACATTACCCAGTTTACTAGCACACAGAGTCGGAGTGTTTATGCTTCTGCTCGACTAGTTCAGGCAGGACCAGGTTCAGGATGTGTGCCAGGTGTCCCAGTTCTTCTCTGACTGTGTTGTCCTGCAGGCGGTGATCAGTGGTCAGGAGGCGTCCAGGTGGCTGCAGGCTCTGCACAACTCCAGCCGCTTAATGGTGGGCTCTGTGTACCTGGAGGATGAGAAGCAGGTGGATGAAGTGTACTGCTACCTCGAAGGGCTGTGTGAGCGTGCCCCTAAAGCTAACCCAAGCCTAGAGAGCCCGGACCGGATCAGCTTCATCCTGGATGTCCTCTTCCCCGAGGTGAGGTTTAACACACACACACGCCTGGCTGTGTTTGAGTCATCCAGAAATGGCTTCATCCCAAATACAACGCACGGGAGTTACAGTGTGTTAGCTGTTTTTAATATATTATGTAACCATGGCAACAACTTCTGGTGAGCTTCCATCACTGTTACACACATATAGATTGATAAGACTGATACTGAAAGAAAGAGGAAGGAAGGGTAAAGGAATGATGGTGTGTGTGTGTGTGTGTGTGTGTGTGTGTGTCAGGCTTTGATTTGTGCGATAGCTGCAGTGGATTGTCTCAGTCTGGACAAAGCAGAGGAGAAATATCGCCAAGGACCTCGCCATAGCAACAGGTAGTGTGTGTGTGTGAGAGAGATCACCCCAGATGAGACTTCAAACTCACAGTGAAAAATTAACATTGGTTACACTCACTCACTCTCCCTCTCTCTCTGTACAGAGAAAGACAGGAGTTTGACCTGATGATTGAGCAGCAGATGAAGCTGAAGGCAGCAGGGTGGTCACTCTGAACACCACTATGTTTACTGCATTATTACTATTATTATTATTATTATTATTATTATTATTATTATTATTATTATTTTCACTCATTGATGGGAAATACATTGCTAATAAAATAATCATGAAGTCATGTGACACTTTATTTACTCATGACTGCACTACAGTATGAGCACCATTTACATCCACACGTTGGGGCACTAGATAGTGAACACTACTGAGAGTCACCCTGTAGTGCCCCCTAAAGACTTAATCACCTGGACATCAAGCTGCATTTCTCTTACATTCATTTTTTCATTTATTGGTTTGTTTGTTATTGACGCCCCAAATACATTTCCTAATAGCTCTCTCTCTCTCTCTCTCTTTTAACAAATTTGATTTTTTTAAATAAAACAAATGAGAAATTAACAAATGACAGTTACACCATCTTCAAGTAGCACAATTGAAAATGGCATTAATTGTTGCATTTCACATTCTCTTTAAAAAGCAATGAAGTGAGTCCACACTTCACCTCCTCAAAAAAGAGGAAAAGGGTTGAATAAAGAACTAACACTAAGACTAAAAGAGAGAATACATATAAATAAATTCAATACATTAAAATGACTTTTTCCTGGATTTGTAATGTTTTCTGAAGAAAGGCTTGAAAGACTGGGATTATGCTGTGAGCATGATAATCTACATTTTCCTTTCTCATGTGAATAATAACCTCATGGTGATTCCATAATCTGTCTTTCTAAAACACTGGATTGGTAATAGTAATGTTGGAGAGGTCAGAATTGAAAAGAGGTCACCACAGCGGTTCATCATAGACCCTGGAGCAGGCAAAGTTGAAAATAAATCTATCGTTTGGTCATGAACTACGTTTCCATTAGAGCAACGGACCAATCAGATGCAAGGCTCTCATCCGGGCATTCTGTTCTGTGTACACTCAATCTAGCTGAAGACCTGATAGCTAGCTGACTAATTAACTTTTTTTTTTTCTTGTAAAACCAGAGAAATTTTCTGTATCTATAATGTCTCTAAAGCATGAAGTAGAAGCGACGCCATAGCTAGTGTTAGCCAGTTTTAAGCGAATCGGGGCGCTTCACTTCCGGCACGCGAAGATGACGTCAGCTGCCAGATGAATTTGGCGCGCGCGAGTTGAGCAGCTGAGCGGCGAGCGGGGTTAAAATGGCCACAGCGATGTACCTGGAGCATTATCTGGACAGTAAGTCAGAAATAAATCAATAAATCTTCATAAACTCTAGTGTTGAACACACATAGGGGCTGTAAATGCGGACAGGAAGTTATTAACTCTAATAAAGATGTATTAGGTGAATATAAGATACATGTCTAAGGGTTTGTTTACAATAAGGCAGTAGCGCAGACTGACAGGAAATACTTTGTGTTATAATGAAACATGTTTAAACTGCAAATATGGCTTAAAAGAACTTGGTGTTAATGGCGTGTAAAGTCATATATGGAGTTAAATGGAGAATAATGTGATGTGAAGTTTAACGTCACTTCCTGTCTGCAGGTATTGAGGGTCTTCCCTTCGAGCTGCAGAGGAATTTCTCACTTATGACTGATCTGGACAACAGGACTGAAGGTTTGCGCATTAATTCATGAATAAATAAACACAATGCATGTAGGTACGAGGTTGCAGCTCATGCATCCATCACAACACGGTCAAGATCACTACCTTGTGCAATACTTGAACAGTTTTTACTTTGGATTTTACTCGCCAAAGCAGCTGCTAAGGTGTTTATTGCCTGATGTTTGGTTTGGTGTCGTGTGCAGAGAAGAAAGTGGAGATTGATGGTCTGGCGTCTGAGTACATGGAGAACGTGAGGAACCTGTCGCCTGAGGAACGCGTGCAGCACCTGAAGAGGATCGAACTGGCATACAGCAAGTGTAAAGAGTTCAGTGACGACAAAGTGCAGCTCGCCATGCAGATATATGAACTGGTGGGTGGGTAGAGTGGATTAAATCAAAGAAATAATAAGTGTATAGGACATTTTGCTTTTTTTTTTTTTTTTTTTACAAATTCATCCAGAAGGGGGGGATGAAGAAAGAGGTGATGGGAAATGAGAGAATGTTATACATGGAACATAAAATATGAATTCTGAACTGTCACTGGTCCATCAAATTAAGGGTGTGGGGCTTTAATTGTCTCTGATTCTAATACGTTCAATGACTTGGCTGAATTGTTCGTGAGCAATCCAATATTTCTGGTGCGAACACTAATATACAGAGAGAGAGAGAGACAGGTGGAAAGACGTGTATAGAGAGAGAGATGGCTGAGAACATGTGTGGAGAGAGAGACGGCTGAGAACGTGTGTGTGTGTGTGTGTGTGTGTGTGTGTGTGTATATGTGTATGTAAAGAGAGAGCCGGGTGAGAACGTGTGTGTGTGTGTGTGTGTATATATATATATACACATATATATATATATATATA
>CM074977.1:22212000-22231160 GCA_037576825.1 Pangasius krempfi
TCCTCAGGCATCTTCTCACTCTCTAAAACCCTGTTAAACAAACTAGTTAAAAATTCCACTGCTGCCTCTCCTAGACATGTGAGATGTTTTTTTTATGTAACAGTAAGTGCTTAACCCTAATTGTACTGCACACAGAAATAAACAAAATGACAACAACAACAACAACAATAATAATAATAATGATAATGATAATTATAATAGTAAAGAGAAAAACAGTAAACGTTGGCACATTAAAGCGAGTACAAAAACAGAAATAAAGCCTGATTAGCAGTGTTAGCAGAGTGTTTTATACAGACGCGGTAAGTGATGTAAAGGGAAGTAAGAGTAAAGCTGTGACCTGTGGGAGTCTGAGGAGGATCCCCGCGGACTGGATGAGCTCACAGCCCAGGATCCTGAGCTCGGTCTCGGTGTGGAGCTCCAGCCCGTCCCGCATGGACGGAGTCTCCGAGCGCTTCTCCTCCGGCACCAGAGAGCTGTCTATGGCCAACAAAACTCCCGAATAAACCGCATCTCCGATCACAATCCCCGGGTTACCTGCCGGAGCCGGAGCCGGAGCCTGAGCCGACACACTCGGGGATAAAACACCCGAAGACATTTTTTTTATAATCTCGGTGTAGAAAAAAATGCCGGCTAGTAAATTTCCTCCAAACGGAAAGTTTACGTTCCGGAAGTCAAGCAGCACCAAAGCGGAAATGATGTCTGCTCTGTTTAAATTCGAAATCCCGTTAAATACCGCGAGAATACGACACAGCGGTGGTAATTTCGATTCATCCCAGTGATTCGAATCTTTTGATTCCGTTCACCGAAAAGATTCATTCAGTGACTCTTTCCGTAAGTTACAGCATTGCACCAGTAGGTGGCGCCGGTGAGAGTCTTTTTTTTTTTTTTTTTTTTAGATATTATGAGTCATTGTTTCATTCACTCGATACTTTCATTTACAAACACCGAGTTTTCAAGAGACAAGATTTAGTTTTTTTATTTATTTATCTTTTATTAAAGCTGGCATGTCCAATCCACAAAGAGAAGCTCTGGTGAATTTATTTTCAATTATTTTCAGTCAGTGTAGGCTAGTTTTGAGAGTGATCACAAATGAGAATACGAATGTAATTTGAAAAAAACGAACATTTTTTGCATATGTGTATGAAGAAGTTTTCAGTGCTACAATAATTTTAAAAATAGCCATCAGTCATTTTTACACATTCGTGTATAGAGGATTATACTATGAACAACACAACAATCCTCATGTTAAACCAATAAGACTCACATCCGCACTGAATGAATGACATGTCTCATTCGTTCATTTCATTTACAACCGACAAGTCCCAGTTCGATCACATTGTTTACGAACTAGTTCCTTCAGTTTATACTGACCCACATGTCCCAGTGCGTACAGAGTCAGTACTGCTCTCGTTCAGACTCAACACCAAGTCTTGTTCAGTAAGAGGCATATTCTTTCAACATGTCCAACCAGGGACATGCTCCTTCACAGACCTCTCTCTAATGCTGTCCCTGAAAAGCAGGAAAAAGCTGCCAAAGCAGTCATGAGTTTTTATATGGCCAGGCCTTGAGTGAACGAAAAAATACGAGTCAGTACATGGAAGAGAACGAGAATGATTCATCCACTTTGTTCAAAAACACCAATTCCTTCATGAATAAAATACCACTAATACAACATCACCTCATGCTACTTGAGAAAATCAGACTATGTGTAATGGATAAAGTAAAGTCTCTGATATAGTAAAGTCAGGGTTACTGGAGTAACGGAACAACACGTCATACTTAAAATCTGTTTATAGTTTCAGTTAATGTTCCACGAAACAAGTTAGTTTGTGTTCTCACTAACATTATAGCAGCTATAAACAGTCGTTCCTCCACCAGCCTCTTTTTCTCTCTCTTGAAGTTAATAAGACAAAAAAAATGCAGCTTGTCATGTTACTGAAAATCTGCAAAGAAGCGTAAACTCCTCTGTCCTGAAGATGTTGAAAAACGTAAAGTTACAGCTTTACTTCGACTGTTACAAAGCACTGAGACTCCTTCCATAAATGTTACATAAATTACAGTAAACTTCACCACAATAACAACGATTACGCACGTTTTTAATCTGTTCATTATCAGTGGCATGTTCGCTGTACACGGCCCTGTGAATGAGCTGAAATGATATAGAAATGATAAGGAGCACATTAATATAAACCTGTGATACACAGCTGCACTACTGTCAGAGCTGCTGTTATAGACAATTAATCAACGCCTTCTGACCAATCACAATCCAGAATTCAACAGCGCTGGGGAATAAATGCAGTCAATAAGTTTTAAATGTCGGTGTGTTGCTTTTGTATAAATTTTCTGGCAAAAGTTGTGTAAATTTACTTTTAAGAATAATTACATTTTTACTTTTTCAAACCCCTCAGTATCTAGTGTTAGGTTGCCCTGAGCAGTGAAAGTGAATATGAAACCGTGCTGAATGTATTTGAGGCAGATGAAAGCAGAGATTACGTTAGACAGGTATGCGGAGTGAATATGAGCTCAGACAGACAGACAGACAGACAGGTACACTGAAGTGAACATGATCTTGGTCACTTTCCCGTCCGCAGCAGTTTGCTGATGTGAGAGTTCGATGATGTAATGAGTAATTCATGCCGAGTTCCAGCCAAGAGGAAGTGGAGAGAGAGACAGGTGTCAGTGATACGGGTGGAGTTGTGACCTCTGACCTTTAGGGTCTTGATGAAATTCTCACATGTTCTCCTTCTGAGAGAGTTTAATCATCCCTACAGAACCTGAACTTCATTCCTCTCTTTCTTTCTTATTAAGAATCTTATCATTTTATTTGCTTTTACTTCCTGTTTAGGTAAACTGTAGTGTAACTGCTGAGACATCACATACACACACACACATACACACACACACACACACACACATGCACACTGCTGTTGCAGACGCAGTGACACTCCCAGAACCACACGCCGTGTTACACTCATTAACTCTTTATTACTTTATAAATGATTTTATGAGTTTAAAATGGAGTCACACCTTCGCTTTCTACAGCTACAGAGTTATTAACATAATAATGTCGAAATCAAACAGACGGACAGACTGTGTGATAGATAGATAAACAGTCAGGCAGACAGAGGGCCAGACAGATTGACATGTAGATCTACAGACAGAGAGACAGACAGACAAAGAGGCAGATATACTGTATATGAACAGACAGACAGACAGACAGACAGACAGACAGACAGAAAGCTAGACAGATTGACAGAGACATACAGTAGATATATAGACATATATAGACAATGAGAATGAGAGACAGGCAAAGAGACAGACTAACAGATAGACAGACAGACAGAAAGCTAGACAGATTGAGAGATAGACAATCATATAGACAGACAGAGGGCTAGACAGATTGACATGTAGATCTACAGACAGAGAGACAGACAGACAAAGAGGCAGATATACTGTATATGAACAGACAGACAGATAGATACACAGACAGACAGAAAGCTAGACAGATTGACAGAGACATACAGTAGATATATAGACATATATAGACAATGAGGATGAGAGACAGGCAAAGAGACAGATTAACAGATAGACAGACAGACAGAAAGCTAGACAGATTGAGAGATAGACAATCATATAGACAGACTGACAGACACAAAGACAGACAGACAGATACAGGGCACAAACATCCTGTACTGTGTTTAACATTGGCTTCTAACAACACTATTAAACATAAAGGATCCAGAAAACATTCTTGAGAGCAATGCCATAAAAGAGCCATTTTGAGTTCTCTAAAGAACCTTCTGTTCCACGGTTCTCTTCCTTCTGTTCTTCAGCATAATGGTGACAATTTTGATGATCATTTTTTTTTTAGTTCTCTGTGGCATCAACAAAGACCCAAGTTCCATCAAGCAAAAGGCTCTTTAGGTTCTAAATCTGGATGATATCAAAGACAGCTGTCGCACTAAAGAACCTTTTCTAGAAGGTTAGAGCTGTGTCTAATGTGTCCTTCTCAATGCACCTTCCTCAAATGGTTCTTTTGATAGCTAAACGTTCTTTGCATCCTAAAGAGGTTCTACGTAGACCTCTGTATGAAAGAAAAATCCAGGAAATCCCTTCAGGGGTTCCTCAGAGGGACGAACCTTGTCGACACTTTTCTAATTCTGTTTGCCAAACACATGGAAGTTTTGAGTAACATGATGGACCGAACTGTCGCATAAAGATGTAGAGGGAACATCACACTGAACACCCCACCCCCCCACCCCCCGGTGGTTCAGGTGATCTGCAGAGTGTTTGAGAGACGGTGTGGTGAGTTGTTTATTAAAAGTGCAGCTTATCTGTGCTGCATAAACAAGTCATGTTGATGAACGACGACGCTGAAGGACCTGCATGTGACGAAGACAGGGCTCATGTTTCTCTCTCTCTCTCTTTTCACCTTTAGGATGATCCAGCAGAGGAAATGAGGAGGGAACCCCCCTCAGGCTCTCTCTTATTACACACACACACACACACACATACTAAGAGCCTCCTCCAAATCCGCGTCTGGTTTAAAAGGCCACTGCACACTGTGTTTATTCTGCACAGAGGCACTGTTGGGTAAAACAGTGTGATAAGAGGTGTGTTTGATCTGAGCACTGCGAGTGTGTAGCATGTGTGTGTGTAAGGCTCTATTCCTCCTCTGGATGTTCTCGCTTCTCAGCAGAAACGGATTCGCTTATAATTATGAGGATTATTCAGATATCTCCTATAATGACATCACAGACGGAGATCAGCAGGAGAGTGAGTCCGAATTAACTCTGCGTTTTGCTTTCACCGTAATATAGACTGATGACTTGATATCGTTTCGTTTATAATCGTTTCTGTAAGCATAATAAATGGTAATTATTCAGTGATGTTTTATGTTATATATGCTACATGTTTGATATTTACAATGAAACAGGGCTCTCTGGTAAGTGTCCTGACTTGATACGTTAGTTACAGCAGTTTGTAAACACCTCTAAAGTGCACGATTCACCGAAGACTCACTCGTAAGAAGTGGCTGAATTGATTCGTAAGCATTAAATGTTCATTACTCATTAAAATGACTCATATAGATTCATTTGCGTGCAATTTGTTTAGTTTGAATGAGTAATTTAAACAAACCAATTCACAAACAGAAATTACGCTGAAAAATCTGTTCAGGTGAATCGATTCCAAAGCGCAAACAACTCACTAACTATTCATTTATTTTAACTGACGTATTCAAGTGAACTGAGCAAATGGATTCACGACTGTATTTCATTCAGTGTAGTGCATTTTGAACAAAACTCTGAATTTGAACTCGAAATTCATTCACAAAAACAATTTGTTATTAATCACTCATTTAAGTTAATCAGCCAAACAAGTCATCTAAGTAAACCAAGTGAAGAGATTCACAATTACAAAATTACATGCGAGTAATTTCTTTATTTTGAATGAACTATTCAAGTGAACATGCTGAATTAATTTGCAAGGGATAACGCTCATTTCATTTTAACATTAATGTTTCCTTACAGGATGAAAGTGATTTTTTCAGTCGACAGACACCAAATAAATTAATTTAGTTCAGAGTGCAAATATGTTATCAATGTAAATGTGTTAATCTATGAAAATATTCATTTTCGATGGTGGAGAGTGTCGCTGCTCAGTGTTGAATCAAATAAATAAAAAGTGTGATTCAGTTCAACAGGTAATTCAATAGAAGCAAATTCCAAAACCAATACGGTTGACAGCCATCATGTAGGAGCACACGAGGAACGCGTGTGTGTGTGTGTGTGTGTGTGTGAAACAGAAGACCTCCAGAACATTCATTAGTCAGAGGTGGACAGTGTAGGACATCAGATGTAAATAATAATAATAATAATAATAATAATAATAATAATAAGTGTGTGCGTTTGTGACAGTAACAAGCCTGGCCCTCATGTGTTTCCCAGTGGGTGCTTCTCCTTGTCCCTGTGATGATGGAGAGCAATTACATTGGAACAAGATCTTCATCATGATGGAGGACTCACACATGATGCAGAAGATTCTCCTCCAGGCCAATGAAGAACTGAAGATGGAGATCTCCTCACTGAGAACCCACATCCAGAAGATCTCCAGTGACATCTCCACTTCCTGTCTCAGAGTCGTGGAGGAGACCTGCAGGTCCATTAATGCACAGCAGAACCTCAGAGTGAACCAGAACACGACCCGGCTAAAGCGAGATGTCCAGCAGAATGTTAGTGTACAGCAGCTGGAGGAGATGAAGACAAGAGAGAAGATGGAGGAGTTGAAGAACATAGAGGAAATGATGAAGATGGACAAAACTGAGAAGATGGAGGAAAGTGACAAAAGGTGGAAATGGACAAAATGGAGATTTTGGAGATGATGAAGAACTCAAAATGAAAGCTGACTAGACTGATAATTGTGATTTTAATTCTTTGTGTGTTTCTCTTTGTTCATTTGGATGTGTCTGCCATGTTTACTGTGTTTTTCTGAGGAGCTTCACCATACTGTTCCTCATAAGAAGCTTCATGGAGACTTGAAGGCGAGGCTTTTAGACATGATGATGATTTCAGGCTTTATAAAACAACTCTGTAATTTCCAACATGATCATTTTCCTTGTGTTTTATTTTCACTATGAGTTTTGTTCCTGCCTTTATATTTAAAGTTGAGTGTCTCCTTGAGCATACAGCTCCTCCGGATAAAATAATAATCATTTTAAAAAATTACATTTAAACAAAACATTCATTATCTGGCGACTGGGCAGGTCTGAGTCTGAGTTCATTGTTTTGTGTTTTTTTCTCTTGAAGGTGCAGTATAGTGTAGATTGGTCATTTGTTCCAGGATTCATTAGAAGTACATTTTGTGAGGTAATAAAAATCAGTTTCCAGTTGTTTCTAGTGTCACCGAGTGGAAAGAGTAACTCCACCCAGCTCCACCTTCATCATTAAATACAGTTAAAACAGTGAAACCCAAACAGAAAAATTAACTGAAGCAGTTTAAAACCACAGCAATGGACTTTAATTACACAATAAACAAAAACAGCTCCATGGAAAAATGTTATTTATAGTTTTTATTTATTTATGCTTCTGTCCTACATTATTATTTTATGTCCAACTCATGTTCATCTGCACCCGTGCCGTGCTGGACCATACAGAGTGATGGGATCACATCAGACCCTGTTCACTCTCATTCACAGTGGAAGCTCCACATACGCACGTGTAAATTTATGGAAGGAGTCTCCAGTGTCAGGAACTAAGTTGTTTTACAAACATTAAATATAACAATCGTGTAAAAAGTATAATGTCCTTCTTTAGGATTAAAACATTTGGAGTTATAGGACAGTAATCAACTTTGGGGCGGTAACTGTAAGTGTGCTTCACCTCTTGATTGAAAACAACTTGATTGTTCTCCAAAACATTTTACTCAGTGTAAAGTTTTGAACACGAACAGTGCTGTAGGATAAAGTATTGTGTTCCTCTGAGAAGTGAGATTCATTTTCTCAGTAATTGTCAGTGGTGATTTTGATTTCATATTGTTGTGAAGATGAGCGTTGACTTTACTCGACTTTGATAAACACTGATGTCAATCAAATGAAGGGGCGAGGCTTAACACAAACACGACCATCTCCACACAAAGCAGCTATATATTTGTTAGCTATATATGAGCAAGGAACTAATTCAGAAAGTCATAAAATCCTAAAGTATCATAAAATATAACGTCATTAAGTATTTTTTTGGTAGAATGTATTTTTAAAACTATCTCAGATACCTTTAATATAGTTCATTTTGTCTACTTTAGTCCAAAATACTCAAAAGGAACAAGTGTAGAGGATAATCATGGAGTTTACAAATCTACAAATTCACGTTTCTGTTACTTTGTTTATTCTTGACGGATGAAAAACCCAGTAAATTTGCTGAGAGGTAGAGCCGATCCCCCTCATGCTGTCTCCTGATTGGTTGCCGGGCGGAAGTCGTCACCACATACGCAGCTCGCGCAGAACACTTCCGCCTTCTGTAGCGGAGAAGCTAGCGACTCTACGAGCGGAGTTCGCGATCTGAGTGGTGGAATAGCGCTGTTTAATCTTGGCGTGGGTTTCTGACTGAAAGATTGTAAAAGGTATTTAAATCGATGTCGATGTGAATGTGGATTTGGGTTCTTTAGTGATCCAGAACGTCGTCATTTCCGTTTTATTTAGATGGACGCTTGCTGAGAAATGCTAACGCTAGTTTCGCTAATCAAGATGCTGTCTCTGATCTGATCGGAACTTTTGGGCGTTTTACTGGTTATAAAATGAATGTTGTTGTTTTTTTTTACTTTATTACTAACACACTGGACTGTAATGGAGATTGGACGTTTTAAATATTGTTCTGTCTGCTGCAAAATGAAGCTCGCGTTGCTAATGAAGGAGCGCTTTATTATTTAAATGGCTGTAATTGTGTGTAATAGTGAATGTAAAAGCTTTATCGCAGCTTTATCGCAGCTTTATTACAGGTCTAACTCGACCAATCATCTCACACAGGGTTTGTTAACGCTATTTTTTATACCCGTGGACTAGATTAGTGTTTACTTTTCCTCTGCTGGGTATTTGAGTGTTTTGTTCATTTCTAACACACCCATTTTAACCTCAGGAAGGGCGGGTGTGTGTGTGTGTGAGAGAGTGTGAGTGTGTGAGTGTGTGTGTGTGTGTGTGAGTGAGTGAGTGAGTGAGTGTGTGTGTGTGTGTGTGTGTGAGTGAGTGTGTGAGCTGATCAGGTGTGTACACTGAACTCATATAAAGGAGATGAAATGAACTGAAATGAGAGGAGTGTCTCTGAATTAATGCTGTCCTGTAATGTCAGTACTGATCCTGTCACAGGATTCCCGGAGTCGCGGTGTTCCCGGAGTCGGAATCGCGGTGTTCCCGGAGTCGGAATCGCGGTGTTCCCGGAGTCGGAGTCGCGGTGTTCCCGGAATTGGATTCTCCGAACCGTGTTCCTTCACCACTTTCTCCAGTTCCAGTTAGCTTTTTCTCCCATGCGGTTGTTGATGTATGGGGGTTAAAATGGAAGAGATGAAGAATGAAGCTGAGACGAGTTCAGTGGTCTCGATGACGTTATACGCCGTCATGTATCCCGTCTTCAATGAGGTAATTGCGCCACAAAGTCCACTTCCTGTTATTCCCAGCCTGATGAGTTGATCATTCACTTTACAGCAGCTGGATGATGATGTACGTGATGCTGATTAACGCTCTCCCGTATGTGTGTGTGTGTGTGTGTGTGTGTGTGTTTTGTTCTTCTGACACAGCTGGAGAGAATAAACCTGTCAGCAGCTCAGACTCTGCGCGCAGCATTTATTAAAGTACGTTTGCTTACACATGGATGTTTAAAGCAGCAGTTTCACCCAAAGCGTATTCTGCTTTCCCCTAAATGTACTCAAGCAGATGGGACATGTTTACTGTGTTAGTACTCACACTAACAAGGAAGTCTGATCAGATTAACACTATCAGATTTGGGCATAGTTATAGTTATAAATAAATTAGAACTGAGACATGCTTACTGTAAAATCAGTGCACATTGTATGCAAATTATATGTTAAACTGGGGTATGTTTTATGTAAAAGATGTGTAAAAATGAGGGATTATTTTATGTAAATGTTTATTAGGGCATGTTTTATGTAAAAGAGTAAAATTTTACATAATAAACAAACTAAACATTTGTAAAATTAGGACTGATGTAAACAGATTAATGTTATTAGATGAGGGCATGCTTTTATTTATATTAGAAATAATGTTAGGATCTGTTTTACATAAACTATATGTAAAAAACGGGGCAGGTTTTATGTATAATTACAAGTAAAATCGGGGTGTGGTTTTATGTAAATTAGATGTAAAATCAGGAGGTTTAATGTAAATTAGATGTAAAATCATATTGTATTTTATGTAAATTAGATGTAAATTTAGGGAAAATGATGGCATGTTTAGACCACACCCTCTTCCTTAGGCTGAAGTTGTATTTGTGATGATTCACTGTCAGAACTGAGTGCATTATTAAGTCTGAGGTTTTATTACGTATATATCTTTTTGTTAAGGCAGAGAAGGAGAACCCAGGTCTCACTCAGGACATCATCATGAAGATCCTGGAGAAGAAAAATGTGGAGATTAATTTCACAGAGTCGTTACTGCGCATGGCTGCGGACGATGTTGAAGGTACGATTTTGTTCTTCACACAGCAGCTACTGGAGCAAGAAATCTGATTAATGTAGAAGTAGATTGTATATTATGTAAGTGGCGTCTGTAGAACAGACTGTTTTAATCATGTAAATGATATGCATATTGCCTGATTAAATGACGCGGTAAATCGGGGCGGGTCTGTAGAGCGTGTTGTGTAGGTGACGCGGTAAATCGGGGCGGGTCTGTAGAGCGTGTTGTGGAGGTGACGCGGTAAATCGGGGCGGGTCTGTAGAGCGTGTTGTGGAGGTGACGCGGTAAATCGGGGCGGGTCTGTAGAGCGTGTTGTGTAGGTGATATGTAAATAATATGCTTCTGACTGTAAATTAGGGCATGTTGGTTAAATAAAGGTGTGTGTTGTGTGTAAGGGGTATTGTTTCTTTACTGTGTGTGTGTGTGTGTGTGTGTGTGTGTGTGTGTGTGTGTTTTCCCAGAGTATCTGATCGAGAGGCCGGAGCAGGAGTTTCAGGATCTGAATGATAAAGCACGAGCGCTGAAGCAGATCCTGAGTAAAATTCCAGATGAGATAAATGACAGAGTGCGCTTCCTCCAGACTATAAAGTGAGACGCAGCCACACTGCGCTCCTCTTCCACTTCCTGTCCTTGAGTCACTGCTCCAGTGGTAGCGTTATTATACTGGAGCAGCAGCATTACCGTAAACATCCTAACACGGGGGCACGGAACAGTCAGAGATACAGTGCATTCAGAAAGTATTCAGACCCCTTCATTTTTTTTCCACATTTTGCTATGTTGAAGCCTTATGCAAAAATGCTGTAAATGTATTTTCTTTCCGCATCAGTCTACACTCCATAACCCATAACGACAAAGCAAAAACCGGATTTGTGATAACTTTGCAAATTTATTAAAAAGGAAAACACTGAAATATCACATTGACATAAGTATTCAGACCCTTTGCCATGACAGCTGAAATTTAACTCAGGTGCATCCCATTTCTCTGAATCATCTTCGAGATGGTTCTGCACTTTGATCGGAGTCCAGCAGGTTCAGTTGATGGGACATGATTTGGGAAGGCACACACCTGTCTATATAAGGTCTAACAGCTGAAAATGCATATCGGAGCAAAATCCAAGCCACGACATCAAACGGAACTGCCTGCAGAGCTCAGAGACAGGACTGAGGGAAGGCTACAAAAAAATGTTCTGCTGCATTGAAGGTTCCCAAGAGCACAGTGGCCTCCATGATTCTTAAATGGAAGAAATTTGGAACAACCAGGACTCTTCCTAGAGCTGGCCGCCTGCTCAAACTGAGCAATCGAGGACGAGGGCCTTGGTAGTAGAGGTGACCAAGAACCTGATGGTCACTCTGGAAGCCTCTCCTAAGTGCAAAACACATGAACGCCCACTTGGAATTTGCAGTAAGATTTCAAATTTCATGTTTTCATGTGTCTTGCACTGAGGAGAGGCTTCCATCTGGCCACTCTGCCATAAAGCGCAGATCGGTGGAGTGTTGCAGCAATGACTGACCTCCTGCAAGTTTCTCCCATCTCCACACATGATCTCTAGGGCTCAACCAGAGTGACCCTCGGGTTCTTGGTTACCAAGGCTATGGCCGGGCATGAATACTTATGTCATTGTGATACTTCAGTTTTTTCTTTTTAATAAATTTGCAAACCTGGCTCTGTCATTATGGGGTATGGAATGTAGCTTAAGGCTACATGTCATTTTAGCATAAGGCTGCAACATAAAATGCTTAAAAAAAAAAATGAAGGGGTCTGAATACTTTCGGAATGCACCGTATAACCTCGCTGTCATACACTCGGTACAGTGCAGCCCACGTCCTTAAACAGTGTACAGTTTTAATCTGGTGTTTAATTTAAAACCGTATTCCATCGTGATTTCTGGCTCTGATTTCCACAGAGACATTGCGAGTGCCATAAAGGAGCTGCTGGACACCGTCAACAACGTCTTCAAGAAATACCAGTATCAGAACCGCAGGGTGGGTCACACACACACACACACACAGTTCTGTAGTATGCGTCTCAGAGACCTTGTTTGTTAGATTGCTGCATTATACATATATATTTTATTCTTTGTGTATAAGATTAATGTAAGCTTAGCATAATGTTAGTGTACAGTTAACTTTAGATTAGTGCAAAAAGAATATAAGATTAGTGTAAGAATATGTAACATTAACATAAAAGAAGCATAGGATTAACACAGGATTAGCTGGAATGTAAATGGAAGGTAAATGTCTGCCGTTTTGTAAAAGGAAACAGATTGCAGCAGTGCTTCCTGGTAAATTTGAGCTTCTGGATGTCTACAATAATCCTGTATGAAATGTCCACCTAAAACACAGCTAATGCTAATATACCATTAATCTAATGCTAAATTAAACCAGTGCCCACTTATCACAAAGCTAAGGCTAATCTAACACCCACTTAAGAACGGTGCATTTTTTCCCCACAGTACGTAAGATTAACATAAGATTAATGTACTATTACTGTAGGATTAATGTAAGATTAGCGTAAAATTAATCTAACATCAGCATAGGATTAACGTAAGATTAGTGCAGCTTTTTATGTACTGAACTCGTTTTCTGTAGCAGTGAAACATCATTAAGGGGATAATGTGATCACAGACCATCAGTGTTGCAGCCTCTGTTTGTTTGTTTGCGTGTTTGCAGGCGCTTGAACACCAAAAGAAGGAATTTGTGAAATACTCGAAAAGTTTCAGCGACACGCTGAAGACCTACTTCAAAGACGGAAAGTAAGTGATGAGTAGTGATGACTTTCTTTAACAAATGATTCAGTCCCTCTGAACAAATCGCTGCGGTGAATCAAGCAGTGGCTTTTGTTCAGGCGCTGCTTCACTTCTGCAAACCCAAACACTTAGACCAAGAGTCACTCCTCTGTCGTGCCGTGAATCAGCTGCGTCCTGCTTTGTCCCAGCTAGGGCTTTCCAGAGATTTAATGTTGTCGCTAATGCGTAATATTAATGCTAATATTACTGAAAATATCTCTTATCTAGCAAGGAGAATTTAGCTTTATTTTAGCAGTAATTAATAATAATAATAATAATAATCTTGTGTGTTTTTGACCCACAGAGCAATAAACGTGTTCATTAGTGCCAACCGGCTGATCCACCAAACCAACCTGATCCTGCAGACCTTCAAAACCGTTGCCTGAGAGCGAGCGAGCGAGCGAGAGAGCGAGCGAGAGAGCGAATGGAAGAGTGTGAGGGTTTATGGGGAAATTCCTGTTATAATGTAATATACAAAAGTCTTTTGTTTCTTTCATCTTTTTGTCTTTTTCCCTTTTTCCTCTTTTTGAAAGTGTAATTTATAAACTGGAGGAAACTAATAAAAAAAATAAACATGCAATATGTGTGACTGTGGTTACTAACACTCGCTTGTGCACCTTCCCCTCACACAGCATCAGCACTCAACTGATTCACTCGCTTTCAACACTTCAACGCCAGCAGCTCGCCAACTCACTGGCTTGCTAGCTAACTGGCGTAGAAGTAACTGGTTTGCTTTCTTGCTAATTAGCTAATTACCATGCTACCTAGTTACCATGGTTTGCTACCTAGATAGCACGCTAATATTCTATTTATTTATTTAAAAATCCTCTTAAGAAATCCTGTCAGGTTAGCACATATTAGCTAACTAGTTAGCGTTAGCAGTGAAGATTGTATACATTTATAAATATAAATATAATAATTGTAATTCACTCATAACGATCCACTCAGAAAGTGAAGAAATACTGTAAAATTAGATCTCTGGTTAGCGCTAGTCGTAAAGGTTAAGATTTCTAAATCTGACTTCTCAGAAATCCCATTGCGTTAGCACATATTAGCCATACTCTAGCTCATGTTAGCCATACTCTAGCTCATGTTAGCCATACTCTAGCACATGTTAGCCATACTCTAGCTCATATTAGCCATACTCTAGCACATATTAGCCATACTCTAGCACATATTAGCCATACTCTAGCTCATATTAGCCATACTCTAGCACATATTAGCCATACTCTAGCACATATTAGCCATACTCTGCCACATATTAGCCATACTCTAGCACATATTAGCCATACTCTAGCACATATTAGCCATACTCTGACACATATTAGCCATACTCTGGCACGTTAGCCATACTCTAGCTCATATTAGCCATACTCTGCCACATATTAGCCATACTCTAGCACATATTAGCCATACTCTGCCACATATTAGCCATACTCTGGCACATGTTAGCCATACTCTAGCACATATTAGCCATACTCTGCCACATATTAGCCATACTCTAGCACATATTAGCCATACTCTGGCACATGTTAGCCATACTCTAGCACATATTAGCCATACTCTGCCACATATTAGCCATACTCTGCCACATGTTAGCCATACTCTGGCACATGTTAGCCATACTCTAGCTCATATTAGCCATACTCTGCCACATATTAGCCATACTCTAGCACATATTAGCCATACTCTAGCTCATATTAGCCATACTCTAGCTCATATTAGCCATACTCTGGCACATATTAGCTATACTCTAGCACATATTACCCATACTCTAGCTCATATTAGCCAGCAGCAAAGTCTGTAAAACCAGAAATAAGAGCGCTGACTCCTCTAACTTTAAAGCTTCTTAAAACCTCAGATTTTAAATGTAACCTGAAGCTTTGACACCGATATTCTCCGAGTTTTCTTGAAGCCCTCACCAGTGCAGCTGTGAGGAAATTCACACCAGGCTTTAAAGTTCATCGGTTAGCACTAGCTGCTTTAACAGAGCGCGAGACACAGCTGCAGGAGAAACTTCCTTTTTACTGCACACTTATTTATTGATCTATTTTACACTTCTTTTTATTTTCCTTATTGAATAATTCTTTCTTTCCATCTATAATTCTTTCTCTTTTTCCTCTTTCTTTTGTCTTACTTATTCCTCCTTACCTTTTGTCACATTTTTATTTTCTTCTTTGGTTTTCTTTTCTTTTCTACTGTTTGTCAGCCCTTTCTCCTTTTATTTTTTCCGTTTCTCTTTTTCCTTTTTTTTTCTTGTTCTACACCCCTGTAATGATGTTCTTAAATGTGTGTGAGTAATTTTAGTAGGTGGAGAGCAGTGGGGACACTGCTGTAGGCTGAGACAGTGGTGGTGTTGATGTTTTTTTATCCCTTCGCACTCCACAGTGAGTGTGTAATTAGTGGATTGTCATTTGGAACGTGACGGTGTGTTTTTGTTTCAAATATGGCCTCAGGATGATTGATGCAGCTTTAATATAAACCTCGTGGCCATATTGCAGAAAATGCAGTGTTCATTTATCACACTGTCGCTCGCAGCCATGCGCCACTCCGATAAACTAATCCGCTTCATCAGAGTAAAGTAGGAACGGCAACGAAACCAGAACACTCCAAATATCCTGTAACCTGGAAGGAAATGACACATGGAGAACCTTCAGCGAAACCACTCATCACTCAAGTACACTTTAACACTTGCCCTCGTTCACTTCCACTCTTTCACGGATATAATGATGGTGGAGGTGATAATGATGGTGATGATGATGAAGGTGATGAAGACAGTGATGAAGGTGGTTATGGTGATGGTGAAGGTGATGATGGTGGTTATGGTAAAGGTGATGAAGGTGGTTATGGTGATGGAAAAGGTGATGATGGTGATGAAGAAGATGATGATGATGGTGATGAAGGTTACGAAGATGTTGATGAAGGTGATGAAGGTGGTTATGGTGGTTATGGTGGTGATGATAAAGGTGATGATGATGATGAATGTGATGATGGAGATGACGCTGGAGATGCTGATTGTAATGAAGATGGTGGTGATGGAGATGATGATAAAGGTGATGAAGGAGATGATGGTGATGATGATGATGAATGTGATGATGGAGATGACGCTGGAGATGCTGATGGTAATGAAGATGGTGGTGATGGAGATGATGAAGGTGACGAAGATGGTGATGAAGGTGATGACGGTGGTGATGAAGGAGGTTATGGTGATGATGAAGGTGATGATAAATGTGATGAAGGAGATGATGATGATGAATGTGATGATGGCGATGACGCTGGAGATGCTGATGGTAATGAAGATGGTGGTGATGGAGATGATGAAGGTGATGGTGATGAAGGTGATGACGGTGGTGATGAAGGTGATGACGGTGGTGATGAAGGAGGTTATGGTGATGGTAAAGGTGATGACGGTGATGCTAAAGGTGATGAAGGAGATGATGATGAATGTGATGATGGAGATGATGCTGGAGATGCTGATGGTAATGAAGATGGTGGTGATGGAGATGATGAAGGTGATTATGATGATGATGATGAAGAGTGTGGGTAATAAGCATAGTGTGTTGTCTCCGATTTCTGCTCCACTCAGACTCCCGCTTCACTCCACACTCCTCATTTTGTTGAGTTGGTCAGAAAGTGAGCGTTTATCCCTTTCTCTGCGACATGCCGAGGGAATCTCATCTCCACGTCTCCTCGGTAACAGGATCAGCGTGATGATGATTTAATGTTGACGCTCGGCACTCTACGTCTCCTGAACACCTTATTAACAGCTTCCCCTGGTCATAACCACCACGCTGCATTAACGTCTCCATCATTAACTCGTCCTGTGGCTGTGAGAAAAATCACTTTTACAGTCCGCACTCTTTATTATTCCTGCTGCATGAACCAACAGCTTCCTGTTGCCAGGCAACAGCAGTCATATGATCAGCAGAACACCGTTTTTCATCAAATGAGCTGAAAATAGCACGCATAATGTAATGCGCTGGTGAAATGGTGATGAAACCATGAAGCAATGTGTGCTCGGCTTCCAGTGCTTTAAAAGCCAATCAGTGAGGAATTAACATGTAATTAACGGCCGAATGTTTATTAAAGTCAGATTATTAATCATAATAAAGACAATAAAGAGCTAACAAAGTGAACTACACCTGCTATAAACATCATAAAAAACAGGAAATCATCTTGTAGTATTAACATCAGACACCTGATTTATTACAATTTATATTTATGGAACAGATCAGCAGAAACGTGTTCTAAGTCTCAGCTTGTGAGATCTCACACCTCATGTCTCACGCCTCATTCCCCACATTGCACACTTCAAGTCTCACTCATCACATCTCACCTCACACCTCACTCATCACATCTCACACCTCACTCATCACACCTAACACCTCACGTCTCACACCTCACGTCTCACTCATCACATCTCACTCATCACATCTCACCTCACGCCTCACTCATAACATCTCACGCCTCATTCCCCACATCCCACACCTCACGTCTCACACCTCATTCCCCACATTGCACACTTCAAGTCTCACTCATCACATCTCACCTCACGCCTCACTCATCACATCTCACCTCACGCCTCACTCATCACATCTCACACCTAACACCTCATGTTTCACTCATCACGTCTCACACCTCACGTCTCACTCATCACATCTCACCTCACGCCTCTCATAACATCTCACGCCTCAGTCATCACATCTCACACCTCACGTCTCACTCATCACATCTCACACATTGCACACTTCAAGACTCACTCATCTCACCTCACGCCTCACTCATCACATCTCACACCTCACGTCTCACTCATCACATCTCACACCTCACTCATCACGTCTCACACCTCACTCATCACCTCTCACACCTCACGTCTCACTCATCATATCTCACACCTCATGTCTCACTCATCACGTCTCACATCTCATGTCTCACACCTCACGTCTCACTCATCACGTCTCACTCATCACATCTCACGCCTCTTTCCCCACATCCCACACCTCACGTCTCACACCTCATTCCCCACATTGCACACTTCAAGTCTCACTCATCACATCTCACACCTCACGTCTCACTCATCACACCTAACACCTCACGTCTCACTCATCACGTCTCACACCTCACATCTTACTCATCACATCTCATCTCACTCATCACATCTCACACCTCACGTCTCACCCGTCACATCTCACCTCACGTCTCACTCATCACATCTCACACATCACATCTCACACCTCACGCCTCACTCATAACATCTCACACCTCACTCCTCACATCTCACTAATCACATCTCACCTCACGTCTCACTCATCACATCTCGCCTCACTCATCACATCTCACACCTCATGTCTCACTCATCACATCTCACCTCACATCTCGCCTCACTCATCACATCTCACACCTCATGTCTCACTCATCACATCTCACCTCACGCCTCACTCATCACATCTCACACCTCACGTCTCACTCATCACATTTAACACCTTGCGTCTCACTCATCATGTCTCACACCTCACGTCTCACTCATCACATCTCACCTCACGCCTCACTCATTACATCTCACATCTCACTCATCACATCTCACCCCACGCCTCACTCATCACATCACACCTCACGTCTCATTCCCCACATCCCACCCTTCAAGTCTCACTCATCACATCTCACACCTCCCACACCTCACGTCCCATGCCTCAGTTCTCACGCAACACATTTCACACCTCACGTTCCACATTCCACTCCTCACCTCTCATTCCTCATGTCCCACACCATACATCCTATGGCTTAGGTTTCACATCTCACACCTCACATCTGACTCCTCACACCTTCACGTCTCACATTCCACATCTCATGTCTCACTCCTCACACCTCACATCACACATCACTAATTGCGTTGTGACATTTTCAATTCATTATTTTATTGTCCTGTCTTTTTTCTTGATTGTATTGCTTTTTAATTTTCTTACTTTTTCTTTTTGTTGTTTCTTCCTGTCATTCTTTCTTTTTCTTTTCTTTCTTTCTTAAATTTTTCATTTTATTTATTTTCTTCTTTCTTTTTTAATTTCTTTCTTTCTTATGTTTTCACTTTCTTTTTTCATTTTTTTTCTTGCTTTCTGTTTTTTCTTTAATTCAATTCAATTCAATTCAATTCAGTTTTATTTGTATAGCGCTTTTAACAATGGACATTGTCACAAAGCAGC
>CM074977.1:22233210-22251919 GCA_037576825.1 Pangasius krempfi
CTCCTGTAGGAGAGAGGGATTGTGGGTAACGTTATAACACTCCTGTAGGAGAGAATGATTGTGGGTAACGTTTTAACACTCCTGTAGGAGAGAGGGATTGTGGGTAACGTTATAACACGCTCCTGTAGGAGAGAGGGATTGTGGGTAACGTTATAACACTCCTGTAGGAGAGAATGATTGTGGGTAACGTTTTAACACTCCTGTAGGAGAGAGGGATTGTGGGTAACGTTATAACACGCTCCTGTAGGAGAGAGGGATTGTGGGTAACGTTATAACACTCCTGTAGGAGAGAATGATTGTGGGTAACGTTGTAACACTCGCTCCTGCAGGAGAGAGGGATTGTGGGTAACCTTATAACACGTTCCTGTAGGAGAGAGGGATTGTGGGTAGCACTGTAACACACTCCTGTAGGAGAGAGGGATTGTGGGTAACATAACACTCACTCCTGTAGGAGAGAGGAATTGTGGGTAACATTATAACACACTCCTGTAGGAGAGAGGAATTGTGGGTAACATTATAACACGTTCCTGTAGGAGAGAGGGATTGTGGGTAACACTGTAACACACTCCTGTAGGAGAGCGGGATTGTGGGTAACGTTGTAACACTCGCTCCTATAGGAGAGAGGAATTGTGGGTAACATTATAAGAGAGAGGGATTGTGGGTAACGTTGTAACACTCGCTCCTGCAGGAGAGAGGGATTGTGGGTAACACTGTGCCACACTCCTGTAGGAGAGAGGGATTGTGGGTAACGTAACACTTGCTCCTGTAGGAGAGGGATTGTGGGTAACGTTATAACACTCCTGTAGGAGAGAAGGACTGTGGGTAAAGTTGTAACATTCGCTCCTGTAGGAGAGAGGGATTGTGGGTAACGTTATAACACTCGCTCCTGCAGGAGAGAGGGATTGTGGGTAACGTAACACTCGCTACTGTAGGAGAGAGGGATTGTGGGTAACGTTATAACACACCCCTGTAGGAGAGAAGGATTTCGGGTAACGTTATAACACACTCCTGTAGGAGAGAGGGATTGTGGGTAACACTGTAACACACTCCTGTAAGAGAGAGGGATTGTGGGTAACGTTATAACACTCGCTCCTGCAGGAGAAAGGGATTGTGGGTAACGTAACACTCGCTCCTGCAGGAGAGAGGGATTGTGGGTAACGTTGTAACACTCGCTCCTGTAGTAGAGAGGAAAGCACACTGTGCAACAGTTTCCTCCCCCATGCCATCAGACTCCTCAATACTCAGAAACACACACACACACACACACATACATACAAATATACACACACAACTGTGCATCCTCTCTGCAATTTTTTTTGCAAGTTTTTGCTCATTACATTATGCTGCTACAATATTTATTATACTGTACATAGGCTGCTACTCTTTACACTCTTTACACTATTTCAGCTACTTATATTGTACTCTTTGCACTATTGTCACTGGATTCACTTTTAAACAGAACTGTGTACTGGTCGGCACTGCACTGGGACTTACTGTGCCCATTGTCTGTCCCAGTAGTCATTGTACTGTCTTGTGCTGCCTGCACATGTTTTCACTTGTGCACGTTATGTATAAATTTATGTAGTCCCTTGTAGTTCTGTGCTGTTCTGTGTGTCTTATGTAGCACCTTGGTCCTGGAGAAAAGTTGTTTCGTTTCACTATGTACTACCTGGCTGTGTATGGTTGAAATGACAATAAACTCCACCTGACTTGACTTGAACTGTGGGTAACATTGTAACACACGTTCCTGTAGGAGAGAGGGATTGTGGGTAACGTAACACTCACTCCTGTAGGAGAGAGGGATTGTGGATAATGTTATAACACACGCTCCTGTAGGAGAGAGGGATTGTGGGTAACGTTATAACACTCCTGTAGGAGAGAGGGATTGTGGGTAACGTTATAACACTCCTGTAGGAGAGAGGGATTGTGGCTAATGTTATAACACACGCTCCTGTAGGAGAGAGGGATTGTGGGTAACGTTATAACACTCCTGTAGGAGAGAGGGATTGTGGGTAACGTTATAACACACGCTCCTGTAGAAGAGAGCGATTGTGGATAATAAAGAGAGTGTGAGACAGGAATGAATGAATGAATGAATGAATGACAGGATGAGAGTCAGACATAGTGTGAGACAGAGAGAGAGAGAGAGACACAGGAAGAGAGTGTTACAGAGTGAGAGTGAGACAGGGATGAGGGGATGACAGTGAGTGAGACAGGGAGTATAGACAGTGAGTCAGGTAGAGAGTGAGAAATCAATGAGTGGATGATAGAAAGTTAGACAGGCAGAGAGCAAGAATGTGACAGATAGAGAGAGACAGAGAGAGTCTGCCCCCTGCCTCCTTTCACACAGGGTCACTCACTAGAAACAGGAAGTGTTAGGCAGTGTTAATGTAGAATTACGTTAACGTGTAACTCGCATTCCTGTAGCCAATGAGACGCCTGTAATCGCGTTGGTCGTCATGGAGACGGAGCTATTGCGCAGTGTGTGTAAATGGACCTGCAGTGTGTGTTATTAAATCTCAGCAAGCCAACACTGACACACTTAAATATCTACACACACTTAGCTTATAGCATTAGCCACGCTAATTTTATCCCCATGGTCAGAACCAGAGGAGCTAACATTAGCATCTCAGATATATTTAGACTTTCTTAAATATACGCATTCTGATGCAGGTGCTGGTATTCCCGCTAACGTCGTAACTCACAGCTGCTGGGCTAAATGCGCGAAACAGCGCTAACGCTCAGCGCAGCACTTACGTTGCCAGGATAAACTAACGGGAAGTTTGGGTTTGAGTTTGCTGTGTGACAGACTTCCCAAGGGAGAGCGAGTGAGACAGACAGAGTGAGACAGGAATGAGTGGATGACAGAAAGAGACAGGGTGAGAGTGAGACAGATAGAGAGTGAGACAGGGATGAGTGAATGACAAAGAGACAGGGAAAGAGTGAGACAGGGAAAGAGTGAGACAGATAGAGAGTGGAACAGGGATGAGTGAATGACAAAGAGACAGGGCAAGAGTGACACAGTAAGAGTGAGACAAGCAGAGTGAGACAAATAGAAAGTGAGACAATGATAAGAGGAAGACAAAGATAGGGAGATGGGAGAGTGAGAGAGGGAGAAGGAAACAAAGATGAGTGGATGACAGACAGGGAGAGAGGGAGACAGATAGCGTGACACAGGCAGAAAATGAAACGGATGAGTGGATCACTGAATGAGCGACAGGAAGAGTTAGACAGATAGAGAGTGAGACAGGGATGAGTGGATGACAAAGATACAGAGAGTGAGACAGATGGAGAGTAGGACAGAAAAGAGTGGATGACAGAAAGAAACAGGGTGAGAGTGAGACAGATAGAGAGTGAGACAGGGATGAGTGAATGACAAAGAGACAGGGAAAGAGTGAGAGAGGGAAAGACTGAGACAGGGATGAGTGAATGACAAAGAGACAGGGAAAGAATGAGAGAGGGAAAGAGTGAGACAGATAGAGAGTGAGACAGGGATGAGTGAATGACAAAGACAGGGAAAGAATGAGACAGATAGAGTGAGACAGGGATGAGTGAATGACAAAGAGACAGGGAACGAGTGAGACAGATAGAGAGTGAGACAGGGATGAGCGAATGACAAAGAGACAGGGAGAGTGAGACAAGGAGAGTGAGACAAATAGAAAGTGAGACAATGATAAGAGGAAGACAAAGATAGGGAGATGGGAGAGTGACAGAGGGAGAAGGAAACAAAGATGAGTGGATGACACAGAGACAGGGAGAGAGGGAGACAGATAGCGTAACACAGGCAGAAAATGAAACTGAATGAGCGACAGGGAGAGTTAGACAGATAGAGAGTGAGACAGGGATGAGTGGATGACAAAGATACAGAGAGTGAGACAGATGGAGAGTAGGACAGAAAAGAGTGGATGACAGAAAGAAACTGATAGGGAGTGAGACAGACAGAGTTTACATTTAATCTGATTAGCCAATCACAAACATGATACTATGACATCATCTTGATACAGTGCTTAGCATAAAGCACCTTTATTGGAAAATATAATTAGCTAAGCCCTGGGCTAATGTTAGCTAGCTAAATGTGTTAGCATAACTAGCATTATCCATTACATCTCTAATAGTAGCAATCGGACACTAGTCAAGTTCGCAAACACGGTAGCTGAATTGAAACGAACTATTACATTGTGTCACTTAAACAAGTGGCCAAGTTTGCTAGCAAGCTAGCTAACGTTGGGCTATGAAACGAAGTGCTAACAGCAATGTCACATGATAACCCCACCCCTTTTTACTTTTTCCAGTGGTGGCATGTAAATATCATGCTAGCGTAAGAGCCAGCCAGGCAATTAGCACATTAGCTCTTTATCAAGCCAGATATTTAGCACAGTCAGCTAATTATCATGCTAGCTAGGTGGTGATCCAGGTCATTTACACACTAGCTAGTCAGCTACCCTGATTTGTTTTTTTTTTTTTGTTTTTTTTAGATAAGGGTAGCTAGATAGTAAACCAGATAATTTGAATGGTAATTAGCAATCTAGCTACTTAACAATTCAGCTAGTTATCATGCTTGCTCAAATATGCTAACATCAGTAACATTTAATGTGATGAAATGAATATTAGTTGCTAGGTTGTTTTGCAAATTAGCTACTTATAATGCTCATAACAAATTAGAGAATTAGCATGTTAGGCAATTAGCAAGCACACTACTTAACAAATCAACTAACAAGTCAACTGTAACAAATTAGGTAGTTATCCTCCTTGCTAGATAACAAATCAGTAAATTAGCATGTTAGGCACGTTAACAATCAGGTAGTTATCAGGTCATTTGTACGCTAGCTAGATGTTAGGTAGTCAGTGAACTAAAATAGTGTGCAAGTGTGCGATGTAGGTGATACAAACTTCAGGGTAACTTACGGGAAGTGAACAAGTGCACATTAGCATGAACAGTACTTAGCGATTAGCATTTATCTTCCTTTATTCAATTCAGGCTAAACGAGAGGCAGAATCATCGTACACTGATTAATTAAACATGATGTACAGGAATAATAATTAAGAATAATTAATAATTAATAACACTGAAATATAAGAATAAATATAAGCACACGTCCTGCACGCAGATGGATGATTATAAAAATGTGCGTCCGGCCTCATCGCCGTCCGTAACGATGATCAGTTTAAATGTTGAATAAAAATGCTGTACAGTTTCACTCCGTCGCTGAAACGTTGCTAATCACGGGAAAGAAAAACAAAAACAAAAATAATCCACAGAATAAAAGCCAGGCTTCATACCACAGATATCCATATTAGTGCCCTAGATAGTGCGTACTACTGATGCTGAAACCCTTAAACTAGCATGCTACCTTTTCTTTGGGTATAGCCCATAAAATTAGCTAGATTTTCCCCGACATTAACTGGACAGTGTTTTGGGATTTTTTTTTTTTCTAAACATTAGCTAAGTTTTCTTTGGGAAATTTTCACTGATGTGAACTAGCTTTTTTCTGTAGATATTGTTAAGATTAACTAGCTTTTGTTTGGGGAATTAAAACTAATGTTTATATTTGGGTAGATTTTTAAAATTAGCTAATCTTGTTTCAGGACTTTACTCTGTTGTTAGCTAGCCAGTTTGTGGATATTTTTTTAATTAGCTAGCTTTTTTCAAGGGAATTTTCTCTAATGTTAGCTAGCCAACTTGTGGATATGTTTAACAATAGCTAACTTCTATTTGGGTAATTTGCACTGATGTTAGCTAGTCATTTTGAACTGTTAAATTTTTTAAATTAGCTAGCTTTTGTTTTAGCCAGTTTGTAGATATTTTTGATATTAGTTAGCTTTACTTTGGGCAGTTTTCTCTGACTTTAGCTAGCATTAGCATTTTTTTTTTTTTGGTAGATATTTTTGATGTATCCTAGCTTTTCTATGACATTATGCAGCTCATTAATGCTCTCCTAATAATTTAAGAAAAGATTTTATTTTTCAAAATGAATCTTCAGTTTTTGCTTTCTGAAAGCCACTAACAGTTTTCACTTGATTAGCATGATAGCTTACAATCTACTGGTAGCAGAAGGTATATTTTTTAGCAGCAAGATATGGAAGACTGTTTGAAGTAATGTTAACGTTAAACATTCATGCATCCTAGACGAGCATTTTGAAATAAATATTTACATTTCGAGCATATTGAGGAATGTTAGTCAGCCAGCTAATTAAGGACAGGCTTTCTTCTAGCTAATCTAGAAGCTTTGTTGTCTAAAGGAGCTAAATGTTCAATTTTAAAATATAAATAGTTATAAACGAGAGCGTTTTGGGTCCTTATGCGTGATGTAGTTTGGCTACTGTTAGTGCAATAAAACAACTGCAAGTAGAAACAGCTGCGTTAAATCCCAGCGTATTATAAGTCACAGAATGTCATGCAAAACGAATAAAATTGTATAATTTTTAAATAAAAATAAATCTTATAATGCTGCGTGCTTGTAGCGAGTATATTTAGATAAATGTTGCAGTTTGCATACAGTGTCACACTGGATGATGTTAAATGTTATATAATACTACAGTAACAGTGCAACGATTTAATTATTTAGTGCTAAATTTCTTATGTACTTGTTAAAATCTGCTTCATTAATATCAAAATAGTGTGTAAATACAAATAAAAACCCCAAACAAAACAGTTCACCCCAGTTAAAAAAAGATTTTACGGGATGTACGCATCTAGAAATACGTGATTGTGACATCATTATTCATATGGTGATGATTTGCCTCCACACCAGCAGAGCTCCGCCCTCACTTGAATACTCTACACCACAACTGAATACCGAAAAACTCCACACTGTTCTCAGCTTCTCTTCCTTCCTGGTCTAGCTCTACATAAACACATGATCGTGATTAAAATGCCGTGAGGTCTTGCCAGTGATTCCGTATTGTGCACGTTCTCAGCGTGATTTTATCGTGCCTTGCCTGTTGTTTACTTTTCTGTAACCTCTTTAAAACATCTCCCAAGCCCTTTACGTTACACAGAATCTAACGGTATATGTTATTTTAGATTTCCTCATCACACAATAGCGTAAGTAATGATGTCATCAGCTACGTAGGTGTCTAATATGGAGATCTGTGGTTCAGACGCATCGCTCTTTCCTTTTGCAGCTTTGTCTTTTGCCTTAAATCTGTGTTTTAGATAAATAAACTGTAATTCTATAAAAATAATCATTTTTACATCGTTGCTGGCTGCTCTCATGAAGGCACTTGTTATAAAAGTCAGAGTACGGGGATTTCCTCCAGAGCAACGTGGCGTTCCGTCTTACCATTATTCAATCCTGGAAGAAAGATGATGGGGAAGTTAAGACTTTTATTTTAGAAATGTTTTAAAATTGATATGATCTCTCCAGCGCATCAACATAATCCATTTTAGTTTTCAGTCTCGCGCTGAGGTTGGTGTAATTGCTCGGGGTTTGATTAGCGCAGTCTGTCCTCGCCTCTGTGTTCATGGCGAGCGCTTGCTTTGGACTGATGTCACCCAACCAGGAACTCATCCCGAAAAGGCTGTGTACCAATCCCACTTTGGGAGTCGGCCCTTGGCTGTCAATCACCGTCGGACAGAGTATTCCGTTCCCATGGAAACCAGCAATATCTGTCACGGTGTTGATGGGAGCATGGCTGACTATAGTTGTCCACTCCTCCTCTTTTTCAAGTGTCGTTCTGTAATTGGAGCTGCTCTCTCCACAATCCGCCCCTTCCAACTTACGCTCTAGAGGCCCCGCCTCCTCCTTGCAAAGCCCTAGAGGCCCTGCCCCCTCTCGCCCACGCTCGTAAGCTGCACACTGCGAAGCTGGCACAGTGATGCACTCATAGACATGGTTAGAGGGTGGCGTTTCGGGCAGTGTGGGTGGAGTTTCTGTAAATATTCCACACTCCATCTGAATTCCAGTTAGCCCCGCCTCTTCCTGCTTCCTAAACGGAAGCTTGTCGCGCTTTTTCATAATGAACGTACAGAGTGCCGCAGCAGCAAAGAACGATGAGACGAACAGAACGACAAGGCTCAGGACGAGCACAGAAAGAGGAATGACAGCTTTAGGAGGGAATGAGGGCGAAAACTCCATCTCATGTTCATCCGGAGACGAGGATGGTTTTAAGAGCTCGGGGCAAATCACCTCCAGGCTCAGAGAACGCAAATCCTTTCCCTGCATGGCATCTGGGGTCTTACACAGCACCTCACCAACAATAACCACAGAGCTTAACGTATCCAGCCACTGTTTTAATGGAACAATCTCGCACGCGCAGTCCCAAGGGTTCTGATTCAAGTCGATCTGCACCACGGCGTGTAGGTGCTCTAAAACCCCGCCCACTGGCAGGTGAGGGAAGTAGTTGTTGCGCAGGTTGAGCCGAGCGAGTGAAGTTCCCTTGAACGCGCCTACAGGAAGTGAATGTAGAAGATTGTTATTCAGAAACAAAAGCTGAAGTGCAGGCATCGGGCTAAACGCCGCTGGCTGAACTTCTTTTATCTCATTATATTCAAAATACAAGTAGTGCAGACTCTGCAGGCCATGGAACATGTCCGCCGTTAGCTTCTCTATATTATTCCCATTTAGATACAGGGTGCGTAAATTAGGTAAGTTGCCAAATGCACCTTCCTGAACGTAAAATATTTTGTTGTTTCCCAAGTGTAACAAATCCAGACTGGAAAAATTCCAAAAGTCAGACCTGTGTATCCTCTGGATCAGATTCCCACTCAGGTAGAGCTTCTTTGCATTGAGCGGTCGCGGCGTTAGCTCAGAAACATTGTGAAATCCATTCTCCTTGCAGTTCACGGTCAGACCGAGGTCGTTGATGTGCAAATTGCAGGTGCACCCAATGGGGCAGATGATGGGGATGGGCGGCCTCGTCTCATATCCAGCGATTGGAGGATGGTTTGGATAAATGCTGCGTGGTGTGGGCGGGGTTTTCGAGGGCCTTGGCCTTCGCGTTGGTTTCAGGTTCTTCTGTTCCACAGATGACACTGTGTTCTGGTTTGCGGAGAACATAGACGAAGGCTTTGTTGGTCTCGCTCTTCCTGCTGAATGAGGGATTCCTAGATTGGCCTCAACTTCGGCATCCGTCAGCGTCGGGCAGAGCTCGTGCCGTTTGATCTCTCTGAGATCTTTGCCGTGCAGATGGAATGGATACTCACACGTGATCTCTCCCACCACAGATGTGTACGGTATTCTCTCCAGCCAGGCCCGCAGCTGGACAATATCACAAGCGCAGTTCCATGGGTTCTCCTCCAGCTGGATCTCCATCAGGTTTCTCCCGATGTACTCCAGTGCTCCTCGGTAGCTCAGAGTCTTTAGGCGATTTCCTCTGAGGTCCAGGTGTGTAAGCGAGACAGATCTGAAGAGGAGTGGCGGTAACGCAGGTATCAAGTTGTCATTGAGGATCAGCACCCGGAGTTTATGGAGGTGTCTAAATGCGCCGCTCTCAATCCGCCTGATGACGTTGTAGTCGGCTTGCAGGTATTCCAGGCTCTCCAGGCCGAGGAACGTATCATTGCGGAACACTTCCAGCTTGTTCTCATGGAGGTAAAGCCTTTTCAGGGAGCTCAATCCATTAAACGCACCAGCTTGGATGTCTTGCAGCGCGTTGTTGCCCAGGTTCACGGCTACAGCGTTGTTTAAGTGCAGGAAGTTGTTAAAGTAAAGCTTGCGCAGGGCGTTCTTCTGCAGGTAGAGCTTAAAAGGTCTGATCCAGGAGTGAGCCACCTGGCTGACATTGGTGAAACCTTTGCCATCACAGTGGACGTGGAATAGTCCCTCTTTCACCTCACAGTAGCAGGGATGGAAACAAGGTTCGTCGATTTCCTCTGATTCATCCAGCAGAGGGATGGGAGTCGTCCGGACGAGCGCGATGCTGACGCTGGTTAGCAGGACGATCCACAGCATCGTTCCTCTGAAAGTGGACAACATCGGGAACTCCTTCACTGCACTGGATAAGAAAAACAGAGAATAATGCATCATGATTATCAATGTATTCTCTGCAAATACTTCTTTCCTGCTTACTTAGACTGAAAATATCAACACATCTGTGTGTGTAGCTCTGAACACGGCTAGATAAAACCATACGCCCACCGTGCTGCTGCAGTCTGAAGGCTTCACTGTCCCTGCGGGGCCTCGGCAGAGTTTGCTAGGCGGCTATAAATGACTCAGGAATATTAAAGAATCTCCTTGTGGGAAATCTCTCTTGCTCTCCTCCCTCATTAGCTAATGCGAGCAGTAGCAGGGATGTGAGGAGAATAAAACCACCGCCAGATCGATGGAGATTAAACATGCCTCCAGTGCTAAAATGGACCCTGGACCAGTGGGAGAAAATGTTTAGCACACGGGGTAGTGATCTTGGAGAGCCTCGTTCGTTTTTTTTTTTTTTTTTTTTTGTAGATAAACATGGCAGGTCGAGATGCGGACACAAGATGTCTCTGATTTATTGATTGTGTCTTCAATACAAACAGACGGGACACCTCTCAGAAATGCACGCTATCACGTTACATATCATGTACATATTTTATAACATGTTATAAATACAGTATTATGCGTATTTGGGACACAGTCCTGGGTCATTTTTGAGCTCAATCATATGCGCAGCAATGTAACACACACACACACACACACAGCGCATTCCACCGCGCGCACGCGTGTGTGTGTTGGTTAATACTCACCGTGGTCACTGATGTTCTCCATGTCGCTCCGGTTGAGCCGCGCGCGCGTTCCCATACGATGCATTGCTCTTCTTCTGCTCCGCGCTGAAGCGGATGGAGGCGCGCGGACGTGACGGGACTGCAGCACTCTGTGTGTGTGTGTGTGTGTGTGTGTGTGTGCGCGCGCGCGCGCGCTTTAGGATGCAGCTCGAGCTGTCACCGGAGGAGGAGAAAAGCGGAGGCTGCAAATCGGTGAGCAGCGGGAAAATCCTCACAGACTCCTCCCGCGCGCGCTTGTATATGTGTGTGTGAATGTGTGTGAGCGCCCGCGAGCGCACGCCCGCATGTGATGACGATAATGACGAGTTTTTTTTTGTTTGCCTTTTTTTTTTTTTTTTTTTTTTTTTACTAATCACTTACTGCTTCCTCCACATCATTCTGCACATCACTTTCATCACTTTCTGTTCTCATCATGTGATAATAAATAAATAATTTCCCAGAATGCCGGAACCCATGTTCGTTTGTGGAAGCAGCTGATGCTAAGTGTAATTACAGTGACAGTTACAGTGACTAGTGGTGTGTCGTTCATGAACGAATCGGTGTTTTTGAACGAATCTTTTTAGTAAATGAATCGTTCTCGTTCACTTCCACGTATTGACTCGTATTTTTTGTTCACTTAACTCCTGCAGATGTAAAACTCATGACTGCTTTGGCAGCTTTTTCCTGCTTTTTAGAGACAGCATTAGAGAGAGGGCTGTGAAGGAGCATGTCGCTGGTTGGACCTACTGAACGCCCCTTACTCTGAGTCTGAAGAAGAGTGGTAGAGCCACTGATTCTGAGTGATCCGGTACTTGCAGTTTGTGAAAGAAATGAGTGAACTGGGTCAGGGGTGTCCAATCTTATCCGGAGAGGGCCGGTGTGGTTGCAGGTTTTCATTCCAACTAAGCAGAAGCCACACCTGAGTCTAGTGAAATCCAAGATCAGCTGATTAAACAGGTGGAATCATTTGTGGCTCCTGCTTGACTGGAATGAAAGCCTGCATCCACACCGGCCCTTTGTGGATAAGATTGGCCACCCTGAACTAGGCGAACGAACGAGGATCTGCAGACCAGTGGCAGAGCCAGGAACTTTTTGCAGGGGTGTCCAGTCAGGGGCCAGCAGTCACTCTGGGGTGGCACAGAAAATATAATTATATGTAAAAAAAAAAAATCTGTTCAAACTTAAAATACTAGGCTATTTTAGATGCCCACAGCACAATCATCAATAATTAATTGTACTTGTTTGTAAATAAAGAGAGTTCACACAAAAATGAAAATTTTGTCATCATTTACTCACCCTCATATTGTTTCATGCCTGTATGACTTATTCCGTGAAACCCAAAAAGAGATGAAAGGCAGAATGTTAACCTCCGTCACCATGGTGACTTGAGAACGGCATTCTGCCTAACTTTTGTGTTTCATGAAAGAAAGTCATTAGGTTCAAAATGGTCAGGTTAACTTATGATGCTGTTAGAGCAAATAACTATATAGGATCTGAAAGTCATCATCATAATATATTTAATCAATCAATCAATCAATCAAATCTTTAATATGCTTTCTGGTAAATGTAATATCTCCCAAAGCTGCAAAAGCATCATTTAAAAAGGACCACAAAAGCCTGGAAGCTGTGTACTGAATTCAAAGTTGAATTTATTTTCAGTGAAAGTCTGAAAATTACAATTTGTCATCAAAACAAATCAAACTATTATCACTTGCAACTGGATTCTGCAATTGTTGTAGTTTAAACCAAACACAAATCACACTATCTTCATTTACAAATTACTTCAACTGGATTTTGCGATTTTTGGGATTTGAAGCAAAGATATTCGGGGAATTCGAGGAATTTGGTTGCCGAGACACTACACTTAGGACACCAAGATTGCTCAGTCTATCATCATCCATGGGTAAGGTAAGTCTTAACCAGATTGAGAATGAAGAAGCTGCATTCACATGCAGCTGTACTCACAGGTATGGCAACTGCAATCTTACACAATCTAAAACGCTCATGGAATACCTTTTTAAAAGGCTCAATAAGCACAGTGAGGTCTACTACACTAGTGGGCTTCTGTATGCCAGCTTGCACTTTCCTCTCCAGAATTCTTTTCATCTGGTGAATTTCATGTCTGAGGTCTTCAGTGTTGCATTCATAAATAGAGGCAAATAGAAAGAGTGCTTTCTCTTGGCAAAAAAATTGGCACTTTTGGAATTTTTATGCTTGGATTCCCATCATAATTTCACAGTTTTGTTTTGAGAGTCATCTGTTTAGCTCACTCGGCATATTACCGAGAACAGGGTAGAATGTACTGTTGCAAAAAGTGTTCTTTGCAATCTCAGAACGCTCACCTAATGAAGCCATTGTGCTATATCCTTGGAGCTTTGTGCTTGGTTGTGACTTTCTTTATGGAATTGATTTGGTCTCAACATTGCATTGTTTAGCAGTATTTGAGATATCTTATAATCATTGAAAATGATGCATAAGGGCTTCAACTAGAGCCACAGCTGAACCCAAATCAACAGAAGGAGACTGAAGCTTTTCAGAGAGACATCTTGTGTCACCAAAAATCTGGGTGAAGGCCACTGAAAGACCAATGAATTGCAGGTTGATTTGAGCAAGAAGGCATTGTGCATCAAAAATTCAATCTCCACTCTTTTCTTCAGGTATTACCTGTAGGACACGGATGACTGCAGGCAATCATTTGAGTACAGCATTGCAGGCCACATGTTGGCAAGCCCACCTTGTCTCACGTAATCTTTGCACCATCATTCATTTGTTTCTGTATATTAAGCCATTTGGTATGGACATAAGATCCAGACATACATGTATATAGACTCTGCAAAACTCTAAGGAAACACTCAGTTTGTGGGACCGCTTTAACTGTGTCAACCAGAGCTAGACTGAGGCAATGAGCATTGCAGTGAACATAAAATGCTTGCTTGGCCAGCCTCTTAACATGAGACTGAACGCCAGAATGCTTTCCACTCATTCGGAGGGCCCGCCATAGGCCTGCCCTACCAGGTTACTCCTGTAGTCCAGTCCATTACCTCTCAAGCATTTGGATTATTTTTTCTTTCAGTCCTTCAGGATCAAGGCACTCTCCACTCTGCTTCAAAATCCAAGAAGCTTTCTTTTACTGCTCCTTGGTAAAAATGCCTCAGCACTAATGATATCTGTTTTTTGGTTTTTTTTTGGTGTCTTTTGGTTCAACAGCCATTAGGGCAAACACCTCACTTTCCTTGACCTCACTTACGATGGAGGAACATACCACTTCTGCCAAAGTATCCAGAATTTCATTCTGAATTTGGTGACGCATTTGCATTGCAACCCCTGCCAGTTTCTTTTTAACAATCTGGTCATGGTTGCCAATGACATCGGTATTGCTAAGAAGTTTCCATTGTTGTCTGCATCAGCTGTCTACCTGTGATATATTCTGGGTTGCAGTTAAAAGTAAGACTTCAGCTACAGTTTTTATGTAGAGCTGGTTTTCCTGTATTCGCTTATTGTGCTCATTTTTTAAGATACTCATTAAAGATGAATTTGCCATTTGTCTTCTCTCAAATGCCTTCCAAGCCACTACTGATTTATGTGTGCCTCAGACTTAGCATGTGCAGCAAACCCTCCATCACTGAATGTTGCCTTTTTTCCAGTTCTTATACCCCAAGGCTGAAGTAAATACTGTATTCACGAGTCCAAAGTGTCTGCAAGCATGACGGTACACAGAGTCCTGGCTCTGGGAATATTCTAGCCATGGGTGTATGGTGTACCACGAGGATTGAAAGTGTCTTCATCAGTCACCCTGGAGAGTCCTGGGAAAGATTTAAAGGTGTGGCTGGACAGGTCCATTGGCTCTTGATGTGGAAATGAACAAGAAACCAGGGAGCAGAGGAAAAATAAGCTACTTAAATTATGCTACTCAGCAGAGAAGGAATATCAAGATATAAATGGGTTGAACTATACTTCCCCATTTACAATATACTGTAACTTTCCAGTTCCAGGTCCTTTAATCAGAAAAAGTAAGACTTGTGTTAATTCATCTTACCTTTAGGTCGAATTGGGCCAGTGTTCAATGGTGGCTCCACTTGAGTTGTCTGGAAAATGCCTGAAAACAAAGCAATTCTAAAGCAAATTAGGTAACACTTAAAATAAGGTTCTATTTGTTCATATTAGCTAATGCATTAGGTGTCATGGGCTAACAATGATTTAGTACAGCACTGATTAATAATAAGTAATGTTTTAGCTCATAATGCATTAACTAATGTTAATTTACAACTTGAATTGTAAAACATGTTGGTATATATGTAGAAATTAACGCTTACCAAAATTAGCCTAATACATGCTGTATTAAATAGGTATAGAATATAACAGTGGAGTAGCCAAGTGTGTGTATACCAAGAGGTTCTCTTGGGCCTGTGGGAGACTCTTCTTCCTCACTGTCAGTTTGCTCTTTCTCTGCTTCACCCTGCCTGACATTTTCCTGTGCCTCAGAGCCGGCAGGCTTCTTCTTGCTACTGTTACCACAGAATGACGCTATATCTGTCATCCTCTTCTCTTTCGATTGTCTGACTAACGCCCATACAAAAAAAACAGCTCTTGTTTTTGACCAATAAATCAATCTTACTGCTGCAACAGGTTTTAACTACAGCAGAATATTGGTGGTTAGGAGCCAAGAAGCTAGGTAGAAATGATATAAATAGATCTTAAACAGTGTATCAAATATTTAATTAGAAAATATGTAGATAAAAACATTAAATTACTTCATTTCCTGTGCCAATAAACTTAAGCATTCTAGTCAACTAATGTAAATCTATCTATTTTCCTATCTATTTAATCTAGTTTCCTTACTGATTTTTTCTTACTGCTAAATTATTGACAATGCTTAGAAATGCTTAGAAAGCATTAAAAACAATCAAAAGAATTTAGATTTCACGAGCTCACCGGTAACAGCGTGTCCGTAAATGAAGCGTGGGACTCCCCCACTGGCTCATTAAAACGTTTGCTGTGGAAACTTCTGTGAGAGCGTATACTCTTCTATTAAGCAGCATGAAGATGAATTTCGCGAGGGGTTTGCAGCACAATTACTGCCATAGATGTGACCGGAAATGTAAAGAGATGGATCTATCGCTAAGAAACATTAATTATTCTTAAGAAAATGCAGTTGCATCTGGGGTGGCCAGTGGGGTGGCCAGGCTTGAGGCCACCCCCCAGCTCCGCCCCAGCTGCTGACTCACTGATGCTGACTCGGCTGATATATACATGTCTTTCTTTCAGTTCGCCACCCTTTCAACAAGAAGACAAACAGTGTATTTGAAACGTGTGTAGCATTAAGACAAGCCTTATGTGTTATGCTGTTCATAGTATAATCCGCTATACACGAATGTGTAAAAATGAGTGATGGCTATTTTTTAATTATTGTAGCACTGAAAACTTCTTCATACACATATGTAAAAATGTGAATTTTTTTCAAATTACATTCGTATCCTAAATACTAAATAAATCATAATACTAAATCTTGTCTCTTGAAAACTCTGGGTTTTTAAATGAAAGTTTTTTTTAAATTAATTAATTGATTAATTTTTTTTTTTTTATTGCAAGACAAAAGAAAACAACACAAAACCGCACTGCATTGACATACAATAACAAAGGGGGGAAAAAATAAATAAAAGATAAACAATGTCAATTAGTAAGAAAAATATTGTCATAAGCCTTAAGAAACTTGTTATTCTTATTGTTATTAATGTGTTTAAGCGATTTAACAATAAGCAAAATCTCTGCAAGAAAGACATCAAATCTAGGTAACATACTGAGAATAAAACATTTACAATGCAAAACAAAAAAATGAACAACAAGATCGATAGCATGGTCACTGCCAGAAAAAATACAGAAACATATCTTTCAGTGAGAATTTTAAATCACATTTTATAAAAGTAGATAAATAACAACTTCTCCCAGAGAGATTTAACCTGATTACAGTGATAGAATAAATGAAGTAAAGTTTCTTCCTCCACATAAGTTAGAGAGATCAAAAAAAAAAAAAAAAAAAAAAAAAAAAAAAGCAATTTGGGAGTTCGTTGGATAAACATTATGCAAAATCTTAAAATGTACCTCTTTAATTTGAGAAATGCAGAATTTGCAGAATTTCTCAGGGAGTAACCATGCTTTCTTCCAATGAATACTGTCAAATAAAAGTTTGGGCATAATTGTTTTCCTCTCATTAAAGCAAAGGTGTGTTTTAAATAAATGCAGATAACTTGGAGACAAACTTTTGATGATAGAATTGAAAGCTCTAGCTGGCAGAGGAAGACTGCACAAAGTCATAAATTCTTCATACTCCAGTGTAGTACCATCATCTTTAAATAAACCCAAAACAAAGACAACACCTCTGTCATACCACTTGTCAATAAAAAGAGACTTTCCACGGATTAAAATACTTGAATTCTTCCAAAGTTGTGCACGTAACACAGTTTCCAAGCAAGTAAAGCTTGTTGATGAAAATTCTTTGAAAAGAAAATCTAGACCACCTCATCTACGAAATATAGTATTGGGGATATAGTACCAAATTGAATTATTACTACAGAGACATTTTTTTAACCAACCAGTTCTAAATGAACTAACTAATTCTTTGAAATCCAAAACTTCCAATCAAATGAAAGTATTGAGTGAATGAAACAATGAGTTACTCATAAGATCTAAAAAAAAAAAAGAAAATCTCACCGGCGCCACCTACTGGTGCAATGATGTAACTTACGGAAAGAGTCACTGAAAGAGTCACTGAAAGAGTCACTGAATGAATCGTTTTGGTGCGGAATCAAAAGATTCGAGTCACTGGGATGAATCACTGGGATGAACAGTGACATCTGTCTATTTCTCACTAATTTATCAACACATCTGATGAAAATGTTGACATTCTTAATAATCTGACATGTTTTTCTATCATACTCTGTATAAAAGACATAATTTTGCTAGCTAGCTAAATTGTTATCTTCAGTCATGAGTAAGGTTAGAGCTCCACTCGGCGCTGAGTTTCTCAGTTGCCTAGCAACGCTGTTCTCACTTTAACGACACACGTGTTGTGTTATTGCCTTTCAGTGTAAATAAAAATGACAAACAGAATAACTTACATGTTTATGTGAAGATTTCGTTTGACGTCGAACGTTTTTCAAGGTGTGACGCAATGACGACAATTCTCAGTATAGCCTGTGAGTTTAAAGTGTCATTACAGAGAAATTTGCGTCTTTTATCAGAAATGTATCAACACTTCTGAGGTAAATGTCAATGTTGCTAATATTCCTGACACATTTTGACTGTAAAAGAGACTAATGTTTTTTCTAGCTAGCTAATTTTTTCCCCAGTTGCTTAGCAACAGGCTTCACACTTTAACCATGTGAACATCACGTGCGTTTCTGTTGCCTTTCAATGTAAAACAGCAGCAACAACAAAACAACTACACCATAATATATATGTTCATAGTGTTTACGTGAAGATTTCAATGACATTTCAATTTTCGAGTTGTGACACATTAACAAATCTCAGTATGGCAGAAAACATGAGTGTAATTTGAAACTTTTCTAAGGAAATTATTGACGCATGTGAGAAAAATATCACTGTTCCTAATAATCCTGTCACTGTGTGAAAGACTACAGCTTTTATTTTGCTAGCTAGCTAAATTATTCTCAGCATCCTGTTTCCCAGTTGCCTAGCAACGCTGTTCTCATCTTCACCACGGGAATGAGCCATGTTTAACTGATTCCTGCTTGAGCTTCTTCCTCACTCATTCCACCATATGATTTTTGTCTCCTTGAGATTTTCTTTGCATAAGAATTTCACTTTCTGTCGTTTGTTTATGATATGAACACACAGTGTAGCTAATGCTAAACTACACTCTGTCAGTGGTATTGAAACGTTACACTATTATATTAACATTGTGAATACTATGACAGGGAAAATAATACTAAAATACTATGACAGGGAAAGGTAGAGAGCTGGCTGATATGATGGAGAGAAGGAAGGTGGATATACTGTGTGTACAGGAGA
>CM074977.1:22263812-22282340 GCA_037576825.1 Pangasius krempfi
ATAACGTGTCGGAACCAGCGTACGAGGCTGACGTGGCTCAGCTCGAGTACAAACTCACAGCGGGGGAACATGGACTCGTCATCAAGGTCAAAGGGTTCAACCATAAACTACGGGTGAGACACACACACACACACACACACACACACACGGTCAGCTATTCTAGAACGTTCCAGTCGAATTCTACATCATGAAAGTGTAGTAGATTTAAATTGTCATCTTTTTTTGTCTCCTCCTTTCCGTTTTCCTTTTCACATTGATGATCATTTCCTTTCTGTTCTTCTTCATTTGTCTGTTCTTCTTCTTCTTCCTTATGGTCTGTACGTTATTCTTTTTTCTTTCTTCCGCACCGTTTTTTTCTTCCTCATAGTTGTCTTTAATCGTCTTCAGGCTCATCATCTTCACGCTCTTCCCATACATCTGCATTTTCTCTTTTCCTCCTTCTCTTTTTTACTTCTTCCACCTCCTGTTCTTTTTCTTCTCTTTGTAAACGTTAAGATGAACTCGACCTCGACCTTGATTTGTATGTGATGTTTGCTGTGCAGCTGCTGTTTAACCTGATCGTGGATCATCTGGCTGATTTCTCAGCACCGCCGGATGTCTTCAGCATGTTCACGGAGCAGCTGAAGAAGTCGTACTTCAACATCCTGATAAAGCCAGAGAAACTTGCCAAGTGAGTGTGTGTGTTCACTCTCCAACACACACACACACACACACACACACACAAACTACAAGTCCTGATACCCACTGGTTATGTTTAGTAGCTCAGAGCAGTAAGGGTTAGGGAGGGACTGAAGGAAAATGGTGTTAAAGCAGATTTTAGTTTATTTATTTCATGCTAGTGTGAGTGTGAGATAATGTAATGATTTAAAGTAAACAAGCTGACTATAAATATTTAATAAATCACAAATCCCAACATGACCAGTAGCATCTCTTAGAGAATAAGCTAGACGAGATCTGTAATGATCCGTGTGTGATGATGGTGGTGTGTGTGTGTGTGTGTGTGTGTGTGTGTGTGTGTGTGTCTGTGTCCAGGGACGTGCGCTTGTTGATCTTGGAGTCTGAGCGGTGGTCAGTGGTGCAGAAACACCAGGCCGTGGTGGAGGGGATCAGTGTGGACGAGCTTATGGAGTTTGTGCACAGCTTTAAGGAGGAGCTTTATGCTGAGGGACTGTTGCAGGGGAACCTCACTCGCACGGTATACACACCTATCACGATGCGTTCTGATTGGCTGAGAGTAGTAGGGATGATGGCAAATAGGGTGTGGCTTAATAGCAGGCTCCATATCGTTGAACTGGTTATACGTAATATACAGATTAGACTTCGCTGTCAGACAAGCAAAGACAGGGCAACTGATCCATCCCATAATATACACATATACTTCATGTGGTTATGAAGGCCATCCTCCAAAATTCAGAGACAGTTATTCAGAGAAACAACCGAGGTAAGAAGTAACTCTGTGGTGCTTCCACCACCATGCGTAACACTGTTCTCAGGCACGATGTATACACCTTCAGCAATCCGGGTTTTTCACGAGCATTGACTAGGTCTGTCATTGCGTCGCTGTTCCAGCCACCACATGAGTTGTACCATAACTACGTGGGTGGAGCTAGAAACAGTGCAGGCTACTAATTGGGTAGTGACTAGAGGACAATATGGCAAAGTGATCTTCAGTAGAGTAATAACTCATTTTCTCTCTCTCTCTAAGCTTTTTTTTTTTTTTTTAGGTGGATAAAAAAATACATTTTATCAGAAAGGTTAACTAATGTGTTTCTTTACAGTCGCTGATGTTTTCTCGTTGCTTGGTTTTACATTTCTTATACCTGCCCCACATAAAAACCTGTAATGATTTCAAACAGGTTTTAGTTAAAATATACTGTATACTGTACTATACATGTCTGCTACATACTATGGTCCCTATCTAGTGCACTACACACATACTGGAATGCAGTTACTAGACTGCCAACACAATGTTTTTGTTATTTGCATTAAAATGTCTCTGCAATTTGCCTGAACATGAAACTCTTGGCACCCTCCACTACCTCTGTAGTTTTATCATCATGACGTATACAGTGAGTGTGTGTGTGTGTAAAAACCATGTGTGTTCATCTTATCTGCAGGAGGCCGTGGACTTTCTGAACTACCTCACACAGTGAGTAACGCCTGTACATATTATATGTTTGTTATTAATGTTACACTGCTATGTTCAGTGTATTCAGGTGGCAACGTGTGTGTGTGTGTGTGTGTGTGTTTCAGTAAACTACAGTACAGGAAGTTGTCAGCAGAAGTTCCTGTTCAGTTCAGGGTGGTGGAGCTGCCACAGGCACACAGTGTGTGTAAAGTGAAATCACTCAGTAAAGGAGACGCGAATTCCGAAGTCACTATTTATTACCAGGTACAAACATGGTTATTGTTGTTATTATTATTATTATTATTATTATTATTATTATTAATTATTATTGTTGTTATAAGACAATCATTTACAAAAATTTAATGTGAAATGGTTATGTAGTTACAGTCATGCTGAAATTCAGTTCTCTTCATCTTTATTGTTATTGTGTTTTCAGTCTGGAGCAAAGAACCTGCGAGAACACACACTGATGGAGCTGCTGGTGGTGAGTGTGTGTGTGTGTGTGTGTGTGTGTGTGTTTGTGGTGATGTCATAATGCACGTTACAGCAGCCTCACATTCAGTGGTCTCTATGCCTCAGTAAGGGAGGTGTGGCCTATGTTACTCAGTCGTAGTCAAGAAGGAGGAGCCTTTGTGAGTCAATGCTAATGAAGGAGGCAGGGCCTCTGAGTCATCATTAAGGAAGGAGGCAGGGCCTCTTTGAATTAGTGCCAATGAAGGAGGTGTGGACTCTGTGAGTCAGTACTAAGGAAGGGGGTTTGGCCTCTGTGACTTAATCTCAGTGAAGGAGGAGGGGCCTCTGTAAATCAGTGCTTATGAGGGAGGTGTGGCCTCTGTGACTCAGTCTCAGTGAAGGAGGAGGGGCTTCTGTGAGTCTGTGCTAATAAAGGGGGCATGGCCACTGTGTCAATAAAAGAGTCATTTTCTCTGTGCCTCAGTCTCAGTAAAGCAGGTGTGGCCTCTGTAAATCTCAGTATTAATCTGTGTATTGTTTGTGTGTTACAGATGCACATGGAGGAGCCGTGCTTTGACTTCCTCAGGACGAAAGAGACTCTGGGGTGAGTCACAGTTCAGATCTTTCCCTCCTCCCTCATGTTCTCTTGTTCTTTTACACGTGCGTCTCGTTTGTCCTGCAGGTATCACGTCTACCCCACCTGTAGAAACACCTCCGGCATCCTCGGCTTCTCCATCACCGTGGAGACGCAGGCGACCAAGTTCAGGTGAGTCTCTGGGTCAGCAAGGGCAGGGCTTAATCAGCCAATCAGCTATTCACAGACATTATCATGTGACTTCGCCATACTGATTAACAGAAGGTGATAACAGTTAATACTGATGTAGCATTTAGTGGCTTGGTGGTGTCATTTTGTTGGTAAAATCGGTAAAATGAGATTGTGTGTGTGTGTGTGTGTGTGTGTGTTACAGTACGGAGCATGTGAAGATGAAGATGGAGGAGTTCCTGCAGAGCTTTGGTGAGACGCTGGCGGCGCTGACTGATGATGCATTCAGGAGTCATGTGACCGCGCTGGTGAAGCTGAAGCAGTGTGAGGACACACACTTAGGGGAGGAAGTGGAGCGACACTGGAACGAGGTCATCACCCAACAGTACGTCTACGATCGACTCCACCAGGAGGTCAGTGTCTCTCTCATACACACACACACAAAATCCTGTATTACCTTACAGTTTGTATGTGTGTGATAACTGTGTATTTGTGTGTGTCAGATCGAGGCTCTGAAGCTGATCAGTAAAGCTGAGCTGATCGACTGGTTCCTGCAGCACAGATCTCAGATTAGCAGGAGACTCAGTGTGCATGTAAGTGATGTTATAACATAGTTATAAATAAGTAATACCCTAAATTTGATTATTTTCTTATAAAAGCAAGTTTCCTACTGTGTATTCCTCTTACAAAGCAATTGACCAATAATTACACATTTTATTAACTAAAGAACAACATGTCATACAGGAACAAATTTCTGTTGTCACTTATGTTATAGCAGTCGTTCCCTCACCATCCTCTCTTTTTTTCCTCACTCTTGAAGTTAATAAGACAAAAAAACACAGCTAGCCTGAGAAACCACACAGCGTAAACTCCTCGGTCCTGATAGTGTCAGAAGTTAGTTACAGATTTACTCCTGATTTGTTACTAAGTACTGACACTGGAGACTCCTTCCGTAAATGTTACATAAACGTCTCCTAACATGTGTTCAAATCTGTATATTATTAGTGGAGCGTCTTGTACAAGTCCCTGTGAATGAGCTGTTGTTATAGAAATGATAATGCAAGCTCCGCCCCCAGGCAGTAGCAGATCTGGGAGGAGGCGGTAACATGACCCATTCATTAGTCAGGGGTCCGTTTAAAGGAGTTCTGGATTAACGTCCGCTGTATCTCTCTTAGAGGAGCATGTGCAGTTTTATTGCAGATGTAAAAAAAAAAAAAAAAACACTGAATCATTCAGGAGTGTAAACTGTAAACGGAAACGATTCTGAACGGACATGCCAGTTACCTCTAGGTGTATAACATGTTAATGAGATGTGAACTGTTTTGATTGAATCTGTGATTGATTTGACAGGTGGTGGGATTTGGGTCACAGGAGAACGACCCCCCAGCTGAGGAGGAGCTGGAGACGTCTCAGTACGGCGAAGTGTCCAAGCTGGCGTTCCTCTCTCCGTCACATACACTCCCCTCCGACATCATCATCACCGACATCAGAGCTTTCACACACACACTCGCACTGTATCCATACCACAAAGTCCTCCAGTAAACACACACAGTGTACATACATGAACCTCAGCTCTGAATGCACACACTTGGCTGTGAGGACGCTTGTCCTGACAAGGAAAAGTGCTACTTTACAACAAAGACTTTCAACCATCTCTCTCTCTCTCTCTCTCTGTCTCTGTCTCTCTCTGTCTCAAGGGTGCCGATATATTTGCTTTGTGTTGCTGAGTGATGTGGTACATGCTGTCCCGTATGACGTTTATTCACATCATTATAGAAAGTTTTTAAAATGATTAGAAAATGTTAAGTGAAATCCTGAACTTGGTCAATTTAATCCTCATTGCTACAGCTCGTCTGATATGTGTAGATTGTGTAGTGGGTAAACGTGTAGTCCAGGATTTCTTTGGTCTGACTTTTATTGGGTTTAATTTTAAACACGGATTAACAGATCACAAGGTTAACACCTCGAGCTGGGATTTGTTCCGATTGTCCAACCAGGCAACCAGGTCGCTCTTGAGATCAACCATTTTTCATAAAAATGTTTGGATAGAGTTTATAACGGTTGCTTTGCCTCCTGTCACTGAACCGCTTATGTGAAAGGTTAGAGATGTTCGAGCTCCAGAGGAGACACGGTGCCGATGCTTGACGGAGACGACGTCACTGGATTCCAGCTGAGAGACTCAGGAGTCAGGGAGAAGATCAGAAGTCCTGATTTAATCCGAATAAGTGAATGACGATGCTTCTCCTGCTTTGCTGCTGTGTTCATTAAACTTTTTACTAACACTACGCTACACGACTCTGATTTCTATCATCGACATGAAGATCCTCCTGCACTGGTTACTCTTCTCTCTGACCTGCCACTCCTGTGGTAGGACTGAGAAACAAGAATGAAGTCGGGGATGTCAGGGAGCTTCCCGTCAATCTGATGCTCTTTAACGCTCAGAAATGTCATTTTCTTCCTAATATGTTAGTCTTGGCCAGTTCCCAGCCTCCCCCAGTCCACGCTCTCCGGTCATACGACAGGGTGAAGGCCAATGTGTGCTTCCACCCGAGACACGTCAAGGCAACCGGGTCTTGTTGAACTGCTGCTCATGCCGTGTCGCCGAGCACAGTCACACACACACACACACACACACACACACACACACAGGAAAGCGCTATTCGCCCTCTTCCACATGAACTCTCAGACACCCGTGATTGGGAGGGAGCGTATGATAACATCACTGTGGCCTTGTCTGTAAAAATCCACTGTATTCATTTTATGTCACCGAATGGATATGAATTAATTTAGGTGATCACAGACGGAAATACACAGCATTGTCTCAGAGGACTAAGCTTATGTAGCATGAATAAACGCCAATAAATAAGTAAATAAAGTAAAAAAAAAAAAATGATTTGTGAAATTCCTTTTTGGAGTCACTTCAAAAAGATTCGTTCAAAAGGATTCATTCATACCTCTGCTCCACTGTTGCCCCCTCTCTCTCTCTCTCTCTCTCTCTCTCTCTCTCTCTCTCTCTCTCTCTCTCTCTCTCGCTGAGTGTGTGTGTGTGTGTGTGTGTGTGTGTGTGTGTCAGAGCGTGAGATTGTCTGTGTTCTTGCTACTGGTTCCTCTGAAACATCTTTCATCACAATGAAGTAAGAGCAGCAACTGGATTTAACACAACACATGATGATGATGATGATGATGATGATGATGATGATGATGATGGTGGTGGTGGAGTGATGGAGTTCCCTCCTGGGAAGGCAAAAGCTGTTAGACAGGAGAGGATTTGAATTTACTGACAACTACTAATCAGGTAAAATCAAAGGAAATGTTAATATATGTAAATTAACTCATATAAGTTCATTTTATTTTGGTTTATGGTTGGATGATGTTTACATCTGGTTTAATCTTAATGAACACACATCTTCACATGCTAAATTTAATCACAGAGATTGTGGAAATGTCGGGGTGGCTGGGATCTGGAGTGTGTGTGTGTGTGTGTGTGTGTGTGTGTGTGTGTGTGTGTGTGTGTGTGGGTGTTTGTTAAAATGCCTTTGCTGCAGAATGAATGTTGTATGGAGTGTGTTTTCTTACACAGGAATCCCATGTTAGAGTGAACATTTCCACCACACACACACACACACACACGACAGGGGAGATTGTTATGTAAAAATGAGTTTAGAGTTTTTATGCAAGTGAAAATGTGAAGTTTGCAGAAAAAAAAAAACATTCGGAAGTAAATCTGTGTCAATTTGTGTCACAAAAACATGGTTGTGTGTGTGTGTTTTCCTGCTCACACACACCTTCACCTGAAAGTGTGTGTTAATGAGCTGATGATGTCACACAGATGTGTAACACAATTGACTGAAAATCAGCAGGTCATTCTGCTCCTCCATCACACACATGCTGTGTGTGTGTGTGTGTGTGTGTGTGTGTGTGTGTGTGTGCTCACTGGTTAAATGCAGCTCTGTGATGGAAAAGTAATGTATTTCGGAATAGTGTGTGAATAATTGAGTGTCTCAGGCGGTGGTGTGTATAAATATTCATCTCGCAGCTTCGGCATTCATTCACAATTCATTACGACGTCGTTCTTGCTTGTCAAAAAAATAATCAAATTAAAACAAATATTAATATCAGTGTTATTGGTCCACCCTGCCCTGAACATGCAGAATGTGTTTCAAGTTCCAGGAATCACATGAACTGAAGAACAGCTGCATCGCTGTGTGTATGAGTGTCATGATAAACATGTTTTGGTGTTCAGATCTCAGATCAGATCAAAGAATCCTGAACGGTTCTATGTAGAACTCTAAATCAGGGTTCTACAGGGTTCTGCTACTAACCGGAGTGTGGAAAGTGTATCCTGCAAGGGGCTGAATATGATCGAGGGATGAATAATTTCTGGATGGAGATGTGAACATGTGACATCAGACTGTGTGTGTGTGTGTGTGTGTTCAGGTGTTGATGGAGGTCAGATGAGCACTGGAACTGTGGTGATCTCAGGAGGAATTGTAGCTGCTGGGATTCTGCTGTGTATCATCACTGTGCTGTGTTACTGCAGACTGCAGGTACACACACAAACGCGTTTCCCTCCAGCACTAATCTACAATAAAATAATCCCACATTAAAGACAGTGATTCAAATTCAGTCTGTTATTTATTTTATGTAATGTGTTTATTGTGTGTGGTTGTGTTTGTGTAGCGCTTTTGCTGTACGTGTGATGTCCCAGAGTCGGTCACTGCTCCGGTGTTGGACACGCGTCCTCGTATTCGCTGTGACGTGTGCAGTGTGGACGGAGTCACTGGCACTCTGCTGCCGTTGACCTTTGACCCCAGTGCGACCCACAATTACTGGCGCGCCTGCTCACCATACTATCGCATTGACGCCGTGCGTAATGGGAACATGTGGCTCGCTGTCACTCACCGAGAGCCGTGTGAGGGAGTTACTGCACTCGGCACGGCGGCCATGATGAACTTCTACACCAACACACACACCGTCAGCACCGATGTCTGACCTCTGACCTTTTTTTTAACTTCCACTTTCAAAGACGGGCAGAGCTGTGACAATGTCATAAGCTGTCTCAAATCAGTTTTGTTTGTTTGTTATATCATTTGTATATATTTGTGTTTTTCATTTTGTTTTGTGGTTTGAAAATATTTTGGTTACTTTCCCTGGTCTAAGGTGCACATTAGAGTAGAGACAGGACACCAAGAGTTTCTTAATTAACTTCATTTAGCATTTTGATGGATTCAGGGCTGCAGCATGGTTCTGGGGGTGGGGTTTAAGAGATACACGGCCTTCCTGTTCCCCATTTTATACTATCCTAAGAGGATTATGGGTAGTGTAGGCTTAGTCTACTTAATTTGTGTGAACGGGGAAGGGGGGGGGGGTCATCATTCATTATTGGTTTATCACATTTACTTGGAATATGGTTTATGAAAATGTGTTAGTTAATATAAATTTTGTGTTCGTTGTTGAGTAATATTGATGTTAAAATGATTTAAACACATGAATGGACATTTAACACTAAAATGCTTATGTACATTTTTGTTTCTCCTTTGTGTTTATATTGGTTTAAACCATTCGCTATAAAGGGATCCTCTTGCCTGATTGAGGTTGTTGTTTGGCTGAAACACCTGATGAAAAAACCACAGCTGGTGGTTTATTGAGTGTTTATGCTATGATTTTGAGACAATAAATCTCCTGTCGTAATGCAAGCAGTGTCTCCTGCCTTTTCTACAGTCACATTCTCACAAGAGTTTATCGTTAATTTGATCAGCCAATTGCAAACAACGCTACAATAGTTTACCTGATATTTAATAGCTTGCTAGCAAACTTTACTAGCTACTTATCATCAGAACTGACATCTGTGCTACGTACCTACCAGCACATATTTTGTGTGTGTGTGTGTGTGTGTGTGTGTGTGTATATGTGTGTGTGTGTTACATGCACAGCAATAATTTACACAGTATATCCATAAACAGCTTTAATAAAACGAATATTGACAATAAGTCATGATATTTATGGCACATCTCATCAACTCTCTGTAAGTGTTGTGTAAATTCACACACATCGTTAGCTTCAGGCTAGCTAAAGCCAGCTAAAAGGAAAGTGGTTCTCAGTTACACTACTCTGCTCTCTGCTAACTTAGTTTAGCTTAGTTTAGGTTTAGTCTATTATTGATCAGACCCATTCCTTCAGTAATACCTGTATCCTGAACGACAGTTTACACACACACACATGCATCAGATTTCAAATTAGTGTCTTAATGTCAGTAAATAACTGTTGTAGTTTTTTTTTTTTTTTTTTTTTTAATTAGTTGATGTTGTTTTAGTTCTTGTAACATGTTTAACAGGTCTCATGGAGGGTGTGATCAGGTCACCTAAATAGTTCTTCAAAAGTGAAACTTTCTTCTTTTTCTTCTCTTGAAGTCAAACTGTGTGTGTGGTTGTTTTTTTTTTATTTGTATATAGTGTGGCACTTCTCTGCTCTCTGAGGTAGGACAATCCTCTGTCACTACTTCTGTTTAATATGTATCTGTCTACAGTAATTACAGCCTGCTGTTCATTACTGCCAAAGAAAAGAGAGAAATCTACTGTTTTTTTTTGCAATTTAATAATCTGTTTCTTCATATTGTGAAGTGTTTGTGTCATAAGGTTTTTATCTAGTAATTATGGAACAATATGTAATGTGTGTTAGCACCTTGAAGTTGACCATTCTCCTATAACAGCACATCCCCAAGTATTTTATTCTTTTTATACTACAGCAATTTGCCAACAATTGACACATCATGCTTTTTATCCATTTATAGTTACATTTAACATTGAGCAGCTATAAACAGTGAACGAGCTGATACTATAGAAACGATGATGTATTAGAATGAGCGCATTAATGTAAACCTCTGATTTGTAGCTGCACCATTGTCAGAACCGCTGTTATAGAAAATAAATCAGCTTCTCCTGATTTGAGAATTCATGTGGCAATACAAGCAACCATTATACGTTTTTAGCATAGGCCTGTTAATAAAGCCCAAATTATCAGTGTAATTGAGATGACAGTAATAACAGAAACTAATCAGATTTTTAGTGCTACATTTTCATTGAGCAGTGTTGTGTGTCTGTGTCTGTCTCTCTTTGTCTCTGTCATGTAATGCGAGTTGAGACAGATGCCAATGCAATAAAAGCGTTTTCTTAAAGAGAGACAGGCACACAAATCCAAAATGTGAATCGGAATTGTGAACGGTAAACTGGCAGTGTTCAGGCGATCACATGGAATAAAGGCTTGGTGTGCACAGGCGACAAAACACTGAACAATACTTCGCGTAGGACAAGGACACACGGGGAGTTTAGATATACTAACCAATCAAAAGGGCAAAATGCAAAGAGGTGAGACTAATTATGACACATTTTGGAGACACCAAATGATAATACAGGGGAGGACACAGGACAGGAAACAAAAACACACGTGGCAATGTAAACAAAGACATGACAACATGGCACTGCGCAGTTCGGTGCTGCAGACTGAATGCACGCTGAGCGCTTCTGTACACAGCGCTCGGTCCATGAGGGGGAGGTTCCTGACAGTCTCTTTCTTTCCGTCTCTCACTGTCTCCCTCTATAGATAGATAGATAGAATCCAGGAAGTAACTGCACTGTGCTTCCGTAATAATGGTAGAGGTGGTAAAGGTTTGGTATAATACACAAAGTTTCCAGTGAAACAGAATGTTTCAGACATAAATACATTGCCAAAAGTTTGTGGACACCTGACCACCACACCCATATGTGCTTGTTGAAAATCACATTTCAAAACCATGAGCATTAATATGGAGGAGTTGGTTCCTCCTTTGACTCCAATCTTCCAGTAATCCACCAAAAGGTGTTCAGTGGGGTTGAGGTCAGGGCTTTGTGCAGGACACTTGAATTCTTCCACTCCAACCTTGGCACACCATGTCTTCATTCAGCTTGCATTGTGCACAGGGGCATTGGTACAGGTTTGGGCCTCTTAGTTCCAGCGAATGGGAACTTGTAATTCTACTGCATACAAAGACATGCTATACAAATGTGTGCTTCCAAATTTGGTGACACTTTGGGAAAGAAACACATATGGGTGTGATGGTCAGGTGTACATAAAGTGTAGATGATGGATGACACACAAGGCACATGGCTACCAAGCCACTAGCTTGCACTTAAAATTGAGAACCATGGCCTGACACCGATGCAGCACAGGGAGTAGAACCTAATATAGGTAGTCCCTATACTGTAGGATTCCTTGGCGATAGGTCAGATCATAACCCAGTGTCATAACCCTCTACATTAACCCTCTACATGAAAAAAGGTACCTGTCCACACCCATGCTCTTCCCCAATGGTGATCAGTGGTTATAGGTCCTATTTTTTTAGCTCATCAGAGTGTACATTGAATGCTGAGGGCAGAATGAAAACCTGCTGCAATTACTCTTTCCAGGTGAGGGAAAATGAAACTTGAATGAAATCAACAGCTCAACAAGAGTTATTTAAATTTCCAGGAAGGCGATTACAGAAACTTAAGTGTCACCACCACTCACAATGCCTTTATTTAAAAAAAAACTGTATTTCCAGTCTCTTTTAGATCTTCATAATGAGTGTGATAAAGTCTCGACTGTCCAAGCAGCAGGAGATGAAGTTGTGTTCTCTACTTGGTCACACTAAAATCAGTCTGCTACTCAAGGCCAGTATGCACAGCTTCAACAGTAACCAGAACAGGCCCCACTGTTACTGTAGCATATAATAACTCTGGCCACATTTTCACAGCATCCAAACATCCCTGTTCACAAAACACTCTATGCCTATGAACCCTCCCCACCTTTACCCCAAGAAAAAACTATTAACAAATTATAAGTAAACAAATATGTTTTCAGCATAGACTTAAACACTGCGAGAATTAATTGGAAGGCTTTTCCATAACTGTGGGGCTTTGTAAGGGAAAGCTCTGCCACCTGCTGCAGCCTTCATTGTTCAATGTACCAACAAAAAACCGGCACATTTTGATCAATGGAGGCATGGTAGATCATAAAAGACCAAAATTTCAGATTGGTTCTATGGTGCGAGGCCATTCAGTGCTTTATAGGTTAATAGTAGAATTTTATAATCAATGAAAAATTTGATTGGGAGCCAGTGTAGTGTAGATAAGATAGCTCATATGTGGTCATATCTTCTGGTTCTAGCAAGGACTCTGGCTTTTGCATTCTGGACAAACAGGAGCTTGTTTATGCACCTACTGGAACATCCAGACAGCACGGCATTACTTATATAATCCAACCTATAGGTAAAGGAAGCATGAACTAGTTTTTCTTCTATAATGTAGTGACATTATAATTCTTGTATTAGCAATATTTCTGAGTTGAAAGATGCCTATTCTAGTAATATTATCTATATGAGCTTCAAAGGAAAGACTGGAGGCAATATACATACCAAGGTCTTTTACTGCTGCACATAATGAAACAGAAAGGCCAACCAGAGTTACTGTGTAATCAGAAAGCTTACGTCTAGCTGCATGTGGTCCTAGTACAAGTACTTCTGTCTTGTCAGAATTAAGAAGCAGAAAGCATCCAGGGTCTAATGTCCTTTACAAATTCCACATTATTAAGCTGGTGTCTCTCATCTGGCAATGCTGAAACATACAACTGTGTGTCATCAGCATAACAGTGAAAGTTAATACCATGTTTACGAATAATTTTACCCAGAGGTGGCGTATATAGAGAAAAAAGCATTGGGCCTAAAACAGAACCATGGGGAACACAAAACTTTACCTTAGTATGCATAGAAAAGTCACCATTTACATCCACAAACTGGTCAAATAAAACCTGAGCCAGGAGAGGGTTGTTCCCTTAATTCCAACATTTTCTAGTCTATCAGGGAAACTATTATGATCATTGGTGTCCAAAGCTGCACTAAGTTCAAGCAACAAAAGCAAAGAGACACAAACCTGCTAAGAGTCCAGTAGTAGGTCATTTACTACTTTAACCAGCGCTGTCTCTGTGCTATGACGAGGCCTACATCCTGATTGATAGATTTCATGAATATTATTCCTATGTAGGTATGAGCATAGCTGCTGTGCTACAACCTTTTCTAGGATCTTGGAGATAAAGGGGAGGTTTGATATTGGCCTATAGTTGGACAATTGACCGGGGTTGAGGTCAGGTTTTTATAATTGGGGTTTGATTACTGCTAGTTTAAAGGGTTTAGGCACATAGCCAGTACTAAGGGAAGAACTGATTATTTTCAGAAGACGTTTGATTGCTGGTAGTATCTGTTTGAGGAAATATGAAGGTAAGTGATCTAGTACATAAATGGATGATTTTGATGAGGAAATTAGTGAAATTATTTCAGTTTCTTGAGGGGGGAGTAAAATATGCTAATCACTGATCTGATGTGATTATATGGTTATCTACATGGTTAGTTATCATATTGTGTTTAAATTTATAGTCAGAATTTTTTGCCTGATATTTTCAATTTTGTCATTGAATAAATTCATGAAGTCATCACTATTACATATTGATGGTGTGCATGCTTCTGTGGTGGTCTTATTCCCAGTTAACTTTGCTACAGTATTAAATAAGAATCTAGGATTATTTTGGTTATTTTCCATTATGGTGGAGTGGTATGCTGATCTATCATACCACTAAGAGATACCACTAAGTGTTTACCAGAGTTATACCAGGGTGCTAATTTTTTCTCCCTGATTATTTTTCTTTTAAGTGGATCAGTGTTATCTAGAATATAGGGGAACATGGACTCTAAGCATTCAGTCGCCTTATCAAATTCTGTGGGATCATACGGTAATCCAATCAAGGTTGATGTCTCTAGGAGATTATTGATAAAACTATGTGCAGTAGCTGACATGAACACACACATTTTAAATGAGATGAGGTAATGATCTGAGATAGCTTCAGCCTGTGGAGATATTTTCGATATTTAATCCGAATGTCAGTATTAGATCAAGAGTGTGACCACCATTATGAGTGGCTCATATTACGTTCTGATTAACCCCTACTGAATCTAGAATCTAGTCCAACAGTTAATTCTTTGTCTAAAGAAACAACAAGGTTTGAGAGGAAATCTGCAAATTCACAAGGAATTCAGAATATGGCACTGGGGGTCTGTAAATAATAATTAGTGGAATCAATATATAACTGTATCCAGGAGGATTAGCTTCATTTAATGCTACATACTCATTTGGTTTAATCCATGTTTCTGTTACAGTACATTAAACACCTGATCAGTAATAGTTTCATTAACAATAAGGGATTTAAATGTAAGAGATCTAATATTTAACAGTCCTAGCTTCAGATCAAAGGTGTTGGCTGTGCATTCAGTATGATCTAATTTTATGTTAACTAGGTTACCATAATAAACTTTCTGAGTATTTCTACATTTTTGTTTAGCTCAGGGAACAGACACAGTCTCATCATGGTGGAACCAGAGTGACGACTCAGTGTAGCTAGCAGGCGGTCGGTTTAGCCTGCTTGTCTGCTCCCTGGCCTTGGCTCTGGATCGTCACCGATTAACTAGGCCTGTTCTGAGACTATGAGCGTTGCTGAAAGAAAGGACAGCAGCACCTTCCCGAGTGGGATGTATACCGTCTTGCCCTAGCAGGCCAGCGTTTCCCTCAAAACTACTCATCAATAAATTATCAATAAAGCCCACATTGTTTTTGGAGTACCACCTGGATATTCAGCAGTTTAGTGACCATAACCTGCTGTAAGCTGTATCACCAGGCCACAATGGGATGGGGCCACTATAAACCCTCACACCTTGTGTAAAGCAAATATGAAACACAAGGGGAAAAATCTGATCTATGCTCATGTTTGATTCATGGACGACTGCATTAAAACTGCACAGAAACCAGCTGGACTGGAACCAAGGAAGTGATGCCATTAGCTGTGGAGATCAGTTATGGGGAGCTTATGAAAACAACCCAATCACAGTACTAGCAGTAAAAATGTCTTTTATTGACATGTTGATTAATTTTCACTTTGGGTAACAGTTTCCTACTTTACCCACAATTATGATTACCTGCTGATAGTGGTGCAGTGGAATTTGGTTTGAACATATGTATTTGTGTTGTGTTATACAGCCAGTTTCTGTAACAGTTAGTAACAGTTATGGTGTAAGTTTCCTCCAAGTTTCAGCCAACAAAACTTTCAGTTCCTCCACACTATTTCTGAGGGAATAACACTCACCTGGGCATGGAGCAGCTGAGCAGCCAATTGTCCAAATGTCAATTACTTTTGGTCCCTTTAAAAGAGGAGGGGCCAGTGCTGTAATTCCTATACCATTCACCTGATTTGGATGTAAATATCCTCAAATTAATGCTGAAAGTCTGCAATACAGCTAAAATAACAGTAACTTTGTGAGTGTCCGAACGTTTATTGCATATGGATGTATTCGCTAGCTTGCTATGAAGTGGAGATGTTTCCCCACCACAGTCTCAGCAGCGTATTCTAGTAAAATGTTCAGTTATGACTAAATTGATTATTGCACCAAGATAGATAACTTTCTTGGCTCCCTGATAATTTTTGAAAATTTACCTACCTACAGCTACCTAAACATAGTGCCATGCTAACATTAGACAGCTAAACACTGAGCTTAGCTAATGTTAACCTTACCTCTTCAGCAGAAATTAAGGACATTAATTAGTTAGCTGAGTACTTTCACTTTCAATGTAATTTCATGCTTTTCTATACACCAATGTTATCGTGCTTTATAGAATATTTTAATTCAGTTGAATTCCATTTTATTTGTATAGTGCTGTTACCAGCAGACATTTACAATGCAGCTTTTTTCAGAAATCCAGATGTAGATTTAGATCCCTAATAAACAAGCCAGAGGTAATAGTGGCGAGGTGTAGTGTACAGGTGTAGAAGAGTGAAGACACACAGTATTGAGTGTTTTGAAAGTTGTTCAGAAAGATGTTCAGTATGAGCTGATTGTGAATAAGAGTCCTGGGATGAGTACAGGACAGTCTATATGACTACAGCAGCAGCTCTTAGCTACAACTTAAGGGAATCCAGGTGAGATCAAACACTGAAGAAAGGGTTTTGGGATATGTAGTTCTATATTTCATAGTAAGGTATTGTGTTTATTTGAATTGTGTCTATATATTTTAATTAAATGATGATGATGATGATGATGGTTTGTGTGTGCGTGTAGTTCCATGTGAATTTCATTAAGGTGGATGGTAAGTTTTTGCCGATCAACTGTGTGACACTATGCGACTGGAGGAGGGAATTAACGCTGGACTGGACATCGAAGACTTCACTAACATTTTAAAGGATCACATTCATGACAGATTCCAGGTAGAGCTGATATGATGTATACACACCATACATATACTGTCTAGAGCAAATGATTGCATCACCTATAGTTTCTAAATGAAGAAAAGTGAAATTTACCTCTATTTTACAATTGATCTACAATAAAATAGAATTCCAAGATGTTAGAAATTAATTGTGGGTACATCCTGTAGCAAGACAACCATCTAAACTAAAACCAAAGGCAATATCTTAAATTAAAACCAAAGCAAAATCAAAATAAATATATTTTTACTCCGAACTCACCACTAAGTTGGAGGAGCTGGGACTTAGACTGTCCCTGTGTCAGTGGATCTCCACTGTCAGTGGGTTCAAGGTGCCGGTTTCAGGGCCCTGGTACTTCAGTCCTGGAGAGCTGGAACTGGAGGTGGAGAAGGGAGAGAGTAGGGACAGAGAGAGTGATAAAAAAGAGAGCGATCAGGACCTGCCACCAGCTGATCCTCTATCAGCTGAATGGCTTCATCCAGGAATGTGGGCCAGTGGCATTGGACCCACCCTGCTGTTCCTGCCAGGATTCAAAGGATGAACTACTCCAGTACCACCAGCTGCTGCTCGTTGCGCAAGTTGAGGAGGGCTTGGTGCTGGTTTGGTGGAGTCTGGTGAGGGTCTTAGTGATTTCACTGAGTGGGTAGGCCTCCGTGGCAGAGAGTCCTCCTATAATATGATATATTGTGCATTACCTCCCTGTTGAACCCACCCCCTCTCCAGCCGCAGCTGAGGCTCAACCACGCCCCTGCTGCTGCCACAGTTTGCTTCACCTGTCTCAGAGGTGGCATGTTTTAGCCTTCACCCTCCCAGGTTGGTAGCTGTCATACGATGGGGAGATCTGACTGGTGGGTGGAAACTGGGCAAGAATAAATTGGGGGAAAAGCATTAAAAAATTACATTTTTATTATTTTCATTTATTATTTGTTCCTATTTATACTGGTCACACGCAGTTAAGATTAGTATTTTTATCTCAGTAAATTACAGTTTTTTTAGTGGATTGATGATATGCTGTTCTAAAATGTTTATGATGGTCAGAGTTCATTTTGTATGTAATAAAACGGTGGGTGTGTATTTCTGTTCTGCTGATATCAAACCTTTTCTCTTCATCTGTGGATTTATAGTGAAAGTGTGCTTCTGTTCTGTCTGAGGTAGGACAATCCACTCTATTTCTATCTAATATGTGTTTTATGTCTACATGGATTGCTACATTAAAATGACAGCTGGCTGTTCTTCATTATTGACAAGCAAAAGAGAAAAATCTCTATCATCATTACAAGATGTTTGACGTCATATTTGTTATAGTGAATATGGAATAATATTTCACTTTAATGTAACTAACTACTCTGTCTTTACCGTGAAAACCCAGTTTAACTCTGCATTTTAACAGCAAAAGCTATATTAGCCTATTTATTTGTGTCCCGCGTGCATTGTTAATGGGGTTGCTGTGAGCATTTAAGATGGTTATACAGAACTTAGCATGCAGGGTCCTAATTGGACGTTTGTCCTATTTGTCAAAATTTGTAAGTGAACTGCACTTCATTGCCATACAGGGCAACTGGCAGTTCACTCACAGCCAGTTTGATGTTTTCTGAGGCATCAATTACAGTAAGCAGAATCACTGGTATGCTCATGTGTACCTAACATAAATCATTATCTTATCATTTTTATAAATATTATAATTTTAGTCTTTTTTGGGGTTTACTGTAAGGGTCCAGGTCTGGTCCAGGTTCTGCTGTAGACCCTGAGTGGTGGGGAACAGCAGGACCAGGTCATCTGCATACAGCAATTGCATTCAATTCAATTCAGTTTATTTGTATAGTGCTTTTTACAATGTCATTGTCTCAAAGCAGCTTTACACAAACAAAAA